>LR812519.1:21875215-21982715 GCA_903798195.1 Danio kyathit | reverse complement strand
AAACTTGCCTTAAGCAGGTCGCAGACCAGAAGCGCCGCTCGGCGACGCGCAGCGCCATGCATTTTACAATTCTAAACATAGGTTTCTATCATTGTACACACAACGGCGCCGCAAGTCGGCAGCTGTCCGCGGCACCCAGCCACGACTCAGGACACTGTTCATATTTCTGCCGCGCCATAGAGCGTCATCTGAATAGTTTCATTTCAAATAACATGCGAATGTAAGCATCTGGTGTGTCATGTCGCGGTTCTGAGCAGCGCACCCAGTGTGTGACACTCTTTAGGTATAGCCTCAGTCAAAGTTTATCCAGTGTGCGTGGTTATTAGTCTCAGTGTACAAGCTCGGAGCTTTAAACTAGCACACAGTTAGCTGTAAAACTATACAAAGACCAAATGATTTTGTAGTCTCTGCTTGGTCTGTGTCCGAGTCGTGCATGTACAGCTGAATGCTGGTCCTCTCACTCATGTTGCTTCTCTCTGTCTGCCTGTCTGTTGCCATACACAAAGCGGGGGAGCTCTTGGCACCGCCCCCTTGTTAAGTTGGGCGGGAAGTCAAAACTTATTTTCATGTGAAGCAACACGCCCCTAAAACAATGACCTGTGTACACGGCACGCCCCCACAATGACACTTTTTAACACATCATAATAAAAAATCTGAATTGTGTTTTGAACTGAACTTAAACTGGCACACTCAGAAGAACCATAATATTAAAATTACATCTTAAAAACAGGGCAAACTAGGTGTCCTTTAAGGTTTTAAATGGTTAATATAATATATCTGCTAGATGTTTAAAGTCATCAAGTCAGAAATTGTTCAATGTTTCCAAATCAACATTAAAGGAATTCTTTTCACTGTGGGCCCCAAATTGTGGAACTGTCTACCTCTTTCTATTAGATTCATCTCTACAGAATCTGTGTTCAAGGGGAAATTGAAACTCCGCCTTTAAGAAAAGGCTTTTTTAGGCTTTTTTATTTTATATGTTTCAAGTTTTATGTATTGCATGTTGTTTTATTCCTTTGCTCTTATCTGATAATTTTTATGCAATATGTGTACAGCACAATGGTAAGCAACTGTTGTTATATAAATGCATTACGTAAGTAAGTTTACTTTAGTAGATAATTCATATCAATTCATTCATTCATTCATTTTCTTTTCAGCTTAGTCCCTTTATTAATCTGAGGTCACCACAGCGGAATGAACCACCAACTTATCGAGCCTGTTTTTACGCAGCGGATGCCCTTTCAGCCGCAACCCATCACTGGGAAACATTCACATACACTCATACACAACGGACAATTTAGACTATCCAATTCACCTGTACCGCATGTCTTTGGACTGTGGGGGAAACCGGAGCACCCGGAAGAAACCCACGCGAACGCAGGGAGAACATGCAAACTCCACACAGAAACGGCAACTGACCCAGCCGAGGCTTGAAACAGCGACCTTCTTGCTGTGAGGCGACAGCACTACCTACTGCGCCACCACGTCACCCCTCATATTAATTCAAATGATCTTATTTATATGTTTTGTCAAATTTGCCCATACCACCAGTGCTGGATAGTTAGGAGCACCTTTTAATAAAACTAGCATACAATTTGTACATACGAATTAGCCACATTTTATTCATTCATTCATTTAATTTCTTTTCGGCTTAGTCCCTTTATTAATCTGGGGTCGCCACAGCAGAATAAACCGCCAACTTATCCAGCATATGTTTTATGCAGTGGATGCCCTTCCAGCTGCAACCCATCACTGAGAAACATTCATACACACTTATTCACAAACATACACTACGGACAATTTAGCTTACCCAATTCACCTATACCGCATGTCGTTGGACTGTAGGGGAAACCGGAGCACCCAGAGAGAACATGCAAACTCCACACAGAAACGCCAACTGACCCAGCCGAGGCTCGAACCAGAGACCTTCTTGCTGTGAGGTGAATGTGCTACTCACTGCACCACCATGCAGTCGCCACATTTTATTTAATATATAATCTAACAAAATAACTGAAGATCACGGTCTAAAATTGTCTTACTTTCACATTAAAATAAGTTTCTTCACCAGCCACTTTATTAGGTACACCTTACTAGTACCAGGTTGGACTATTGCCTTCAGAACTGCCTTAATCCTTCGTGGCATAGATTCAACAAGGTACTGGAAATATTCCTAAGAGTTTTTCGTCCATATTGACATGATGGCATCACGCAGTTGCTGCAGATTTGTCAGCTGCACATCCATGATGTGAATCTCTCGTTTCACCACATCCCAAATGTGCTCTATTGGATTGAATTCTGGTCACTGTGGAGGCCATTTGAGTACAGTGAACTCATTGTCATGTTCAAGAAACCAGTCTGAGATGATTCGCGCTTTATGACATGGCACGTTATCCTGCTGGAAGTAGCCATCAGAAGATGGGTACACTGTGGTCATAAAGGGATGGACATGGTCTGCAACAATACTCAGGTAGGCTGTGGCGTTGACACAACGCTTAATTGGTACTAATGGGCCCAAAGTGTGCCAAGAAAAAATCCCCCACACCACCACCAGCCTGATCCATTGATTTAAGGCACGATGGATCCATGCTTTCATGTTGCTGACGCCAAGTTCTGTCCCTACCATCCAAGTGACACAGCAGAAATCGAGACTCATCAGACCAGGTAACGTTTTTCCAATATTCTATTGTTCAATTTTGGTGAGCCTGTTCGAATCGTAGCCTCAGTTTCCTGTTCTTAGGTGACAGGAGGGGCACCAGGTGTGGTTTTCTGCTGATGTAGCCCATCTGCCTCAAGGTTAAACGTGTTGTGCATTCAGAGATGCTCTTCTGGAGACCTCAGTTGCTTACTGGATATTTTCTCTTTTTCCATTTTCTGTAAACCCTAGAGATGGTGTGCGTGAAAATCCCAGTAGATCAGCAGTTTCTGAAATACTTAGACCAGCCGTCTTGCATCAACAACCATACCATGTTCAAAGTCACTTAAATCACCTTTCTTCCCCATTCTGATGCTCAGTTTGAACTGCAGCAGATCATATTGACTATGTCTGCATGCTTAAATGCATTGAGTTGCTGCCACGTGATTGGCTGATTAGATATTTGCGTTAACGAGCAGTTGGACAGGTGTACCTAATAATATTATCTAATAGATAAAATATAATATAGGGTGATTTGTTCTTTTACAAAGTTAGAAAATCTTCAGAATTTGAATAATAATAATAGAATAATAATTTGCAATTTGCCTTTTCTGTTCATGACAAAACAAGTTACACTCAAACAACTCATGTTGAAATGGAGAGAATGGCTTTATTTGCAGTTCTTTCAAATTGTGGAATTTACATGATCAGACATTTTACTGTATTTTTGCTGTAAATAACCAAGTGGCAACATTCCGTTCTCCCTCGAGAAGCAAATATGGAAGTAACTGAAACTGCAATTCATCAAAAATGTGCTAGGCCTGGCTCCATAATAGAGCACATTTCTATTTCTATTTCTAAAAAGGTGTTTACAGCCTTGTGCAAAGAACGATTTTGTTTTATATAGCTATTATTACCCTTCATGACAACTGAGAGAGGGTGATCTTTTTATAACTCATCTGTTTCATTTATATTAAGTTATATTAAGTCTGCATAATTAAGGGCGTGGCCACTTCAGTGACAGCTAAGTCTTGCTGGTCGTTGTCACATCACCTCAGCTGATTCCGGCTGATTAGCTGCTGAACTCGGCATCATGTTTTTGTTTTGTTTTATGTGGCTTTACACAGTCAGTTGCTTTTTGGAACTATTTCTTACAATTATCAGATGATATGGCATGCTGTGTGCACTTAATTGTGCTCACAAACCATTCACGTGGTCTCCATTTACCAGGTGAGGGAAATTATATACTTATACGATCTCTATAAATGTATTTGTTTTATTTAGGATCATTTATACATTTCTTTAGACCTGTAATGCACTACAGAATCTGACAGATTAATTAGCTGTAGGCTATAGAACAGTCATCTGAAGCGTTGTCATACAGTGTTATGCCTGGATTTCATAAATAGCCTTGCATTTACTAACACAGACTATATTTGAAGTATTTGGAAGAAATTCGCGTTTTCCTCCTGTAGAAAAACGTCATAAGAACAATGCTTAGTGGCTCAATATATTACAACAGTGTTTTTAAAAGACTAAACACTTTATTGATATAGTACACAACCAAGCACATGTGGTCAGAACACAAACGAGTCGCAGGTAATGAAGGATTAAGCGTTTCTCCCAAAGAAAAGCTTGTCTAAGCAAAATGCTAGCAGGCGTCTGTAGCTTCGCTCACGCTCTGCCACTTTGCCCTTGCTTGGTATCCCCTGGTCGGTGCAATGATGCGTGAACAAAATGTTGACGGTTGGCCACGCCTACTGGTAGCTTCTTTTGCTTTCTTCAGAAACCTATGGGTGACGTCAAGCATACTACGTCCATATCTTTTACAGTCTATGTAAATAACTGGCAGCACTATTACCAGTAAGTTACTGTAATTGCTGCTTTATAGTAACTTACCTGTAAATGTGTTTTACAGTAGTATGTTCTAAAATTACCCACAAAACAGTGCATATTACAATAGTTTACTGTAAATAATGTATATTTTACTGGGTATTTTTGCAGTAAGTAACTGTAAAATTGTGGCAATGTCTAATAGCATATGCTAACTATTTATTTTGGTAACGCTGTATTTCGATGGTCCCTATTGCACAATTTGTTGATGAAAAGTTTCATTGCAACTACATGCCAATTACTTCTCATTTGGGTATTAGTAGACTGTCTGCTTAATATCTGTTGATACTGCTCCTTTAACAGACATTTAAATGATTATAAGAAACTTTGCAAGTACATGTCAACTTACATTAATCCTAACCCCAACCCTAACCCTAACCTAACAGTCTATAATCTATTCAGAATTAGTTGGCATGTAGATGCAACGTTACTTAAATTCAACAAAATGCTTTAAAGAGACCATCAAAATAAAGTGATACTTTTATTTCAATAATGAGTCTACTCATTACCATCATAGGTAACACTTTACAATAAGGTTGCATTAGTTAATGTTAGTAAACACATTTACTAATATGTTCAAACAATGAACAATATATTTATTATAGTATTTGCTTATGTTAGTTAACGTTAGTAATTGAAAGTATAGCTATTCATTGTTAGTTCACGTTACAGCACAGTGCATTAACTAATGTTAACAAGCATGAATTTGGATGTTAAAAATGCATTAGTAAATGTTGAACTATGATTAATAAACTCTGTACAATTATTGTTCATACTTAATAAATACATTAACTAATGAAACCATGTTGTAAAGTGTGACCAAATTATATTCAAGTCAGTTTACGTGTATGCTTTTTAAAAAATAATACATTTAGAAGAAAAAAAGACAATCACTGACCCACAGTTTTGTGAGAAAACAAATCTGTTAGTATCTGCAATTTAAAGTATGCCTGGCTACTATAAAATTGTACTCAGAAAAAAATAGGAAAAAAATAGTGGATGCCCTTTTTGCATTTGGCACACATTTTCAGCCTGTTATTTTTGATTCACAAATGTAAGTGGGTGGACTTGTGAAGACGTACAGTGAGGATGAAGGGTATTTATGATGCTGAGACTGCTAGTAACACTAGTCTTGTTTCAAATAAATCCCAGTCCACATATTCATAATTCTTAAAGCGCTTTTGTAAAAAAGAAACGAGAGTTGAACAGAAATACTTCAGAGAACTCCTTCGCCTATGGAGTGCTAGTAATTTCTTTAAAAGAGGCACATTTCTTTTAAACTTATGAACTACACAAAATTCAAGACCAGCGCTTGCAAATAACAAAACAAATAGGTGAATCAGACTAATTTTATTTTTAATGTAATCGTGCAGTGATTATTATAATGTAATTTTCAGTGTACACAGTTATTTAATATTCATACTTTTAATCAGAGTGACTTCCTTCTTTCTTTGTGTAAAAATATCACTGCTCTGATGATGTGTTAACTGTCGTGAGGGAGACAATCTGTCAATCACATGACATCCACCAATGATACGACAATACAAACAATAAGCACCGGAAAAAATTAAAGGTGCCCTATAATGAAAATCTGGGTATACCAAGGCATAGAATTATAATAAAAGATCAGTATACGGAAATTAGCATACTGTGAGCCTCAGACACCACTGTTTCCTCATTCTCATGTAAATGAGTGTAAAATCCTGGTGGACAACGGGCCAATCAGAGGACAAAACAAACTGTGATGAGACTCACTGGCCATGCTCTCCACATTTGCATGTTTACCTACTTTAGGTCATTAATCCTGACCTGACTAGGAGAACACAACACATGAAGCTCTGAGATCATAAAAAAACCCTCTGATATTATTATTATGCACGTCTCAGGCTGTGTTTTATAAGCCAAACGTTTTCTAGTGAGACAACAGTGATAACTTTCCTCCATTATTTTAAGTGTATATTTCACTTACTATGTATGTGGGACTTTCATTTTGAAAATGCAAGCCACAAATTTTTTACTATGTGTTACTGGGAAACGACAGCACGAGGCGTGTTCAAACTTGCCTCAGGACGCAAAATGCAAGATTTACAGATTCTACATTTATTCATCTCCACTCCAAAGAGGCATAAGGTATGTTTAGTTACATCTTTTGTTAATTTATCATGTTTATTGTGAAATTTGACGCGTGTGTTTCAACAAACACATGTAGACTGCTGAATCATGTCAAATCACTCAGCTCAACTGTCATCTGTTCATGAAGAGGTTGATATTAATTCCTGGCTGTGTGTTCTTTGACCATAGCTATAAAATACAACACGGCACATCTCTCTCTCTCTTTTGTCAAGATTAATTATCATTTAGCCTTTATCTACAACCGATCTGGTGAGCAAAATGACTTACGTTACTCTGATTGGGTTTATATTTGTCAGTGTTCAGCGTACATTATGCTCTGTGTGTATGTGTCTGTAAGAGGCATGTCAGAACAGAGCTCATTAATATTCACGACACAATCCATATATGGTCAATTATGGACCTTCTGATTATATTTATTCTTTATTTGTTTAAGAAAACTATTTGTTTAAGTGTTTCACTCCAATATGAATCACAATAGAGAACAAAAGTCTATCACAACTTCTGTCTCATGCCAACTTTATACCAGATTCATATGAATAATTCAAAGATGTAAATATGCAAATGGATACACATTTTACACATCTGTCCAATTCACTAAACATATTTCTACTAGAAGGACAAAGAGGTTTTTTTTTTTAAAAAAAAGCATGTCAATTTTCTTCAATTTTTTAAAGCGTCCTTAGTCAGCATAAAATGGAAGTTGCCATAGTCTTTTCTTCCATATTGTGTCATATATTTGCCTGAAATAACTTCTCAAACAAGACAAATTGTAGAATGGAACTTGATTGTATTCCCTGAAAATATATTGCAGCATAGTGGTTAGCTATTGAATAAATAAATGAATGAATATTTATTTATTTATTTATTTATTTATTATTTTCCTTTGGCTTAATTCCTTAGTTCCTCACCACAGCGGCATGAACCGCCAACTTATCCAGCATATGTTTTATGCAGCGCATGTCCTTCCAGCTGCAACCCAGTACTGGGAAACATTCATAAACACTCATTCACACATACACTACAGCCAATTTAGTTTATTCAATTCACCTATAGCACATGTCTTAGGACTGTGGGGGAAACCGGAGCACTTGGAGAAACCCAAGCAAACACAGGGAGAACATGTAAACTCCACATAGAAATGCCAACTGACCCAGCTGAGTTGGTTGGTTGGTTATTTATTTACTTACTTAGTAACTAACTTACTTACTTAAGCCTTTACTTACTTTGGCCTTTTTAAAATACAACGACAGAGAGATTATATTGAACAGACAGTTTCCCCTACCAAAAAATTCTGTTATCATTTATTTCTTTCTTTTGTTTCGGTTTCCAACATTCTTTAAAATGTTTTCTTCTGCATTTAACAGAAAAAAAAGAAACACATAAAGGTTTGGAATCACTTAAAGGTGACCAAATAGTTCATAGATTTTCTTTTGAATTTTATAATTTGGATTAATGCTTTAAACTTCTATCTATAAATATGTTATGACAAAAAGATTCTATCTGCATCTCATTCATAGCATCTCAGGTATCCATATTTGACAGGTAAATGAGGTAACTAAATAAACATTTGTATATTGTTCTAAATATAATATAGGGATTAACAGTATGTATTTTATGAGTTATTTTCTTAACATTTTTATTCAGTAATCAATGAAGATAAGAAATTAAACTGATGAAAAAGAAGAAAAAAGTTCCAGATCTCTTGCATTTAGTGATGCTAACTTAACATATTTAGAAGAAGAAAAAAACAATAATGTGCCATTTTGTATTTAATAATAATGATAAAAATAACAATAATAATAATAAATACAATAATGAAATAAATACATAAATAAATAATAATAATAATAATAAATGCAGAGTTTTGATAGTCTTTTATTCCCTATTGTGACGTATACAGTGCTCAGCATTTCTTTTCAATTCATAATTTTAATTGGAAGCTATACAATATTATGTGCATAAACATTAGATTAGTCAGTACTGAAGCTAAATCTGGAGCTTATCTAACTAAATAACTTATGATAATGGTCCAAAAACTAGTACACCCAAATGTATATGTTATAGAGAAATATTAAATACTAATTTAAAAAGAGGAAAAATCAAGAGAAACAAAAAATTGAAAAATGTAGTTGAAATTTTGTAGGTTGTAAATTTTTTTGCAATATTTTGCTTGAATTTAATTGTATTATCTTTCAATTTCTAAATATGTTTGTTGACTAAAATGTTATTTTCATAATATATCAGTTTAATAAATCAGTTTTGTTCAAATGACCCAAAATACATTGCCTATATTAACTGAGAAATGGATCAAAATGGGGTGTACTCAATTATGCTGAGCACTGTACATGTCTGAAATATCTTCTCAAACAACAACAGCAAAATAAATAGAGTAAGACTTGATTTTATTAATTGGCAATTGATAGTATCATTGTGGTTTGCTATTGGTGGGTCTTGTGTGATTGACAGGTTGCCCTGCCCTCTCTCCAGTAAACACATCACAATAGAGATAGAGAGGAAATTATTTTGATTAAAGATTATTGTTAGAATATACTGTATATATATATACACATCAATGAATCATTAATAATAAACTATACAATTTTATAATTAAAAACAAGGGTCTCCTATGGCGGTTGACAACTTTTGTTAATCAGTGTTTTGCAGCTTTAGTGTGATCCATAAAATCCTTTATTTTTAAGGGTCTCGGTAGAACAGAATATTTTATCATAGCCAACACAGTGATATTCCCTGTTTAATCCTTTTCTTAACAGATAGAGAATGCCTGGAGAGGGTGCATGCTGACTCGCCAATGTACTCTCGCTCTTTTCTTTCTCTTCTGTCTCTCTTTCTCTCTCTCTCACACACACACACACACTCACACGCACACAAGGTGATGGATGGTGTTATTACCTTCAGATCTTTAAGGGCACGGTAAGACTTTAGTGGGTGTAAACACACATTCTATCATTAATGATTAAGTGCATGCACGCATACACACACACACACACACAGAGACACACAGACACACTGGATCCCCCCGAGAATTGTGAACACACAGAAACAGAAACATGCACGCATGGTAAAATATCTTTTCAATAATTCAATATCACTTCATCCAATTAAGGGGAACTCTAATCACCCTAAAGCCCTACATATATAAAATACATGCAGTTTCGGGGGGGAAAAAACATAGCTGATGTGAATTGGTCTTGACTTCTGACTTAAAAGTCATAATCATAAAAACAAATGAGTGCGAAGACAGTGCAGAGATTTCTTTGACAGTGAGCAGCATCCTCTCAGAGTCCCAGTGTCTGCCTGTATTTCTTGTTCGTCTCCGGTTTTGCTGATTGTTGGGTCAAATAAATATTTCATGGCCCATGTCTCAGTTTTGGTGGCATAGGAGATCAAATTATGCCTTCACAGCTGCATCAAAGTCTCCCTCACTCGCTCTCCATTTCCTTTAGTCTGCTCTCTCTCTCCCTCTCTCCCTCTGCCTGCAGCTCTTTCTCCCAGATCTTCAGACCCCACTTTTGTTTTCTATTTGTTTTCCTTTTCTTTCTTTGCAACAAACTGATCATTGTTTGATGGTAAAAGACTGTAAAATGCTAACTGTTAACTACATTTTCTTTACCGTACACTGTCAAAAAGCATCTATAAGGGATTTATAAATCATTAGGTCACAAAACTGCATGAAGTTGAGTTAATAAAGCATTTATTAACAGTAACTCTTACTTATTGACTGAATAAAAAAGATATAAATGTTCATTTGAATATTTTATTATTCATTAACTTACACATTCTGAATGATCTTAAATGAAAATACACCAGGTACTCTAAAATATCTGCTTTGTAAATAATGCAATACAGCAATTGGTAATGAAAAAAATAACATTAATAAAGCATGATAATACAACCATTAAGCACATTATATGTGTGCTTCTAAGTCAATGTATAAACTGCTTACTAACGTTTATTAATGTAGAGTTAATGCTTAACAAATTAATTAACTATTTGCTAATGCTTGACGATGATTCATATGTGGTTATTAGTGTTACCAAAAGCAACTAATGTAACATATTTTAACAGTAAAATACTGTATTACCCAAGTATTATTATTTAAGTAATATTGTGCCATCTTTAATAATAATAATAATAATAATAATAATAATAATAATAGGGGCGACGCGGTGGCGCAGTAGGTAGTGCTGTCGCCTCACAGCAAGAAGGTCGCTGGTTCGAGCCTCGACTGGGTCAGTTGGCGTCCAAAAGACATGCGGTACAGGTGAATTGGGTAAGCTAAATTGTCCGTAGTGTATGTGTGTGAATGAGAGTGTATGAGTGTTCCCCAGTGATGGGTTGCAGCTGGAAGGGCATCCGCTGTGTAAAAAAACATGCTGGATAAGTTGGCGGTTCATTCCGCTGTGGCGATCCCAGATTAATAAAGGGACTAAGCCGAAAAGAAAATGAATGAATGAATCAATGATTCAATGAATGAACAATAATAATAAGAAATAATATTTAAAATAATAATAATTAGAGGTCCATTCAGCTAAAATGGATAAAAATAAATATATAAATAAATAAATCTGTCACAAAACTCTGTACAATATATTTATTACTGTTTTTCAGTTTGCATATCCCAACAGGTTACACAGTTACAGAATAATAATCATGTAGACGCAGCAAACATTTTACACCCTATTCTCCCACCCATCAACCCATACCCTAAAAAAAAAGACAAATAAAAATAAAACAAGAACAAAAAAAACAAGAACCAAAAAAAAGGGGTGGGGGGTGGGGGGCATGTTTAAATCAGGTAAAGAGTGCTTCCTAAGTCTATGTTTAGACCATGATACTTCCCTACTCCCTCATTGCTTGTTCTGACTGCCAACATTTACATTGTACTTTAAGATTTAATTTAAAGGTCTCCAGATATCTTCAAACACATTTTGTTTCTTTTTGACAAAGTATGTGAGCTTATCCATTGACATATGTGACAGCATTTCTTTAATCCACGTTCATTTATATTTTTCCAATTAAGAGCAAAAAAATGTTTAGCTTGTAAAATACACATTTCTATGAATCTGACCTCCTTGCTTTGTAAGTAAGGGCTGACAGGATATAAATCTTAGGATCCAATCGTAATTTCTTTGATAAAATTTGGTCAATCATTTCAATACCACCTTGCCAAAAGGATTTCACTTTTATAAAGCATTTATTAACATGCAAAGTAACTCTTACTTAATGGCTGAATAAAAAAGATTTATAAATGTTAATTTGAATATTTTATTAATCATTAACTTACACATTCTGAATGATCTTAAATAAAAACACACCAGGAACTCTAAAATATCTGCTGTGTAAATAATGCAGTACAGCAATTGGCAATGAAAAATTCATCATTAGTAAAGTATGAAAATACAATCATTAAGCACATTTAACAAGTCAAGAATAAAGCATTTATAGCTGTATTTCTGAACTACTTACTAACGTCTATTAATGTAGAGTTAATGTGTAAAAAATAATTAATTAACTATTTGATAATGCTTGATTATGATTCATGTGTAGTTATAAAGTGCTACCAAAAAGAGCAATAAATGTAGCATTTTATATATTTTAACAGTAAAATATTGTATTATTATTATTTTTTAAATCTTAGAATTTAAGTAATATTGTGCCATCTTTAATAATAATAATAATAATAATAATAATAATAATAATAATAATAATAATAATAATAAATACTACTACTACTACTATTACTACTAACAATAATAAATAATAATAATAAGTCGGGGCTTCATGGTGGAGCAGTGGGTAGCACAATCGCCTCAGAGCAAGAAGGCCGCTGGTTCGACCCTCGGCTGGGTCAGTAGCATTTCTGTTTGGAGTTCGCATGTTCTCCCCGTGTTCGCGTGGGTTTTCTCTGGGTGCTCTGGTTTCCCCCACAAGTCCAAACACATGCAATATGTGAATTGGACATACTAAAATTGACCATAGTGAATGGGGTATGGGTGTTTCCCAGTGATGGGTTGCAGCTGGAAGGGCATCCACTGCATAAAACATGTGCTGGATAAGTTGGCGGTTCGTTCCGCTGTGGCAACTCCAGATTAATAAAGGGATTAAGCTGAAAAGAAAATGAATGAATAATAAGTAATAATTAATTAAATATTTAAAAATTTAATTTATTCATTTACATGACATCAGAAACATCTCTGAAGCATTTAGCATTCTTAAATAATGTGGATTTGTAAAATTTACTTCATTTGCATTATTAAAACCAAATATTGTATCTGCTATCATTTAAAGCAGTGGTTCCCAAAGTGAGGGTCGTGAGACAATGGGGGGGGAGTGGGTTTGGGTCACTTGGTGATTTTCCATTTGATTGCGACTCCTGGGGTTATTACATAATATTAAAGACACAGCAATAGCGTCAGATGCAGCAGATAGATTATTTTTTGGCATCAGGTTAAACTTTCTGACATCTCTACGGCACTCGCATACATTAAAGATAAAGGCCACAACTGAATATGGAGGAAGGTCTCAGAGTGATGTTCTCCAAAATTAAACGAAGAATAGATTTGGACCTATTGATGTGTGTGCACTGTTGCAATGTTTGTATATTTATAACCACTTCAGAGGATATTGGGGGTCGTGAATTTAAAAGTGTTTTCATTTTTATCTGAATTTCTATGATTGCATTTTTAATATGTGTTTTTAAAGCATTTATCATCTCACTTAAAACAAAATTATATTTCATAACAAATTATTGTATTATGGGTGTATCTAATAGTATCAATAGTATAGCTGAATGGACCTGAGCTAACACTAACAGTTAAACTAGAGATGGAAAAAGAACAAATCCTATTATAATCTGAGTAAAAATCCATAAACCAACATTCTCTTCATCACACTTGGTATTTGATAGTTTTTTTATTTAAATATTTATGTTTCTTCTTAGTACATTTTTTTACAATATTTGTTGACATTGAAAATATCAATAAAAAATACTTTTAAAGCAATTATTCATTAATTCATTTTCTTTTCGGCTTAGTCCCTGTTTTAATGCGTTTAGCAACATTTATTTAAAAAAAAAAAAGGTTATGTAAATATAATTTAATGAACCTAAACTGACATTAAACAGTTGAACACACTGCTGAGAGCAACGTACAGATATAAAAAAAAAAATAATCTGTCTTCCTATCAGTGGTGTAAAGTAACAAATTACAAATACTCCAATTACTGTAGTTGAATAGTTTTTTTTTCTTAGGAATTGCAATTTAGTAAGTAGTTTTAAAAAGGTGTACTTTTACTTTCCCTTGAGTAAATTTTTAGTGCTGTATCAGTACTTTTACTCTTTCCTTCAACCTGCAGTCACTATTTCTAATTGTCTATGGTGATTGGCTAAAGTAGAAAAATCAGTCCTGCAATTCCTGTCCAATCAAATCACACAGAAAGTAAATCGCATCATACTGAACAACCTCAAGACATGGGCGCTTTATAAATGCAGCAAACCTTTTGGAAGCATTAAAAATGTCCAAGAATATATCTAAATTCTTTATACTCAATGACAAAGAGAGTTTTTATAGACTAGCATGTCACTGATGAGAAAATGAAGGATGTCTACTGTATGATGACTGAAATCACCAAACAGCCTGAAACAATCACTTAATGGAACGAATGAAGAGTTGAAGTAAGGGTCGAATGAAGGAAGGACCGAACAAAGGAAGGAAGGACCGAACTAATGAAGGAAGGATTCAAAGAAGGACTGAACAAACTAAGGGGCCAATCACACTGAACACGCCTTTACGTTTCAAACAACTACATCAGCTGCGTATTGTGCGCGAGTGCTGCTGTTGATGTAGGTATAATTTTAATATTTAATAATATTGTGATATTCAAGATTTGTGAAGTTGTACGCACCGGATAACTCAAAACAGCAAAAACAAGTCTCTCCTCCATCTTCAAAAGTCTCCGTAGTCATCTTGATGACACAAACACTGCAGTCACCTCAATAGAAACCCCACCTCTGCTTTCATGTGATTAGAGAATAAAAAAAAAGACGTAAACATGATTTTTCTGCTCAGAGTTTACTTTTTCAACTGCGAGCGCACAGTGTGCAACAGCAAAAAACGCTATAGGCGGAGCAAGCGTTTAAAACGAGAGGCACGGATGGTACAAACACTCGTGGCCGGAAGAAAATCATTCAAAACAAGCACCTCTCAACACAAAAACATGTTTGTGTAATCGGCTCCTAAAGAAGGAACGAATAAATGAATGAATAATTGAATGAATGAATGAATGAATGAACGAACGAAGGACCTAATAAAGAAAGGAACAAAATATGAACAAACGAACAAACGAATGAGTGAACGAATGAAAGGAAAAAATGAATAAAGGAAGGAATGAACAAACGGATGAAGGAAGGAAGGAAGGAAGGAAGGAAGGAAGGAAGGAAGGAAGGAAGGAAGGAAGGAAGGAAGGAAGGAAGGAAGGAAAGACAGAACAAGCAAACAATGGAAGGAAGGTTGGAAGGAACAAACAAATATAGGAAGATCACAAAATTTACTACAGAATGTTACGTTTAAAAATCCCTGCATGTAAATGCATCAGCTTTTCACAGCGTAATACTCACTACTCATTACTCTTAGGTACTTTTAAAAGGGATACTGTTTACTCATACTTTGAGTAATATCTACAACAGATACTTTTACTCTACTTGCACTACATTTTTGGGCAAGTAATGGTACTTTTACTTGAGTATGATTTTTCAGTACTCTTTCCACCACTGCTTCCTATACATTATTAACTTCTATTAAACTGTAAGTAGCTAAAGATTCACTTAATGAAAGCAATAATACATATTTTCCAAACTAGGTAAAATTAAAATTAGGTTATTCTTCGCACTATTCAGTCAGTGAACATTAAATGGGTAGTTCACCCAAAACTGAAAATGCGGTCATCATTTACTCACCCTTCACATTTCCAAACCCATTTGAGTTTCGTTTTTTTCTGAAAAAAATATAGAAAAACTTTAACAATTGACTTCCTTAGTATTTGTTTTTTCCTATCTAATGATTACAGGTTTCTAACGTGTGTCAAAATATCTTCTAAAATGAAATTGAAAAGGTTAAATCTTCAACTTTAAACCATAGTCTAAAAGAGGCTATGAATAACCATAAAGTTTGTTCATTCCAAAGTAATACAGACCTGATAAATATGCCTGCTGTAGTGAAGGATTTCAGTTTCAGACCTAAGGATTTGAGAGAAGGTCAAAAGTTAAAGCTATGTTGCCACACAGAAAACTCCATTTCAAATGATCAGTGTAAAAACAAACCTGAATGAAGACATAAGGATTTGGAAGAAAGATAAAGTAGACATATTCTTAGTGCCTTTCAGTAAAATATTCATGTAATACATTGTAAATTAAATTGGGAGAACAGACCACAAATGCACAGTACATTTAGACTTTTTTATATTGTTACATAATACCAAGGTAAAATCCAGTAAAGCAATACAGGAGAAAGGCAATGCAGTGGAAGTGGACTGACAAGAGCTCTTACCATAGACATTCAAAGTGTTGCATTATTCTCCTGACATCTGACTGAGGGAAAACATACAGCTCATTCAGTCTAACTTGTAACACAACCTTATGACCTGATTTGACTTGTTTCAGTTTCTGATATATATATATATATATATATATATATATATATATATATATATATATATATATATATATATATATATATATATATATATATATATATATATATATATATATATATTATAGGTGGGCATAGATTAATTTTTTTAATCTAGATTAATCTAGATTAATTTCGAAATTAATCTAGATTAATCTAGATTAAAATGGCTCATTTGAATTTTGACGAAGGTATTCAGAATATGTGTGTTACCCAAATAATAAGTCTTTGAGAACAGGTTTCTCAAGCCGGGTGTCGCATTAGACCAGGGTCTCATCTCCAAAATGTTTCCAAAATGCATCACAAACTGCTTGAGAAACTGTTCTACTATGATAATTAGTGATGAAAATAAATGATGTTAAGATCTACTTGTGTTTACTAACTGTTTATTCAGTTAAACATGAATGTTGAACTGTAGGCCTACACTGTAACAAATGGCTGTAAAAATTACAGCATTTTTTTACAGCAGCTGACTGTTTTTCTAACAATACAGCATTTGGCTGTAAAATTTGTAAATTCTGCGGTCACGTGACAGTTTCACCGAAGAATACAGAATACTGCTGTAAATTTCAAATCTTGCAAGGCATTATGGGATATTCAACGGTCAAGACAAGAGGAAGAGTGATTCACGTCTGTGGTAAGTGTATTCTTTCTTTTTAATTGATTTTGTTTCCATCTTATATATATATATTATATATATATATATATATATATTAATAGATGCGTGTGTGTGTGTGTTATGTAAGGTGAACCCCCGACTTGCGTCTCTACATTAAGTATGTTTTAGTTAAAACATTTAATAAACTTTGTGCTGATTAGCACACTTGTCATGATTTATTATGGTGTAAATCGACAAGCATCATCTTTACACATGTGTAAACCCTTTTAATGTAAAGTCTTTGCTAAACCGCAGTCAACCTTAGTTAAATGGAGGATGTCAATCAAATTGATTCTGAATAACGTTAGTGCTTAGTACAGCTAAAATATTTGACATGCATTTCTGCCGGCGGGAAGCCTAACCGTGCGTCGAAATTCACTCGCGCCGCCGAACCACGCCGTGCATTCACAGAACCGCCGGAGAGCAGCATTCGGTTTTGTACATAGGTTTTGTATCGACGGACTTGACATTACCCATATATGGTTCGCTACGGCCTGGATCTAGTGGTCCGATCTGGTGTTTCTTTCCGGTTTATTACCGAGGCTCACGGTGAGCAATTGTATCGCTAAAGAACGTAGCTGTTTGCTGTGAGGTATCATTTCAGAATGTGGATTCCTGAATGTGCCACAAATGGATGTCGAACTCTTGGTGAGTTTTCATGCTTGTTCATATTTGGCGCGTCTTGATTGCCGTTCACTCCGAAGTTATGATAACTGAGATTACAGTGTGATATGGAAATCATGTTCGTGTGGACAAACTACTATCGTTTAGGATTATCATAAATAGCACAGCGAGAGTTGGGTTTTGGAAGGAGCGAGTCGAGTGTATATCTCTGTTGCCAAGTGCGCTCGCACGCGTTACCAGAACTGATTATGCTCGAGGTTGACTAGTAAACAAACGTTGTACAATTCTGCAGTACTGATTTGAACTGTCATGTTGAACGTTGCATTGTGCGTTCACTGCGTTGTGAGGATCTGACTACATTCCTTTCTCATCTAAAGACACATTTGAAAGAGGGCAGAGTTTTTAAGGGTTGGCCTTCTGTATCCTTTGTTAAAGCTACAGTATGTCACACTAAAAATGTTAATGTTTTTTTTTTATCTTTTATATAGGTGTACCACGCAGCTGACAAACACTGTACCCACGACAAATGTTTCTTGGTATGTGTACATTAATTTTCTAATATAACAACTTTAACAGTTATTTTTGTAAGATGGTTAAGCTGTGTTAATATGTTCCTGTTGGTTTCTGTCTCTAGGGATGTTTATTTTGTGTTCTATTTTGAAGTACGTATTTTGTAGCGTTCTGTTGGCTAACAGGATTTACATTTCAGTGTGAGTATGTGTTTAGTTATACTCTGTTTAATTATATATGTAATTAATTATTTTATATAATTTTGTTATACTGTTTAATTCCTTAGGGCAGCCCGGTGGCGCAATGGGTAGCGATGTCACCTCACAACAGTTTGCTGGTTTGAGCCTCGTTGGGTCAGATGGTGTTTCTGTGTGGAGTTTGCATGTTCTCCCTGTGTTGGTGTTGGTTTCCTCCGGGTGCTCCAGTTTCCCCCAAAGTCCAAACATATGCGCTATAGGGGAATTGGGTAAGCTAAATTGTCTGTAGTGTATGTGTGTGAATGACTTTGTATAGGTGTTTCCCAGTGATGAGTTGCAGCTGGAAGGGCATCTGCTGCGTAAAACATATGCTGGATAGGTTGGCGGTTCATTTCGCTGTGGCGACCCCTGATTAATAAAGGGACTAAGCAGAAAAGAAAATGAATAAATTTTTAATTACTTATTGTTTTTAATATGTCATTAACTTTGCTTTAAAATTATTTCATTGACTTAGTAAACTGGACATTAAATGTTCTGTTGAATTCATTCATTCATTTTCTTTTCGGCTTAGTCCGTGCATTAATCCGGGGTCACCACAGCGAAATGAACCGCCAACTTATCCAGCATTTGTTTTATGCAGCAGATGCCCTTCCAGCTGCAACCCAGTACTGGGAAAGTTCTGTTGAATTGTTCCGTTACAAAAATTACTATTGTCACATCTGGAATTGATTGTTTTAGGAGACTCTTTGTCGAATGGGCAGTGGATGCTTACAGTTGAAGGGGATGTTTTGTGTGAGGCCATTCAGCGCATCTTCAGGCCTGGCAGTTCTGTTTGCATCTTATTATACCAGAAGGATGCATGTACACTTGAGTTCATTCAGAGGTAATGGTTGAATTCTGTATCTGCATTTTACACTATGTACATGTGTTTCTTAAATTCTCTATAATTTGTTAATCATCTTTTAAGTACACACAGTGTTTGTCAACTCAAGATATGAAATTGAGCTTTTTTCTTTTAAGAGCAAATGATTTAAATGTTACCCTATTTAACACTGGCTAGATAATAGGTTAAAGGGGTAGTTAATTCATTCACCCTCTCCCATCTCCCGTAAGTGTTTCCAAACCTTTGAGTTTCTTTCTTCTGTTAAATGCAAAAGAAGATATTTTGAAGAAAGATGAAAGCCTGTAACTATTGACTTGCACTGTGAGAAAAAACAATAATGCTTTGGATGTCAATGGTTACAGGATTCCAACATTCCAACAAACTCCAAAAAGGTTTGAAATAAGTAAAGAGTAAGTTAATGATTGCAGAATTTTCATTTTTGGGTGAACTATCCCTTAAAATGGGTATTTTAGATAATAATATCTTTAACTTTTAACAAGTAAGGTTCTGATGACTGGAGTTGAGAAATCCTTGTGAGATACAATTAGAAAAATATGACTGCCTTAATCAAAAGCAAAAAGTGAAGTTTTAAAATCTGAACTACACATTTTCTGTTTTATAATCCTTCAGGCACTTCATAGGTACCAATCCAAAAGAAACAAAGCCTTTTAAGGGAAAGGTGCCATCCAAAAAAACAGGACAGCTCAGAAGAAACAGGCTGATGTGAACCTCATGGTGCTACTCTTCTCTTTAAATTGATGGACTTTCAGTGGAATTTGTGAAATGTAAGAATCACAACGCACACAAACCTAGATTGTTTTTTCCTTTTCTTTTATAACTTAATTGTACTCATTCTGTCTCTCACTGTGTCTGTCATCTCTCCATGTGTCTGTATTTGTCATCTCTCAGTTTGTCTGTATCTGTCATCTTTCCATCTGTCTGTGTCTGTATCTCTCCATCTGTCCGTTTGTATCTGTCATCTCTCCATCTGTCTATGTCTGTCATCTGTCTGTGTTTGTCATCTCTCCATCTGTCTATGTCTGTATCTGTCTATCTGTATCTGTCATCTCTCCATCTGTCTGTATCTCTCCATCTGTCTGTCTGTATCTGTCTATCTGTATCTGTCATCTCTCCATCTGTCTGTGTCTGTATCTGTCATCTGTCTTTCATCTCTCCATCTGTCTGTGTCTGTCATCTGTCTTTCATCTCTCCATCTGTCTGTGTCTGTCATCTGTCTGTGTCTGTCATCTGTCTGTGTCTGTATCTGTCATCTCTCCATCTGTCTGTATCTCTCCATCTGTCTGTGTCTGTCATCTGTCCGTCTGTCTGTATCTCTCCATCTGTCTGTGTCTGTCATCTGTCCGTCTGTCTGTATCTCTCCATCTGTCTTTGTCTGTCATCTGTATCTGTCATCTCTCCATCTGTCTGTGTCTGTCATCTGTCCGTCTGTCTGTATCTGTCATCTCTCCATCTGTCTGTGTCTGTCATCTGTCCATCTGTCTGTGTCTGTATCTGTCATCTCTGAATCTGTCTGTCATCTGTCCGTCTGTCTGTCATCTCTCCATCTGTCTGTGTCTGTATCTGTCATCTCTCCATCTGTCTGTGTCTGTCATCTGTCCATCTGTCTGTGTCTGTATCTGTCATCTCTGAATCTGTCTGTCATCTGTCCGTCTGTCTGTCATCTCTCCATCTGTCTGTGTCTGTATCTGTCATCTCTCCATCTGTCTGTATCTGTCATCTCTTCATCTGTCTGTGGTTTGTCTGTCTGTCTGTCTGTATCGGTCATCTCTCCACCTGTCTGTGTCTGTCATCTGTCCGTCTGTCTGTCTGTATCTGTCATCTCTCCATCTGTCTGTATCTCTCCATCTGTCTGTGTCCGTCATCTGTCTGTCTGTATCTGTCCTGTCATCTCTCCATCTGTCTGTGTCTGTATTTGTCATCTCTTAGTCTGTTTATCGTGTTGTACTTTATCTAATATGTTTTTCTCTTTGATTCTAGGAACTCTTATGGAGCATCCAGTGATGGAGCAGTACCTGGAGCGGATTTGTTGTACACCTCTATGGACTCACTTGGGACCTTTGGACCAAAAATGTTAAATGTATGTTTTAAATAAACGTTGACCTTCAAGCTAACGTGAGTTTTTTTCTCTCTCTTTTTTTTTTAGAAGTAATAGATGATTGAATTGTTTTAAGCAACACTTAGTACAGTTAAATTGTTAAGAGCTAAAGGAGTTAATAGTTTACAGTACAACACTTTAAATTTAACATTTTAAACTCTTACAATTTACAGACATTCCAGTATTTACTGTATAAAAATACAGTAGTTGTAAAAAATACAGTAAATGACAAATTAACTTCCCTGTAAATTTTACAGTAAACAGCTGGCGGCAGGGTTGCCAGCCAGTTGCTGTATTTTTTACAGTAGCAGTGCTGTAATTTAATTTACAGCAAAATTCTGTAATTTAATTTACAGGAAAATGCTGTAATTTAATTTACAGCAAAATGCTGTAATTTAATTTACAGGAAAATGCTGTAATTTAATTTACAGCAAAATGCTGTAATTTAATTTACAGGAAAATGCTGTAATTTAATTTACAGCAAAATGCTGTAATTTAATTTACAGCAAAATGCTGTAATTTAATTTTACAGCACTGCTACTGTAAAAAATACAGCAACTGGCTGGCAACCCTGCTGCCAGCTGTTTACTGTAAAATTTACAGGGAATTTTTTACAGTGTACATAAGCTTCAAACAGCGAATTCTGATGAGCTTAATCTGACTAAAGTCATCACTGAACTAAACAGAAATGGAATTAAGATGTGGAGTATGCAGATATTAGTGGCATTATAGAAGTAAACACCGCGGTCTTTAGGACCTTTCGCCATATTTTCCGACAAGGTCCACACGCGGCTGTCAGAAAGGACTGCACACACACATACACAAACACACACACACATCGTGAAATGCGGAAGTTTTCTTACCATTTGGCATGCGTCATTAAATTCCATAACTCTCTCTCCTGTCCTTACTCCGTATTTGCGTCTAATACCCCAGTTTGTCACGAAGGAATAAATGAAAAGTGAAACTGCCAAGCTGCAGTTAGAGTCTCTGCTGATTTGATTCAAAAGAGCAGACGGCTCACCAGTCAGGTATACATCCGCGATAATATATCAAGGTGAAAGCCATCATAGCTTGAGTAAAATAGACCCAGCTCCCAACCCAACTTTGAGAATAGATTAACGGCGATATTTTTTTTATCGCGCGATAAGAGTCTCGCGTTAACGCAGCACGTTAACGCCGTTAACATCCCAGCACTAATATATATATATATATATATATATATATATATATATATATATATATATATATTTTTTTTTTTTTTTTTTTTTAGCAGAACTTTCCCAAACCAGAAGTGCCTTCTACAATCTTGAATGCAGAAATCCTATCAGAAAAGGGGGGTAATTTTCACAAATTAAGCTGATAAGTATTATTGAAATCCTTCTGAATGTGTGTTTACTTTTGCTTTTGAGACTCAAGATCATACACTTGATGCTGACGACACTTTTTACAGTATTTGGGATCCCCCAATGGACATTATTGTAAAGAATAGCTCTTTCAGCTTTACTTTGAACACTGGATAAACCAACATAGGCTCACTCTGAAAACGTAGTGCTATATATGTTTCTGGAGACTGCAAATTATGTAGCCAGAGGTACGTATGGCTGCATTTGTCAAATGAACACTACAGGGCGGTATGACGTCATTCCTTTTCACGCTTACCAGCTGACTGCTTACCCTCATGTGGACGGCTTTCCCGCTGTAACCAGTTGGCTATGTTAGCTCGTCATGTACGTCAGCGGACTTGAGACGCAGAGAGGAGTTGACCACGAACTGACCATGAAAATGTGGTAAAATCTGAAAACGTGGTAAAAATCAGACGAGGGCTTTTCTTTTTCTGGATTGCCTTTGAAACTTGTTGGTTGGGTTTAGGGAAGTGGGTGGGCAGGTCAATCAATAAAATTGGTTGGGTTTAGGGACGGAGGAGAGTGAGTCAGTCAATTGGTTGGTCAGTCAGTCATTCAGTCAGTCAAACAGTCAGCCAACAGCGGCCTCTGGTGAATTTACGAATGGCACTTGCGAGAGAAATTTGAGATATGAAAAAGCATACAGAGCGGCCTCTCGTGGATTCGTGAAAACAAAAACTGCTAAAATACATACCTCCTGGGACGTATTTCGCGGCCTCCAGAAATGTATATAGAGGTATGTTTTCAGAATGAGCCTGAGTTGAAAACATTTGCTTCTTCCTCCATTGGATTTTCCCTGCAAAAACTCAAACTCAAAGTCATTCAAACAAAAAATTGAACATAGTGCCCTAAAACGCTCAGCTTTGTTCAATGTGTGATGCAATTTCCACTGAAACATGAACTAAGTGTGGCCCTTATTGAGTAGCCCCTCCCCTTTTTAATAATAGCCATTACTATTTTATTAAAGAGCCCCTATTATGCATTATAAAAGGTTATATTTTGGTTTTGCGTTTCTCCAACAACAGTCTGATAGGCATGCAAGGTCAAAAACATCTTCATTTGTTCCCAAACCACTCCTTTCAGTGAGGCTAATCTGCTGTGATTGTTCAGATGACCCAGTCTGTTGTGATTGATCGACTGGGTTCAGCGTGAGACAGAAAGAAACGGCCACCATGGTTATAAAGTTGCACAAAGTATGTGAGAGACCAATGCAGGAATGCAATAAAGCAATGCAGTTAAACACCAGCATATTACTCTACTCTTAACCCTAACCCCAAGTAATAACACTCACACACATTCAGTATTAATCCACACAGTGGCACAAGTTGAACTATTTTGAAAATTAGAAGCGCCGTGCTTGTGAGGAACAGCTGCAATAGATTGCGAGTTCAGAAACACATTTAAATTGGTAAACGAAGAAGCATGCGTTGCGTTTTCAAAGTGGTTTTGGACGTAATATGTGAATAGCCCCATACCGATTTATCCTGAAAGATACAGTACAAGTACAAGTGATTACAAGCTGCACAGAGCAACTACAACTTACAACATTCTATTAAATACATATTTCGTCACCTTAGAATTATAAGGTTGTATCTGACATTTTTGTCAAAATTGAGTTATTGACATATTCTTATTAAATTATAATTTATTTATATTATGGGATGTTTTTCTAGAAGTTGTTTATATTTTAAGACGTTTTATTTAAAAAAAAACAAATGTTACACACACTGTTTAATATGGAATGCAAAAACTTTGAAGCTCAATATCTCAAAATCACTCAGAACGCAGATAGAACCTTATAATTCCATAGGGACAATTTTGCAAACTACACAAAATGAGACAACAATTTTAATTACACTTGCATGTTATGATCTGGAGGATGAAGAAACTGGTCCATATGAACTGTAACAGTTACTGACAAAGTCCCTGTCAAAGTCTGGACAAAGTCCCTTACATGATAGTCTCTGCTGCTCCTTCCTTTAATAGCAAACGGCTGATGAGTCCCGTGTTGCAGCGCAGGCTATTGTATCAATCATAAGAAAAATGACAGGAACAAACACAGCACTAGGTTGGCTATACTGATGCTTTAAAATACAGCATTCTGTGTATAAATTAAAAGAGTTTGATAGGTTTTGTGGCTTCTTAGACTCTGTCACACTTAGACTATCTAAGACTCTCTCTTAGACACTGTGCTACTGTATCATGTTTCTGGATAGTAAAGGTGGATAATGCTTGGTTATACATGAATGTCACGAATTTTAGTCAAAGCTTTTATGCTGTTTTTAGACCAGACATGGAGAATTGCATCACTTGCTCTAGTTTACTCATGTGATTTTTCACCTCAAGCTAAATTTCCATATGATTATTTGAATTCCACACATTGCGTATTCTGCATAATTTGTGGCACCTAGTAGAAATTTGCAGATGTTCGTGTGTTTGCGTACTTAATTGTGCTTTTGACGTGAACCCAGCATTAGTGTTTTGTAGTGGACACAGATTGGACAAGAAGATAATGAGAAGCTGAAGCTGCAAAGTGATGTCTTAAAAGCAATTGATTCATATTGGAAAAAGTGAGAATTTGGCAGTTTTGAATGCTTAATTTGCTAAAAAATTCAAAATTATATTTATTTTTCATTATTTTGGAGAACACAAGCTTATAAAAAAACCTTAAAGGGATAGATCATAGATCATTTACTTGTTAAAACATGTTTTAATTTATTTAATTTGAATTAAAACAGAAGGAGACTTTTTGAAGAAAGCATCCCTTTAGGACTTACAAAACTGAAAAAAAACAATGTTTGGGCGGCATGGTGGCTCAGTGATTAGCACTGTCGCATCACAGCAAGATGGTCGCTGGTTCGAGTCCTGGCTGGGCCAGGTGGGATTTCTGTGTGGAGCCTGCATATTCTCTCTGTTTGGCGTGGATTTCCTCCAGGTGCTCTGGTTTCTCCCACAGTCCAAAGACATGCAGTATAGGTGAATTGGATGAACTAAATTTGCCGTAAATTATGTATTCAGACGTTAATGTCCAAACATATCTTAAAATAAGTTTACGCTGCTGTTGCAGATGAAATATAACACCGTAAACGCGATTTAAATATTTTCCAGTTGGCTAGATATTATTTAAGAGTATTTCAAACATCTTTACCGAAGCCTCTCTACATGACGCTCGGTCTCCCGCGTCCACCATGTTTGTAGTTTATTTACACTTATCACCTGGGTTTGTAGTTCTAATCAAATTCACATCCAAAGCTCAATGTACTGTGGGCAACATCAGCAGTTAGAGTATGGACGCTTCTACACTTCAAATTTTTACCAGAAATAGTAAATCAGGGCTATTCAATTAATTTGTCATGGAGGCCAGTTTATACAAAGCATCCCAAATGAAGGGCCGGAGAGATATGACTTGCAATATGAGTGATAACACAACAGCATAAACTGTACAACAGCGTATTTTTGCTCCTTATGATATTTTTACTACATTAAAATGTTAATATATTGTATTTTGAGACTACATAATACCCCTGCATTGTACAATAGGCCTTTTTTACAACCATATTCATTCATTCATTTTCTTTTCGACTTAGTCCCTTTATTAATTTGGGGTCACCACATCGGAATGAACCGCCAACTTATCCAGCACGTTTTTACACAGCGGATGCCCTTCCAGCTGCAACCCATCTGTGGGAAACATCCACACACACTCATTCACTACGGACAATTTAACCTACCCAATTCACCTGTACCGCATGTCTTTAGACTGGGGGGGGAAACGGGAGCACCCGGAGGAAACCCACGCGAACGCAGGGAGAACATGCAAACTCCACACAGAAACGCCAACTGACCCAGCCGAGGCTCGAACCAGCGATCTTTTTGCTGTGAGGCGACAGCACTACCTACTGCGCCACTACCAACCATATTCAAATGTTGTATTTCAAAGCACAACAAAAGCAGTGCATTGCTTAGCTTCTCCCAAAGAGTATCACCAAGAGGCGACACTCTAGTGCGATTTGGGAAACAGCCACTAGATGGCACGGTGGCCATTTTGGAATGAAAATTCCAATAGAACAACAGCATATTATAAGTCTTAAAAATAAAGTATTAAAAGTGCTGATGATTGAGATAGTAAGTGTTGTATTGTCTTCTTTCAGGTTGTATCTCAGCTTTAATGCGCTTTTTAAATAAATAAATAAAAAACAAAGCAGCAGCTTGCCATTGCGACAGCAATAAGATCCAATGGACAGCCGAACGCTTACACTCCAAAATGGCGGAATCCGAGGCTGTTGCTGGGCGCTGCTGTTGCAATGGAACGTTTTATTGAGTGTCGCCTCTTGGTGATTCTAAGCTCTTTGCTTCTTCTACATTCAAACTCATACATTTATGTTTTAAACTGCATAACAATTAGGGACGCAACAATTAGATTTTGGTTATACGATTATATAGTCTGAAGAATAATCATGGTTTCACAATTATCACGTCTAATGTAAATTTAAGCTTTATATTAGCTAAGTATTTCAATGAACTGTTGCTATCATCTGCGTTCATACATACATAATCATTTTAATAATTTGTAATAATTCGTCTAACATATCTTTTGTTTACATTGCACTGAAAGCTATGCTACGGCGTGAGATGTTTTCTACTGGGCGTCGCTCCGTTCAACAGAAATGTGGCGTAGAGAAGCCTTTACGATTAATTAACTGTGACAAAATAAAGTGCGGTTAATAGTGAAATCAGCTAATCGTTGCATCTCTATTAACGATATCAGTGCATTGGACAAAAGGCCTTTTCTACAAACATAATCAAATGTTTTCGGCTGCTCGCACCACTCGCTTAATGTCAGCTTGTACTGTATTGTACAGATGCACGTCACTTCATAACTATAGCGGCCGCTTTTCGACTGAACTAAATTTATTTTTGATGTCTTGGTCACACTATTTGGAGGGCCAGAACAAATTGACTCGGGGGTCAAGTACGGCCTGAGGCCGCCAATTGAATAGCCCAGACATCCGGGAATCTTTGGCTTACTCTTTTCAATATACTATGGCTTGGGACATTCTAAATCTATTTTCAAATACTATTTAGGACGGATAGTATGCAAATTTGGACACAGCATATTAGTGTGTGTGTGTGTGTGTGTGTGTGTGTGTGTGTGTGTGTGAATGCGAGAGTGTATGGGTGTTTCCCAGTACGGGGTTGTGGCTGGAAAGGCATGTGCTGCGAAAACATATGCCGGAAAAGTTGGCGATTCATTCTGCTGTGGCAACCCCTGATAAATAAGGGAATAAGTCAAAGGAAAATGAATGAATAAAAAAAAAACTATGTTGAATTCAGGGAGGCTTTAGACAAGCGACAGTGTGAGTCAAGGAAGGTCTTTCTTTCTCATTTAAGATAGTAAAGGTGCCTTTCATTTTTCACATAAACAATGGAAATGAAGCAAAATAAAAGTGGAGGACACCAGATTGAGTTCTTTTAAAAGGTCATGGCGTTGGCAGATTTGTTGGTCGTATTCACTTCATTGGCTCTGAGATGCATTATATGCAGCATGTGAGCAGAAATGTTCTGATTAGCTTCGGGGAAAAGGAAAGAGGCAGAGCTATTGTGAAATGTGCTTGAAAAGCATGCAAGGGAACCCAAATATTCACATCTGCTTCCCAATCAGTTTCCTTGACTTGTTTATCAGAATATCCTTGACTTGTTTATCAGAATATCTAAACACTTTCAAAGTAAGATATACCAGCATGAACGATATTTTCAGAGAATGCCTCTTGAATATAAGTGTGTTTTGCCTTCTTCCTCGGACAGATTTGTGCAATAACTGGCAACATACACAAGAAAAAACATCTGCCAGCAGCACAAGACAAGATAAACTTTTAGTTAAGATACATTCTCTGAAAACAAACATTAATTTCCAATTTTCCAGGAAAGGCACATTTATAGTTTCCGTAAGCTTTTAAAACAGAGATATGAAATAAATGCGGTGTTTTTGCAGCAGTGAACTGGCTGAGTGTCTAAAAAGAAGCTGTTGTTTAGAAGCTGAATTAAATGTGATTTCATTTTTTTCATTTTATCACCCAACAGTTTTTACTCATGGAAATTAATTACAATGATATTTTTATTAATATTTAAACAAAACTGACAGATACTTTTGTCTCATTTGTGTATTAAGCATCTTCACTAAAGATGAGCACTAAATCAGCATTAAGCAGCATAACTGCAGCTGACATTAACATACTTTTGGGAAGTGGAATTGTCCTTGATCATGCTTATTTAAAAGCATTTTAAACCAAATATTTCTCATTTTTAATTAACATTTTACATGAGCACATGCTAAATGGAATACCTGTACTTATTAATTTGTCACATAGCAGGACTATTTAAAATTAACTAGTGAAGGGAATTAAGGTGATTAAAGAAGTGAAAATGGTTGCCATGTAATAAAAACGTGTGTGTATTCCCTTCAACATTTTAAAAGACAATGAAAAAGGAGAGAAAAGCAGTATAAATAAAACAGCATCATTTCAGTTGATGATAGTGTAGAATTTGATTAATATTTTGAATTAGCACAAACCAAATAAATAAAACACAAACACACATTTTATTGGAAACACATAAATGACATTTTTTTTAAAATTTCACTATTTTAGTAAATTCAACTACATGAGAATGACAGATATTCAGTTTATGAAGCATTTTAATATCTTTGACGATTTATTAATAGTTTGATGTTTTAGTTGTATTTTTATACAGCACATGAAGAGTTCAGATGCAAAAACCTCTGAATGCGTCTGAAAATTTCTTCTAAAATAAACAATTTCATGAGGCTCCTGTGGGTAGTTCTGTAATTTCACTTTTATGGCAAAGAGTAAGTCCTTTTCATGTTCTTTAAAGTGAAATAACACAATATAAACAAAGGAGGCTCAGAAAAATGAAATTTCAGATGGCACTTAGAGGTTTTTGCATCTGAACTCTTCACATTTTCTGCTTTTGTATAAAGTTTAATCACAGCTTTAATTTTTTTTTACATTAGTTTTTTATATTGTAATTAATTTTCTTTAATTTATTTTATTTTAGTTTTAAATTACACTAAATGAAAATGTTGCACTAAAGTTACTCTAAACAGCACCTCGCTGACATAAAACAGTATTCATTATTTTTATTTATTCACGTTCAATTATTTATTTATTTAGTAACACAAAAAATACTATTTTACTTCTTCAGTTTTTCTTTCACTTAAAAATCACAATTACTTATAAGCCTTGGGTTAGCATGCAACCTTCAGGCATATTTATTTAGTTTCTGTAGGTTGAAAACAGAGATAAATAAAGTATTTTTGCAGTAGTGAACTACTTGAACGTCAAATATTTATTTTATTTGCATTTTATAAAGCACATTTTATGCTTTTGTATAAATCTTAATTAGTTTTAACATTTATTTTTCATTAATTTTTTTATACACTTTATTATGTACACCTTACTAGTAACGGGTTGGACCAACTTTTGCCTTCATAATTGCCTTAATCCTTCGTGGCATAGATTCAACAAAGGTACTGGAAATATTCTTAAAAAATTTTGGTCCATTTTGACATGATAGCATCACGCAGTTGCTGCAGATTTGTCGGCTGCACATTATGTGAATCTCCCCTTCCACCACATCTCAAAGGTGCTCTATTGGATTAAGCTCTGGTGACTGTGGAGGCCATTTGAGTACAGTGAACTCATTGTCATGTTCAAGAAACCAGTCTGAGATGATTCGCGCTTTATGACAAGGTGCGTTATCCTGCTGGAAGTAGCCATCAGAAGATGAGTAGACTGTGGTCATAAAGGGATAGACATGATCAGCAACAATACTCAGGTAGGCTGTGGCGTTGACACAATGCTCAAGTGGTACTAATGGGCCCAAAGTGTGCCAAGAAAATATCCCCCACACCATTACACCACCACCACCACCAGCCTGAACCGCTGATAAAAGGCAGTATGAATCCATGCTTTCATGTTGTTGATGCCAAATTCTGTCCCTACCATCTGAATGTCGCAGCAGCAATCGAGACTCATCAGACCAGGCATGGTTTTTCCAATCTTCTATTGTCCAATTATTGTGAGCCTGTGCAAATTGTAGCCTCAGTTTCCTGTTCTTAGCTGACAGGAGTGGCACCAGGTGTGGTCTTCTGCTGCTGTAGCTCATCCGCCTCAAGGTTTGACGTGTTCAGAGATGCTCTTGTGCACCTCGGCAGTAATGAGTGGTTATTTGAGTTACCGTTGCCTTTCTATCAGCTGGAACCACTCTGGCCAATCTTCTCTGACCTCTGACATCAACAAGGCATTTGTGCCCACAGAACTGCAGCTCACTGGATATTTGATCTTTTTCAGACCATTCTCTGTAAACCCTAGAGATGGTGTGCGAGAAAATCTCAGCAGATCAGCAGTTTCTGAAATGCTCAGACCAGCCTGTCTAGCACCAACAAACATACCACGTTTAAAGTCACTTAAATCACCTTTCTTTCCCATTCTGATGCTCAGTTTGAACTGCAGCAGATCGTCTTGCCCATGTCTACATGCCTAAATGCATTGAGTTGGTGCCATGTGATTGGCTGAATAGAAATTTGCATTAACGAGCAGTTGGACAGGTGTACCTAATAAAGTGGCCGGTGAGTGTATAGTATTTTTTTTTTTTTGTTTTAGCTGTTATTTTATTTTAGTTTCAAGTTACACTAAATGAAAATTAGACATTTTCTTTAAACCTAGCAGACAAAAAAGTATTTATTATTTTGTATTTATTTATGTTCACTTATTATTTAATTTATTCCCAATAACAACAACAAAAAAAATACTTCTTCCGTTTTTATTTCACTTAAATATAACAATTAAATATAACCCTTTGTGTTAACATGCACTTTTCCAGCAAAGGCATATTTATCTAGTTTCTGTAAAACAGAGATATAGAATAATTATAGTATTTTTGCAGTGATTAAACATCTAAAATTCATTTTAGTTGTAATTATTCATGTATTTATTAATTTTCCTTCGGCTTAGTCTCTATTTTAGAGATTGCTACAGCGGAATGAACCACCAACTATTCCAGCATATGCTTTACAAAGCAAATGCCCATCCAGCTACAACCCAGAATTGGGAAAACATCTATACACACTGATTCACACACATACACTAGAGCCAATTTAGTTTATTCAATTCACCTATACTGCATGTCTTTGGACTGTGGGGGAAAGTGGAGCACCCGGAGGAAACCCATGCAAACACGGGGAGAACATGGAAACTCCACACAGAAATGCCAACTGACCCAGCTGGGACTTGAACCAGCAACCTTTTTTGCTGTGAAGCGACAGTGCTAACCACTGAGCCACCGTGTCGCCATTTATTTTATTCCCAGTTACAAAAAAAATACTTCTGTGGTTTTACTTTCACTTAAATATAACAATTAATTCTAACCCTTTGTGCCTGTGACACTCATTAACCACAAACAAGCCCAGACCACCACAATCTAATCGGGTGACAAACCCCAGGACATAAAGCTTCATCATCAGTGCATTTCATCCCAGTATTTCCCTCCTATATTGTCTTCAGCGAAGCCCAGACCTGCTGCTTCACACTCCCCCAAACACCCACACATAAGCATATGCACAAAATGCAATTACCAAAGCTCTCAGTCGGACCCCCAACACCCCCTAAACACAGCGATGGGTGCTGATCCTGTCCTGCAGCTGCGGGCCAAAAACACACTTCTCTGCCTTTTAATGAACACTTCAAGCTCAAGATCACACCTTTTATCCCAGTCCTTCCTCACACTTGTTCAAACTAATTGCTCTATTTTCAGAACAGCCAGCGCTCGACTCGGCATAAAACAGCTAATGGTGAAGATCTATAACGTGAAGCAGAGAATATATGTATCTGCGAGAGTGCTAACTGGTTATTTATTCAGCAAATACCAATTCAGAGTCGGCAAAAATACATTAAAAAGCATTTTGCCAAATAGTCTTCGTCTAATTTGTGTATTTTAATCACTTTAATTGTCATTGCATGCCGCTTTTATACACCGTAAAAGCTAATTAGTTTTAATGAAGGTGAGTAGATGATGAGAGAATTTTCATTTTTGAGTGGACGATCTTTTTAAGACTGGATTTTTTTAATGCAGTAGCAGTCAAGAGGGACTAAAGCTTTTAAGAGGCAAAAACCACACTAAAATCTTCTTTTCTAACTTGTGCATTACATTGCAAGCTATTTGACTATGTCAAGTCAGTGTTAAAGAGCCCATATTATGCATTAAAAAAGGTCATATTTTGATTTGGGGTCTCCAACAACAGGCTGATATCCATACAAGGTCAAAAATCACTGTTTCGTTGTCTTATAATATGCATTTATTTGTACCCAATTATCCCAACGACTCCCATATGATTTGCTCAGCGATTCATTTGTTCCCAAACCCCTCCTTAGCGCAATGCTAATTTGTGCTGATTGGTCCCAGTCTGTTGTGATTGGTCGACTGCGTTCAGCTCAAGACAGAGAGAAACGCCCACCAGGACTTATCAACAATTTTGAAGTAGTCAGAGTGCTGAGTGTATGTGTGAGCCCAATGCAGGAATGCATTAAAGCAATGCAGTTTAACACCAGCATATGCTCTATTCTTAACCATGACACACATTCAGTATTAATCCACATAGTGGAAAAAGCTGAACTATTTTGAAACTTGACTGCCACACGTGTGTAGGAATGACAAACAGCAGTGGATCACGAGCTCACAAACGCGTTTAAATCTGTAAAGAATGTGACACACGTGGTTTTAGACACAATATGAGAATATAAAGAGTTAACCAGATACACTACAAGCCACATGGAGTGGTTACAAGTAACAAAACACAATTAAATACATAATTTGCAAGCTAGAGAAAACAAGGAGGCAACCATTTTAATCGCACTTACTTCCAATTGTGAAATGGAGGAAGAAACTGATCCATGAACTGTAAAGTTCCTGTCAAGCTCTGATAAAGTCCAATACATCAGTAGTCTTTTCTGATTCTTCCTTTAACAAACGGCCAATAAATGCACCATTGTGTGCATGTAGATTGCTGAAGCACTCGTCAGAAAAATGACAGGAATACAGCACAAGGCTGGGGCTATAATGCTGAGGTATTTTTACAATAATAACATTCAACCACTGACTCTTCACAGCCTCATCTTTGGGTAGGGAAAATAACACTAACTTTCCCTCACACTTTAGATCACAGCGTCATCGCGACTTGATTTAACCGGGATCTGCTACAGTGTTTGTCTTCTTTTTTTTTTGCTACAGTGTTTGTGGCCGGGGCCAGGGGTTTCAATTTTCCCGGGTCTGTGAGCGTAACAAATGGATGGGGCTTGAGTTCCGTATCGATGTCACGCCGACATGGCTAAAGACTCGTTACAGTGGCGATTCATTCTAACCACTCTGAGTCGACTCTTTTATAGATGAATCAATAGTTTTAAACATGGCACACTTTTTAGATTTAAGTCTTACAGCTGGATATTTCACTTCACGTAGAGCTGTGAGCTTCACACTGCATGGAAGGTCATTTTCAAAAGCACATAATAGAGGCTCTTTAAATGCAATGTTATATTAATTTCAAAGATCTTACTTCTTCAAGAATCATCTCATGAACTCACCAACAAGACAAGTTCTAATGAATAATGGCTTAAATTGCATGAAACTTAAACACATTCCTTCATTTTGCATCAGCTTACTCCCTTATTTATCAGGGGTCGACACAGAGGAATGAATTTCCAATTAATCCAGCATATATTTTATGCAGCGGATATCCTTCCAGCCGCAACCCATTACTGGGAAACACCCATACACTCATTTTTGTTTGCCAATTTTGTTTACCTAATTCACTTATAGCGCATGTCTTTGGACTGTGGGGGAAACCCACACATACACGGGGAGAACATGCAAACTCCACACGGAAACGCCAACTGGCCCAGCCGGGACTCGAACCAGTGACCTTTTTGCTGTGAGGCGACAGTGCTAACCACTGAGCCACCGTGCCACCCCTGACTTAAACAAAATGATTCTGATTTAAAACATACACAGAGAGAGAAAAAGAGAAATACATACACTGTAAAACTCGATAAGTTAACTCAAACAGTTTGAGGAAATCGATTGCGGCAAATCCTTTAGGTTTTGAAACAAAATGGTTTGAGTACTGTAAACTACATGACTATGACTATATATAGAGTCATATACACATATATTCTTTGTGTTGATAATTTGTGTTGTCAAACTTTTAGAGTATTAGTAACTTAAACATTTTAAGTTCAGTTGTCAATTCGCAATGAATTCAACAAATTAAGTCCAAACAACAATATAGCTACTCAAATGGTTTGGTATTGCTTCTAGTATTAAAGATAAGTTAATACAAAAAATAACATTAATTAATTCATAACTCAGGGCAACGCAGTGGCGCAGTAGGTAGTGCTGTTGCCTCACAGCAAGAACGTCGCTGGGTCGCAGGTTCGAACCTCGGCTGGGCTGGGTCAGTTGGCGTTTCTGTGTGGAGTTTGCATGTTCTCCCTGCGTTTGCGTGGGTTTCCTCCGGGTGCTCCGGTTTCCCCCACAGTCCAAAGACATGCAGTACAGGTGAATTGGGTAAGCTAAATTGTCCGTAGTGTATGAGTGTGAATGTGTGTGTGTGGAAATTCCCAGAGATGGGTTGCGGCTGGAAGGGCATCCGCTGCGTAAAATCATCCTGGATAAGTTGGTGGTTCATTCCACTGTGGCGACCCCGCAAGGGACAAAGCCGACAAGAAAATGAATGAATGAATGAATTCATAACTCATGGCGGCGTGGTGGCGCAGTGGGTAGCGCTGTCGCCTAACAGTAAGAAGGTTGCTGGTTCAAGCCTCGGCTGGGTCAGTTTCCTCCGGGTGCTCCGGTTTGCCCCACAGTCCAAAGACATACGCTATAGGGGAATTGGGTAAGCTAAATTGTTGTGTATGTGTGTGAATGAGAGGGTATGGGTGTTTCCCAGTGATGAGTTGCAGCTGGAGGGGCATCTGCTGCTTAAAACATATGCTGGATAAGTTGGCGGTTCATTCCGCCTTGGTAACCCCTGAATAATAAAATAAAGAAAGAAAGAATAATAAATAAAAAAAATGAATGAATGTATTCACAACTCATTCGTTTTGAGTTCTGCTTAATCATTCATGAGTTACGATAACTCTTTTTCATTAAGTCAAAGTAACCTTTTAAAAAAACGATAAGTTAAACTAACTTATTTCATTTAGTGATTTTGCCTGTTAGGTTTTAGAGTGTACCAATAGTATAGTAATGATAATCAAACAATATCTGTTACCTCCAAAATAATCTGTTGCTTTATTTTGAAAATGTTTGCACAATTTCTTCTGATTAATTACATAAAATAAAAAATAAAAACATTAAAAATGAAAACTGATGCCAGATCCAGCTTGGCCTTGCTGTTGTGTTCAGACCAGCTGAAGTATGGAAAGAATATGACCTTCTACATGAGGACTTATTTTGAAAAACACAAATATTTTTAATAACAGCTCCAGAAAAATGTTCTGAATGTGCCATGAAAAGGTGTTCACATTTTTTTGTAAACTGTTGTGTTTTTTTTTTTAGAAACGACTGGTAATGTCTCTTGAACATTTCGGATAAATGTATTACCATTTATATGGTGTATTTGCAGAAAGGTACAACATGTCAATATGACATATCCCAGGATTTCATACATTAAATATTGGGAAAGCAAGAGTGCATATACACTGTAAAAATAACTGTAAGTTTCTATATTTTGTGATTCATAAGTGTTTTCCGTTTATTTTTGGTTGTGAATTGCATTATGGGATGTTGATTTCTGCTCTCTCAACTCTTTTAAAACTTTTTTTTTTTTAATTTAGAAAAAAAAAGAAGAGGAAGAAAAGAACATAACAAAGAACAAAGCGGTTACAAAATCAAGTGACAAAACATTTGAAGAACATTATCACATATTGTTTACAATGACATACTCAGTCCATTTTTGCACTTTTTGAATCAAGTTTTAGGTTAAACGTCAGTCTCTCCATACAGTGTATTTCCTTTACAATTCCTATCCATTGAGCCCTTGTTGGAGGATCAACCTGAAACCAATTTCAAATTATGGCTTTTCTACTTACCAAAAGTATTTGAATTAAGTATTTGTCAATAGTTGGGGTAGTTTCTGGTATTTTCCCAAGGTATAATGTTATAAATGAGTAGTCCAATTCCTCTCCAGTTGCTCTGTCAACTTTTGATGTTGAAAAATTAAACTTTGAAGTTTAACAAAGTGACTTTTATAGACATTTTAATAGTTTGAGACAAGACATTGTTTAAGAAATAACATACAGAGAACTAAGTTTTTAAAATAACACTAAATTTACTTGGAGCTTATTACCAGGTTTTTGCAGTATAAACACCTACCCAATAAATCACTTCAAAGGATTAAAAATGTTCATAAAAGTCACATTTTCAAACTTTTCAAGGTTAAAAATTGTTGGAAGAAAGATCAATGTCCTATAACACAATTCAAAAGCCTAAATAAGTGGAAAAAAATACCTTGAATCACAAAACTGTCAATATACAGATATTTTTTTTACAGTGTACATATTTTACAAATACTTTTCAGAGCAGAGAGAATTTAATTTTGTACAGAGCAATTATTTTGTATTCTAATGATATTTCACAACAATACTTTTTTTCAAAGGCACTGTTTGTAAGTTTTTGACTCCTCTAAAACATATAAATACCATAATATTTTTGCAGATATTTAAGAAACATGCTAAGTGAACATACTTGCTTATCTGAAAAACAATGAAAAGACAGACAGTCAGAAAAGTCAGATATTCTGCTTTGAAAATGTGCTTTACGTGTTGGAAATGTCTGTCTTTGCTTTAAACATTTAACCCGGCCAGTGCCAATTTAGCCAACTATATTTCAGCACCTGGGTTGCCTTCATGGAAAACAGGGTATTTGATTCATTTAGTCAGAAAGGCTCTCAAAGTACGCATCTGCGACCGAAATGTGACCTCCGGTGGACAGTAGCAGACTCTGAAATGAGATGCAGATTCAGAGTTCTACATGAGGGGGTTATTAATTAGCAAATAATATAAGTATTACGAACGTAAACATTAGGTGAGCAGGTTACATTGTAACCCCATGTCCTAACAACATGCTACATGATGAGATTTGCAGTGATAAGCAGTTTGGCTCTTTGCACCAGACGAAACACGGCAGAAATTTAAATAAAGCCATTCAGAAGCACAGAATAGTGCACTTACTGCACTCCAATGAAACGGTAAGGTTTAGAATCTACTTAATACATTTCAAACCTCTTTAACATTATTAAATGTACATGCTGAATCACTGATATTTGTTGATTTTGAGTCCCAGTTCTGAAGTTCCATTTTAAATAGTTTATTTTATTTTCAAGATCTGAGGTGAACTATCTGCTGCTGCTTTCAGTGAAATGGCAATAAATGGCATATAAAATAATCATTCAAACTCACATTATTAGCATTTAACACTGAATAAAGCACATGAGGTATATCTGAGGAGATCATTGTCAGTTTTCTGTTGTTCAGCTGCAAGAAATAGAAGCCGTTTCTAATCTATAAATTTCAGGTGTTGGTTAGGACAAAAACTCATTTTAATATGGAAAATATTCCTTCTATCACGCGCCGTTGCTTTTATTCAGAACACGATTTAAATCAGCCTTTAGACTCGACAGTCAGGCACACTGCTGTTGGTTTAGTCAATTGTGTTTGTTTTGAACCAGGTGTGCAATACCTAGTTCAACCCCTGGGCGTCAAACTTACATACTGCAGCTTTAATGTTTTTTTAATAAAATAAATTTGCAAAAGGGACAAGAGTTTTTAAAAAACAATGAAAAAAATTTGTAACACAATTGAAGTCATAATTATTCGCCTGTGAACTGTTTTTGCTTTTCAAATGTTTCCCAAATTATGTTTACTGGAGCAAGGAATTTTTCACAGTATTTCCTATAAAATTTTTTATTCTGGAGAAAGTCTTATTTGATTTTGTTTGGCTAGAATAAAAGCAGTTTTCAATTTTTTTAAACCATTTTAAGTTCAATATTATTAGCCTCCTTCAGCAACATTTTTTTTTTTTGATTGTCTACAGAAGAAACCATCGTTATACAATGACTTGCCTAATTGCCCTAACTTGCCTAATTGACCTAGTTAAGCCTTTAAATGTCACTTTAAGCTGTATGGAAGTGTTTTAAAAAATATCTAGTAACATATTTTGTACTGTCATCATGGCAAAGATAAAATAAATCAGTTATTAGAAATGAGTTAATAAAACTATAATGTTTAGAAATGTGTTGAAAAAAACAGAAATTGGGGAAAATATAATAATTCAGGAGGGCTACTAATTGTGACTTCAACTGTATACAGTATGTACGTGCATAGCCAGATACATAGTGAACACACATACTGCAGACAGATGGATGGACAGACAGATACATCAGTACAAGCTGTGAGACATGTTTTGTCCCTTGTCTCATAAATGATGTTACTAGATATAGATATTTATTTATATAAGTGTGCATAAATGTCTATGAGCACCTGTATATGCACACCTGTGAGTGTGTCTGTGTGTGTGTGCGTGTGTGTGCACCCATGTGTGCGTTGGCAGCAAAAGAGGAGGCAGATGCGGCATGTGGTCGAGGCCCTCCTGTTGTACGGCCTTCTGCGGAAATGAGTCTGTGCCAAAGCCAGCTCCAATCCAGCCAATCACAATGCATTACCGAGGGTGAAACAGAGTTAATGTCCACAAACACACCAAACGCACACATGTACACAGTATCTTTCAGAAACAGAGAGTCATCCTTCTCTGTGACACACATACACATGCGTACGCACTCACACACACACAGACTCCTGCCAGTCTATAGCATTTGCTGTGCCAGCTCATTCTCACCCTTTCCATCTCAGATCTGTTTTCGTTTAGCCCCACTCCCCACTGCACCAGCCTGCCAACCCCTCTCTCTCTCTCTTTCACTCTCTCTCTCAATCCCGCTTCAACACACTATCACATCTCTCCTCAACTTCATATGGACGCCACACTCTCTTTTTAATGAAGGAGAAAAATATGAAGTAGATAAGGAGGAGGAGAGGAGAGTCGCTGAGAGTTTACAACAAATTAGTTTTTTTTTTCCTCCAAGTCCCAGTCTGAGGAAACATTGGCAGGTTTTAGAGTTGCCCGCCTATCATTGTTTAAAATAATGATGGGAACAACAGTGGAGTGTTTATTCCAAACGCCTACAGCACAATTGAGTTCTCTGATTTTCCAAAGTCGTAAATAAAGCAAAGCTTTTTCTCTGCGTTACTCTATCTATCTATCTATCTATCTATCTATCTATCTATCTATCTATCTATCTATCTATCTATCTATCTATCTATCTATCTATCTATCTATCTATCTATCTATCTATCTATCTGCTCTGTCTGTCTGTCTGTCTGTCTGTCTGTCTGTCTGTCTGTCTGTCTGTCTGTCTGTCTGTCTGTCTGTCTGTCTGTCTATCTATCCGTTTGTCTGTCTGTCCCTCTGCTCTGTCCATTTGCCTGTCCGTCCATCCATCCATTTATCGATCGATCTGTCTGTCCATTTGCCTCTTTCTCTGCTCTGTCCATTTGCCTGTCCATCCGTCCGTCTGCCCATTAGCCTGTCTGTCTGTCTGTCTGTCTGTCTTTCTTTCTTTCCGTCTGTCCATCCATCTATCTGTCTGTCCATTTGCCTGTCTGTCTATCTATCTGTCTGTCCATCCATTTGTCTGTCTGTCTCTCCCTCTACTCTGTCCATTTGTCTGTCTGTCTGTCTGTCTGTCTGTCTGTCTATCTATCCGTCCGTCCATTTGCCTGTCTGTCTGTATGTCTGTCTGTCTATTCTTCTATCTATCTGTCCGTCTGTCCATCTATCTGTCTGTCCATTTGCCTGTCTGTCTATCTATCTGTCTGTCCGTCCATTTGTCTGTCTGTCTCTCCCTCTACTCTGTCCATTTGTCTGTCGGTCGGTCTGTCTGTCTGTCTGTCTGTCTGTCTGTCTATCTATCCGTCCATTTGCCTGTCTGTCTGTCTGTCTGTCTGTCTGTCTATCTATCCGTCCATTTGCCTGTCTGTCTGTCTGTCTGTCTGTCTGTATGTCTGTCTGTCTATTCGTCTATCTATCTGTCCGTCTGTCCATCTATCTGTCTGTCCATTTGCCTGTCTGTCTATCTATCTGTCTGTCCGTCCATTTGTCTGTCTGTCTGTCTCTCCCTCTATTCTGTCCATTTGTCGGTCGGTCGGTCGGTCGGTCGGTCTATCTATCTGTCCGTCCATTTGCCTGTCTGTCTGTATGTTCGTCCGTCCGTCCGTCCATCCGTTCATCCATCCATCCATCCATCCATCCATCCATCCATCCATCCATCCATCCATCCATCCATCCATCCATCCATCCATCCATCTATCTATCTATCTATCTATCTATCTATCTATCTATCTATCTATCTATCTATCTATCTATCTATCTATCTATCTATCTATCTATCTCTGTCCATTTGCCTGTCTGTCTATCTATCTGTCCGTCCGTCCATTTGTCTGTCGGTCGGTCGGTCGGTCCGTCCTTCCGTCCGTCAGTCCATCCATCCATCCATCCATCCATCCATCCATCCATCTGTCCGTCCGTCTATTTGTCTGTCTGTCTGTCTGTCTATCTATCTATCCGTTTGTCTGTCTGTCCCTCTGCTCTGTCCATTTGCCTGTCCATCCATCCATCCATCCATCCATCCATCCATCCATCCATCCATCCATCCATCGATCAATCGATCGATCTGTCTGTCCATTTGCCACTTTCTCTGCTCTGTCCATTTGCCTGTCCATCCGTCAGCCTGTCTGTCTGTCTGTCTGTCTGTCTGTCTGTCTGTCTTTCTTTCCGTCCGTCCGTCCGTCCGTCCGTCCGTCCATCCATCCATCCATCTATCTGTCCGTCCATTTGTCTGTCTGTCTGTCTGTCTCTCCCTCTGTCCATTTGTCTGTCTGTCTGTCTGTCTGTCTGTCTGTCTGTCTGTCTGTCTGTCTGTTTGTCTGTCTGTCTGTCTGTCTGTCTGTCTGTCTGTCTGTCTGTCTGTCTATCTATCTATCTATCTATCTATCTATCTCTCTGCTCTGTCCATTTGCCTGTCTGTCTGTTCATCTGTTTAAATGCCGGTCTGTCGGTTTGTCTGTCTGCTTGCTTGCTTGTTTATCAATCTGTATGTATATCAATCTGTCCATCTGTCTGTCTGACTGTTTGTCTGTCTGGACTTAATGAATTGGAGGCCCTAACCAAATTTCAGGTATGGGGTCCCAGTTTAAAATCAGACAAAAACTCTCATGTGTCTTCAGTATAACTCAGTTTCAAAATTAGTTAAAATCTAATCTAGTCTAGTGTGCCTCAGCACAAAGTTCTGCTTCTTATTATTTTCAAAGTTAAACTTCTCTCTTTAATGAGGGCAAAAAATTTGAAGTGAAGAAAGTCAGGGAGTTTATAACAAATTAATTATGAGATTTTTTTCCAAAGTCACTGCTTGGGAAATATTGACAGGTTGCAGAGCAGGACGCTCATCATTGTTCAAATAATGGTGGAAATAACAAAAATGTATTTTCTCCAAATGCCTTGTGTGCATCATGTTAGTATGTTTTCTGTAGGTTGTTTCTGCTGTGATTCAGGCAAGGCATCCCATCCTGTTTAACTCTATTGGCCCAAATTTCCAAAGACAATCAAATGCAAACAACAAAACATATTTGCTCTGTTCCAAAACCTAGTGAGCGCTTCCAGAACATAAACAACTTAATTATGCTGCCTCCTAAGATACCTAATTTTGGCCCAATTCTGAGCCAGAACTGCTTGTTTCTGTCACAGATGAGGCAAACTAATAACACACCGCAATGAGCTCAGTGGAAAAAATAAATAAATCAAAAATGGGGAACGAGGCAGGAGAAGCATTGATTATGAATACTATAAAATATTTTTTTTTCTCTTTTTAAACTCACGCACTGCAATACTGCTAAAATATTTTGGTGTTAAGACTGTTGGTAACACTTTATTTTGATGGTCCATTTGAGTATTAGTAGACTGTCTGCTTAATATCTGTTGATACTGCTTCTTCAACAGACATTTCACTGACTATAAGAAACTTTGCAAGTACATGTCAACTTACACTAACCCTAACCCCAACCTAACAGTCTACTTACAATCTAATGAGAATTAGTTGGCATGTACTGCAGATGCATTGTAGCTTAAATTCAACAAACGGACCATCAAAGTAAAGTGTGACCAGACTGTTTAATATTCTTTAATGCTAATCAAGGCTGCATTTATTTGTCAAGAATCACTGTAAAAAATGCTGGGTTCCACAATTCCTTCAAGCTCTCCCAACACAAATCAATTAAGCTAATTTAATAATTTTAACAAATTTAAGTGGATTGAACATAAACAAATTAGGTTTCCCCCCTCCCAAAAAAAACTAAGAATTGTGTTGTTACAATAGCAAAATATTTTTGAGTGAATGTAAAACTCCTGTAATCATCCAGATATCATTGAAAATTGCTTAAGATACTTATTTATCTATAATTAAATATATTTATCTTAATTAATTACACTTATTATGTTATTTTCCATTGATAAAGATTATTTGCTTACCAGAACATATTTAAGAACTACTTTAGACATTTTTTAGAACATTACACAAATCTTTACTGTCACTTTCGATCAGTTTAACACATCCTTGAATAAATGACTTATTTCAGATGAGATTTCTCATTTACAGTATTGTCGTGGGCGAAGAAACAGATCATTTACTTAACAGAAATAAACCTCACCTTTTAGTGTGTTGCACAAAGTGAAAGTTTCATTTATGTATTTCTTCATTTTAACAGGCTATATGTCTTTTGTGTAGAGCAGTGGGTAGCACAATCACCTCACAGCAAGAAGGTCACTGGTTCGAGCCCCGGCTGGGTCAGTTGGCATTTCTGTGCGGAGTTTGCATGTTTTCCCTACGTTCACATGGGTTTCCTCCCACAAGTCCAAAAACATGCAGTATAGCTGAATTGGGTAAGCTAAATTGTCCGTAGTGTATGAGTGTGAATGAGTGTGTATGGATGTTTCCCAGTGATGGGTTGCAGCTGGAAGGGCATACGCTGTGTAAAACATATGCTGGATAAGTTGGCGGTTCATTCAGCTGTGGCGACCCCAGATTAATAAAGAGACTAAGCCGAAAAAGAAAATGAATGAATAAATGAATGTCTTTAAAATTAGATAGTCCTGATCAAGCTTGTGACATTTTACTTCATTATTTAGCAACAGCCACTGCTCACACATTGCAAACTGAGCAATATTCCAAAATGAATGTACTAGCAAATTAACTTACGGCAGCAACTAACCGACCTTTTGCTCCTGAAAAGAACACTTACTTATATCGATTTAAATGAGCACCTGAAACTAGGACATATTTACATGTTTTAAGTGAATTGTAAGGACACTGGGGTACATCTTTTTGAAACTGGGACTGTCCTGAGTAAACAGAGCCGTCTGGTCACCTTAACTATATGCAAATAAGCACATAAAAGGACTAAGAAAGTGTAAAATGAAGAGGACAGGGAAAAAGTAAGCTAAAGGGAGATGAGTCATTCTGCAGTGATGGAGGTGTGTGTGTGTGAGTGTGCGTGTGTGTGTGTCGTGTCTCACAGCATGAAGGAGCCAGAGACAAAGAGAAAGGTACAGCCCAGCACATGAGGGAAAACTGGAGTCCGGCCAGTTTACTGACATCTTCTTTAATGACATCATAACCCAGTCAGAGGCCGTTCACCGGGCTGAAGAGAGCCTCCGCCAGAGTGGCTTTGTGTGGAAATAGTACTGCTGGTGCTATAGTAGACCTGCTGCATTCATTAAACAATTAGACACTAGAGGCGATGCTGTATTATGAATATAATGATGGCTAAAGGGCAGTTCTGCGCGCCAGTGTATGCAAACCCTTCAGCAGTGACTATTTTTCACAATGCATCTTGAATGGCTTATTGTTTTAATTTATTAAAGCTATTATTTTAGAGAATAGATGGTCCCGACATGTACTGTAAACATGAATTTAACAGTTGGTCTTAGCAGTATATACAGTTGAAGTCAGAATTATTAGCCCCCCTGAATTATTAGCCCCCTGTTTATTTTTTTCCCCAATTGAGAGATTTTTTCAACATTTCTAATTTAGAAATTCTAAACATAATAGTTTTAATAACTCATGACCAATAACTGATTTATTTTATCTTTTCCATGATGACAGTAAATAATATTTTACTAGATATTTTTTAAAGTGACATTTAAAGGCTTAACTAGGTTAATTAGGTTAACTAGGCAGGTTAGGTTAATTAGGCAAGTTATTGTATAATGATGGTTTGTTCTGTAGACTATCGAAAAAAAAATATAGCTTAAAGGGGCTAATAATTTTGACCTTAAAATGGCTTTTATAAAATTTAAAACTGCTTTTATTCTAGCTGAATAAAAAAACAAACAAGACTTACTCCAGAAGAAAAAATATTATCAGACATACTGTGAAAATTTCCTTGCTCTGTTAAACATCGGTTGAGAAATATTTTAAAAAGAAAAAAATCTAATAATTCTGACTTTAACTGTATATATAATGCATTCCAGGCTCATTCTGAAAATGTACCCCTATATATATTTCTGGAGAGTGCCAAATTCGTCCCAGGAGCTACGTTTTTCTGCAGTTTTTGTTTTAGCGAATCCACCAGAGGCCACTGTGTACACTTTTTTTTTTTAGATCTCAAGCCGCCTTTCCACTGCACATGACATTTGGACACGACTATAGGAATACGCCCCCTTGTGGTAATCGCACAGCACACCCCAACCCTAACCTAATTGTCTACTTATAATCTAATGAGAATTAGTCGACATGTAGATGCAATGTAACAAACGGACCATCAAAATAAAGTGTGACCGGTGGTTGTTCTCGCAGAATAAAGCCTGACAGGTTTATCAGAAGTTATCAGTTATATAAGGGTACTTTCACACCTGCCTTATTTAGTTCGGTTGAATCGCACTAGAGTTCATTTTCCCTTTTGGTACAGTTCGTTTGGGCAGGTGTGAATGTAGCAATCGTACTCGAGTGCGCACCAAAATCGGAACAAAAAAATGTACCGAGACCTTCTTGAAGAGGTGGTCTCGGTACGCTTTCAAACGAACCCTGGCGCGGATCGTTTGTGGTGAGAACATGATCCGAACTAAAACAGACCCAACCGCAAAAAGAACTGTGCCTTTTTGGACTAATCCAGCTGCCGTAGGCCGATGCTCTGTGCATTATGGAATGTGGAGGAAAAGAATTTGTTGACAGCGCTTTACCAAAAGAGAGAGAGAGGGGGAAAACATTACCTGATGGATCGTTGGTAATATTTCCGGAAGATGACCATGTTGCAGTTTAGCTAAATTAATTCACGCCTCCTCCTGAAGTGACGTACGATGCACTTTTGCCATTTGCAATGCCTTAAAACATTGTTTTCCAACCACAGCTGTGCTTCATTCTCGAAATGTATAGTTTGTCTAAAGTGATGTATACAAACTATATAGTTTACTATGAGCAAGGATACAATCAGCCAGCGCAGTCGTCCCTCCATAGTGAAAAGCAACATTTTGTGTCTGCCGGTTTGTTTACTTGTGGGAGTTCCATTGGCATTTTTCCACACGTGAATTCTAACCAATCGAAAAGCAGTTTAGAAAATATGTTCAACAACATCTGGCCAATGATTGATGTGGATTTTGTCACATGAATGCATTTTGGTTCTTTTCAACTGGTTCGGACCAAAGCAATCAGTGTGGTGTGAAAGCGGCCCAAAGGCGGCAGAAAATGCTACAATGTATCATTTATTGCCCTTGGTCCGGACCAAATAAAGCGAACTACAGATGTGAAAGCACCCTAAGACTGAAGGGCTTATCTTGCTTTTTACATTGCCAAAAAAGTAAACAAATACACACAAAACATTGTTCTAAACTAGAATAATTTAGTAACTGTTTAATTAAATGTAAAGCTTACATAAGAAAGAAAGAAAGAAAGAAAGAAAGAAAGAAAGAAAGAAAGAAAGAAAGAAAGAAAGAAAGAAAGAAAGAAAGAAAGAAAGAAAACTGGTGGATGCAGCCTACACTAACTTATATTAATCAATTACAAGATGGCACAAACAGTCGAGTACAGCGGAATGTATATAAACGAATGAAAGAATGAATCAATAAACTCATCGATCAGCCTGTTATTTTCAGTATAAAAAATATATAAATAAGATATGAAAAAAAAATTATCAAAATTAGCGAACGCTTTCAGATTCCTCCCAGTTACTAGTTTTAATCAGGAACCTGGTTGCTGCAAAGCCGTGATTACTAGAACATTACATTTTACAATGTCACTAACGAACGTGCTGCAAATACACAAGAGGAGAGGATAATGTGGATATCTCAGTAATGTATATAGTTATTTACACTAGAAATATACACTATAGGGTTGCTTGAAGTTAAAGTTTACTCACATGGGCTGCATTTATTTAGATTGTAAAATACACTAAAAATAGCAATATTGTGAAGTACAAATGAAAATAACAATTTTATATTTTGAATTTAAAATACATTTTAATTTTGATGTTAACAGCAAAAAACTGAATACTTCAGTGTCAAATGATTATTCTGAAATCATTCCAATGTAGTTATTTTGGTGCTTCATTGTCTATTATTACTAGTGATCAATTATTAATAATAGCTCTTATTATTAATGCTGAGTTTCTGCTTCTTATTATTTGTGGAAATGATGACACACATTAGAAATAAAAAGTATTTTGTGACATTATAATGCTGTCTACTTCAACTTTTGCTTTTCTTTTCTTCAATTTTTAGGTAATTAGTAAGAGTCGGTGGATATAATGAATTTAAAAAAGAAAATATAACAATTAGGGGGCACAATTAATTTTAATACATTTTCTGCCATTATGTGAATAATATGCAACAGTGTAAACAATAAAAAAGTTCTTATTAATTTTCTTATTAAGCAACTAACTTGGATTGATTTACATATTAACTGACATTTAATTTACATGCAATTATTTACTATTAAGCACTTTATATACACTCACCGGCCACTTTATTAGGTACACCTTACTTGAACCGAGTTAAACCCCTTTTGCCTTCAGAACTGCCTTAATCCTTCGTGGCATAGATTCAACAATGTACTGGAAATATTCCTTAGAGATTTTGGTCCATATCGACATGATGGCATCACGCAGTTTCTGCAGATTAGTCGGCTGCACATCCATGATGTGAATCTCCCGTTTCACCACATCCCAAAGGTGCTTTATGGGATTAAGCTCTGGTGACTCTGGAGGCCATTTGAGTACAGTGAACTCATCATCATGTTCAAGAAACCAGTCTGAGATGATTTGCGCTTTATGACATGGCACGTTATCCTGCTGGAAGTAGCCATCAGAAGAGGAGTACACTGTGGTCATAAAGAGATGGACATGGTCAGCAACAATATTCAGGTAGGCTGTAGTGTTAACACGATGCTCAATTGGGCCCTACTAATGGGCCCAAAGTGTGCCATGAAAATATCTCCCACACCATTACACTACCACCACCAGCCCGAACCGTTGATACAAGGCAGGATGGATCCATGCTTTCATGTTGTTGACGGCAATTTCTGACCCTACCATCTGAATGTTGCAGCAGAAATCGAGACTCATTAGACCAGGCAATGTTTTTTCAATCTTCTATTGTCAAATTTTGGTGAGCCTGTGCGAATTGTAGCCTCAATTTCCTGTTCTTAGCTGACAGGTGTGGCACCCGGTGTGGTCTTCAAGGTTCAAGTATGTTGTGTGTGCAGAGATGCTCTTGTGCACCTCAGTAGTAATGAGTGGTTACTTGAGTTACTGTTGCCTTTCTATCAGCTGGAACCAGTCTGGCCATTCTCCTTTGACCTCTGGCATTAACAAGGCATTTGCGCCCACAGAACTGCCGCTCACAGGATATTTTCTCTTTTTCAGACCATTCTCTGTAAATCCTAGAGGTGGTTGTGCGTGAAAATCCCTGTAGGTCAGCAGTTTCTGTAATACTCAGACCAGCCCGTCTGGCACAAACAACCATACCACGTTCAAAATCACTTAAATCACCTTTCTTCCCCATTCTGATGCTCAGTTTGAACTGCAGCAGATTATCTTGACCATGTCTTCATGCCTAAACGCATTGAGTTGCTGCCATGTGATTGGCTGATTAGAAATTTGCGTTAACGAGCAGCTGGGCGGGTGTACCTAATAAAGTGGCCGGTGAGTGTATATGCTTTTAATATTAAAATAATCACCAAAAAAAATATTGAAAGCAGTTTATTAATCAATGCGATCTTCAACGTTAGCAAAGTCCCAAAGACTATTAAAATGTAAAGCATCCATACAGTATCTGCCCTTTTTCCAAAGACCCATCCATCTAGTGCGGTTTCATCCCATACAATGTAGGAGGAGATTGTACTGAAGCACTTTACTGTACAGCAGAAAGTGTGAATGTGCCCTTTGAAGTGAGAGGACAAAACATTTTAAAGATTATATGCAAATGCGAGTTCGCCTCGTGTGCAAGTGCGCATATAAATGTGTGTGCGAGAGATAGTGAAGCATGCGCGTGCGAGTCTGATATTGCATGTTTGAGTGATCATAAAGACATGTGTGTATGGAATCATTAAATTAGAGGCTAATTATGCCCCATGGACATGACTGCGTTTATGCAGCTTCATTAATTATACTCAAAAAGGGCCAGTTTTGTTGCACGTCATACATTAAACAATATTCATGTGCAGCTGAAACATATGCATGCTCATGCAATATTCTGTGTATACACAAACACATTAAAATGCAGATGCAGTTTAATACATGTGCCTGTATCTGTGTGCACAGCTTTTGATGCTTAATACAAGGCCGTGAACATTTTTTTTATATCATTAATCAGTCAATATGGGGTTTCTATGATTTCTAAATTTTGAGTTCCTATGTAATTACGTCCTTGTGTGAGGGCTAAACTGATGTTTCTACAATAAAAGCTACTTACAGTACATATATTACCCATTACCGTGTTAACCTTAACACAGATAATACACACATTAACCAGTGGCGAACAAATAACTTTACCAAAATCCATGGAAACAACGTTGCTATGGCCACTGGCCACATGGTAACTGCTGGCAACAGATACCTATAATAACCTGCCACAGCCAACATCTTTGTTAAACTATGTGGCGTCCTAAATGTGTCTCTCTTTGTATTAGCAAGCACACATACATGAGATCCTGGACCACAAAATAAGTGTATAAGTTTACATTTTTTGAAGTTGACATTTATACACCATCTGAATGGTGAATACACTACCTGACAAAAGTATTGTCGCCTATCCAAGTTTTAGGAACAACAAATATTAATTTGACTTCTAGTTGATCATTTGGTATCAGAAGTTGCTTATATAAAAGGCAAAGCCTCTAGATTACGCTTATTTTACCAAAATACAATATGATCATGTCTTGATTTTTAATTAATTAATTAGGACAGTAAAGTCTGACTTTGCTGAGACAAAAATCTTGTCACCTAACATAATTAATGTACAGTATTGAATATAAAGTCATGGTGCAGTGGAAAAAGAATGAATATTGTGTATGACTCCCATGAGCTCGGAGGACTGCATCCATACATCTCTGCAATGACTCAAATATCTTATTAATAAAGTAATCTGGAATGGCAAAGAAAGCGTTCTTGCAGGACTTCCAGAGTTCATCAAGATACTTTGGATTCATCTTCAATGCCTCCTCCTTCATCTTACCCCAGACATGCTCAATAATGTTCATCTCTGGTGACCGGGCTGGCCAATTCTGGAGCACCTTGACCTTCTCTGCTTTCAGGAATTTTGATGTGGAGGCTGATGTATGAGAAGGAGCGCTATCCTTCTGAAGAATTTGCCCCCTCTTTTGTGGTTTGTAATATAATGGGCAGCACTAATATACAGTTGAGGTCAGAATTATTAGCCCCCCTGTTTATTGTATTTCCCAATTTATGTTTAACTGAGAGAAGATTTTTTCAACACATTTCTAAACATAATAGTTTTAAAAACTCATTTCTAATAACTGATTTATATTATCTTTGCTATGATGACAGTAAATAATATTTGACGATGTTTTTCAAGACACTTTTATACAGCATAAAGTGACATTTAAAGGCTTAACTAGGTTAATTAGGTTAACTAGGCAGGTTAGGGTAATTAGGCAAGTCATTGTATAATGATGGTTTGTTCTGTAAACTAGCAAAAATATATATATATATATAAAGCTTAAAGGGGCTAATAATTTTGACCTTAAAATAGCTTTCAAAAAATTCAAAACTGCTTTTATTCTAGCCGAAAGAAAACAAATAAGACTTTCTCTAGAAGAAAAAAATATTATCAGACACACTGTGAAAATTTCCTTTCTCTGTTAAACATCATTTGGGAATATTTAAAAAAGAAAAAAAAAATCAAAGGGGAGCTAATAATTCTGACTTCAACTGTATATTACTGTAGTAAAGGCCAAAGTATACTATGGTAATTACTATTAGCTCATGATAGTTACTAATGATACTACATTATGTAGTGTAATTCATTAATGAATAGTTGTAAATATATATGTACAATATAATGATTATTCCTAAATATTTCCCTTTACTATAAATTACTATAGTATGTTAAATGTGTAACGCCTGGTTTTATTGGATTTTTTGTTTTTGCTGTAATATACTGTAATTTGTTTCTGTTTGGTACAGCACATTATTTGCAGTTGCATTGAGAGTTTTATATGATTGACTTGGATTTAAGTTGCTTTGATTTAAAAATGAAAATTGCAAAAACAGCTTAGCTGTAGCTAAAGTACAGCAGTAGCTTTTAGCTTAGCTTACTACATTTCCTAGAGGGTAGTTTTTAGTGTAGTTAAGCTACAGTTTAAGTAGAGTAGCTAATAGCTTAGCTCACTACATGTTTTCAAGCTAGACCAACACTGAAGTCAAGTTAGTTTTTGTTGCTCTTACAACTGAGATCAATGACAAGACTTTTCTTAGGTAGTGTAAGCTTTCCATTGATGTATTGTTTGTTAAAATGGACAATATTTGGATATAGTGTAATTATTTGAAAATCTGGAATCTGAGGGTTAAAAAATCTAAATACTGAGAAAACTGTGCTTAAAGTTCATTCATTCATTCATTCATTTTCTTGTCGGCTTAGTGCCTTTATTAATCTGGGGTCGCCACAGCGGAATGAACCGCCAACTTATCCAGCACATTTTTACGCAGCGGATGCCCTTCCAGCCACAACCCATCTCTGGGAAAGGGCTTAAAGTTGTTCAACTTAATTCTTAGCAATGCACATTACTAATCAATAATTACATTTTGATATATTTACAGAAGGAAATTTTACTGATTTAACTTAATGGAACATGATCTTTAGTTAAAATTTTAATAATTTTTGTAATAAAATATAAATAAATAATTTTGACCCATACAATGTATTTTTGGCTATTCCTAAAAAGATACCTGTCCAATATAATACTGATTTTGTCATCCAGGGTTACATATTTGATATGCATAAGAGAATAATAGAATAAAGAAAAAGTAAGAATACACCTTTTCCAAATCCCCAATCAGAGCAAGGATTTGCAGATACTCTGGAGTAGGGATGCTCCGATCGATCGGCCAGAGATCGGAATCGGCCGATAATCACATTTTATGACTCGATCGGTACTCGCCAATCTGGCCGATCTCATGAACCGATCACAGGTGTCTGTTTACGAGTTTATATGCAGAGGAACCAGACATGCTAGTTGGAGAGCAAAATATTGGAATGGTCTTGCATGTGTTTAGACCTTTTTACATATATAAGAACTGAGAGTTCTGTGTTTTTGACAATATTGCCAGTTCACTAAAACCTGAAATACAATTAAAAACGTAAAAAAAAAATGTTTTAATTGAATATTTCATAATACACCTTTTTGTAATATACTTACTGCAATAAACAAATATATATTTATAGATGTGCATTTTAACATCTTATGCATCAAATCTGTACTTTTTCTTGATTGAGACAGGTCGAATTCTTCTTCCATCATTTGCAATGTTTCCAAATTGCTTTGTTAATTAATTAATTAATAAGTTTTTCTTACCATTTTTTTGTATCTGTTTTATCTATTATTTTCTGTAAAGTTGCTTCTGACCATGACATGTCCACACTAAATGGTTATAAGAGACATGTTTGAGGGATTATATGCAACATTCTTCATTTATTCTCTGAGGTGTAAGGCAAGATCTCCACTTAATTATCATACTTAGGGGGGGAAATGTGCTCCATGTATTATAAAGCTTGAAGCATCAGAATCGGTACTCAGTATTGGCCGATCACCATCACAAAGAATCGGTACTTGGTATCGGCTGCAAAAATCCTGATCGGAGCATCCCTACTCGGGAGCTTAAACATATATGTCACACACACCTTAATTCTCACACAATGTTTAAACACACTCCACTGGGTTTCTATCTGCATTCAAAGGTTGTAACAGACTTTTTTTTAGCTTGCTCTGGGAGCAGGTTACTGTCTGCATGAAAGAGAGCGACTTCTGAGAACGGACTAGTTCGTTCTGTTCCTGTCAGTCAAGACAATATTTCATTTTGTCTCTGTCAATTTACGCAGCCACCATATTTCTTTTGCAACCACTGGCCCCCGTGGAGCATTGCGCTCCCTTCCGGCATTATGAGCCAATTATATTATAGTTCAATTTACATCTAGAGCGATCGTGAACAATATCAAAGCAGGAAACATATTGTGTGTTTATGCAGACCTTTTAATCCCACACAGAGACGGCCTACATGTATTTACACAGGAATTCACGCTGGCACACTCTGATTGACATGACTGAGCAGCAGAGAAAAGACGCCGTAGGAGCTTCTAACCATCCAACAGCTTTTTCTGTGATGTGAGGGAAAGTTTCAGAGCGAAGTGTCATCCTGAAATCGCTTCACTCTCATTTATGTCACAGCCAAATGTTGATGGAGTGGCTTGAAAATGTACAGCTTAACCCACTGTAGACCAAAGGACTGAAGGAGTTTTTAGAGAAACCCCTGTACGTGCAGTTCACTGCAGTTTCCAGCTCACATTATATGGGGGCAGTCAAAACACAAGCAACTTCTAATTCACGCATGTAGTAATTACAGAGACACACTATTGGTTTGTAATTAAATATTGCAGTATTACAATCTTAAAGGGATAGTTCATCCAAAAATTAAATTCTACCCACTATTTACTATTTACAGTGCATCCCGAAAGTATTCATAGCGCTTCACTTTTTCCACATTTTTTTAATGTTACAGCCTTATTCCGAAATGGATTAAACTTATTTATTTCCTCAAAATTCTACACACAATACCCCATAATGACAATGTGAATAAATATTTTTTGAAATTGTTGTAAATTTATTAAAAATAAAAAACCAAAAAAAAAATCACATACATAAGTATTCACAGCCTTTGCCGTGAAGCTCTAAATTGAGCTCAGGTACATTCTGTTTCCACTGATCATTCTTGAGATGTTTCAGCAGCTTAATTGGAGTTCACCTGTGATAAATTCAGTTGATTGGACATGATTTGAAAAGGCATACACCTGTCTATATAAGGCCCCAGGGTTGACAGTGCATGTCAAATCACAAACCAAGCATGATGACAAAGGAATTGTCTGTAGACCTCTGAGACAGGATTGTCTCGAGGCACAAGGCTGGGGAAGGTTACAGAAAAAATTCTGCTTGTCTAAATGTTCCAATGAGCACAGTGGCCTCCATCATCCGTCAGTGGAAGATGTTTGGAACCACCAGGACTCTTCCTAGAGCTGGCCGGCCATCTAAGCTGAGTGATCGGGGGAGAAGGGCCTTTGTCAGGGAGGTGATCAATAACCCGATGGTCACTCTGTCTGAGCTCCAGCGTTCTTCTGTGGAGAGAGGATAACCTTACAGAAGGATAACCATTTGTGCAGTAATACACCCATAAGGCCTGTATGGTAGAGTGGCCAGACGGAAGCCACTCCCCACCTGGAATTTGCCAAAGGCATCTGAAGGACTCTCAGATCATAAGAAACAAAATTCTCTGGTCTGATGAGACTAAAATTGAACTCTTTGGAGTGAATGCTAGGCGTTACGTTTGGAGAAAACCAGGCACCGCTCATCACCCGGCTAATACCATCCCTACAGTGAAGCATGGTGGTGGCAGCATCATGCTGTGGGGATGTTTTTCAGCAGCAGGAACTGGAAGACTAGTCAGCATAAAGGGAAAGAAGAATGCAGCAATGTACAGAGACATCCTGAATGAAAACCTGCTTTAGAGTGCTCTTGACCTAAGACTGGGGCGACGATTCATCTTCCAGCAGGACAATGACCCAAAGCACACCGCCAAAATACTAATGGAGTGTCTTCACAACAACTTGGTGAATGTCCTTGAGTGGCCAGACAGAGCCCAGACCTAAATCCTATTGAACATCTCTGGAGAGATCTGAAAATGGCTGTACACAGTCGCTTTCCATCCAACCTGATAGAGCTTGAGAGGTACTGCAAAGAGGAATGGGCAAAAATTCCCAAAGACAGGTGTGCCAAGCTTGTGGCATCATATTCAAAAAGACTTGAGGCTGTAATAGCTGCCAAAGGTGCATCAACAAAGTATTGAGCAAAGGCTGTGAATACTTCTGGACATATGATTTTTCATTCATTCATTCATTCATTCATTCATTCATTCATTCATTCATTCATTCATTCATTCATTTTCTATATATGGGGTTACCATTTGACTGGTAAGATTTTGCAAGTGATATTTTAATATAACTTTTAATGTTTATGGATTTATTGTGCTTTATTATTGTCCTTGTTTGCAATTTTTGTAGCAAGATCTGGCAACACGAAAGAGTCAAGGTTCATAGTTATTTTTACGTGACTAACTACTAATGGTTTCTGTAATGGTCACATACAGAACAAACTGTGGCTAAATTTGGTTCTCAGTTCACCTTTAAATGGTTAAAAGCTTGTTATGTACAAACAAATTTAGAAACGTACAGTGACGACCACATTCAACAACCAAATTAACTCCTGAACAATGATGTATTTAAAAGCATATGGCAGTTTTGTTTATGTGCACGCAGTGCAAGGATGCAGAGTAAACGGTTTGAGCCTTGACTCATTTTTGTTGCCAAATCCTGCTATAAACAAAAACAAGCCAATAATAAACTAATACAAATCCAAATGATTTATAATAAGAACTACACAAAAAATAACAGCACACACCTGCTCAATTTATTAACTCCATAAATTTCATTACTTTATGAGCCAAGCTTACACAACAGACTCAGAGACGTGTGTAATAAGTGGACATGGCAAAGCTGCAAGAGCGTGCTTTGGAAAGCAGCCTTTTAATACAGAACATAACGCCTCCGTTGCTGGCGATTCAGTTAAAAATAAAGAACATAACCCATCTTTGGTCACTGCAATGTTATTTTGGTGAAAAATAGACAATACTTAAGCTAAATTCCAGATGAATTATTGCAATGTTTACAATAATGTCAATTCCAGCAAAGAGTGAGTTGTGCTTCATACACACAAAGAATGATCATTTAGGGGAGTCACTCTCATATTCATATCACTCCTGAAAATATATTGTGTGTACAAGGCTAAAATGTGTGACACGGAATGTTATAAAATATGGTCACATTCACGTTCATCCATTAAATCTGCTTTTAGTGCCACTCACTAAAAAACAACACTTTGAAAGTGCTGTGAAATGTGCAAGTTACAACAAAATATCATTTTGCAGAAATGTCGCCACGGGCACATTTTGCAATGAGCCTGGATTGCCAAGATTTGTGGTACGCCACTGTTTACAACCTCCAGCGATGATCAGTGGGCAACAACCTATTTGTTATTTGTTGCCAAGCAAATGTTACACTGATTATTTAATGACTTAATTAATGAGTAAAAATGGACTTTACAGCATATGTGGCAGAAAATGATTCAGTTGCTATAGTGAAACCTGAGCTTGTTTATATATATGCTATAGTGAATTTATTTATAGAGTAAGTGGATCTATTTTTCAACACATTTTTAGACATAGTTTTAATAACTCATTTCTAATAACTACTTACTTTTGCCTTCACCATGATGACAATACATAACATTGTATTAGTTAATTTTCAAAGATACTCAAACAGGTGAGTAATTAGTCAAGTCCTTGTACAATGGTGGTTTGTTCTAAGGCCGAAAAAAAAAAAAAAAAAAAAAAAAAAAAAAAAAAATATATATATATATATATATATATATATATATAATTTATTTGCTTATTAAGGGGGATAATAGTAATAATGGATAATAATGGACCCTTTTCACATCTCGTGGTTTCTCAGCTAGGGCTGGACAATATTTCAAAAACTATCCCAATATCATGTTTCATTTCATTCAATTTCAATAATTATTGAATATTTTTTAAAAATACATTTAGGTATATTAGGCATTTTTGTTATTTAACCACTTCATTTTAATTTACCAACATTACTAAGGCAAATAGTCAAAAACAAAAATATTTAGACAAAAATATCTGATTGCTTTATAATAAAATAAACATAAGTGTTAAAGAGACTCTTAAACTTGATAAATAAAATGTCACAAATTGTGTGCAATGGTAAAGGTAAATCAACATCTGTAAGGTGTGAAAAATAATGATACAGTAAACCTTAAACTCTGTAAACAAGACAAATTATGATAATCAAATCTGAGCTTTCAAGTAAAGGAACCGGCCATCATTATTCAGATACACACTGCAACATTACAGATGAAGTTGAATGACTACATTACCACTATGCTAAAAATCTTTTAGATGAGGAGCTAGTGGCTGGCATGCACAAGAAAAGAAACCAAAAAGCCATTCTGGCGACATCCTTCCATCCTTTTTATTTCAATCTCTTCACTGCTGCTATATGGCACTCATTTTCACGTGTGTTGTTATTTTGACCTGAAGTGGCAAGCGCGAGTGTGTGGTTTCCTTCACTATTTTCTATGGCGTCTCTCATAACTAGGTGACCATCAAGTTGCTTGGTTGTCAACCATTGCTGCAGATCCGATACAAGTTTATGGAGAAAAGTAAAAAGCACTGCAGTGTTTGGATGCGCCGTGTTTGTCTCAGGTAATTAGTCTACCATTATTACTAAAATGTGCATATTCCATGCAAAGTGTGAAGCAAATTGGTTAGTTCTACTTACATGAATCGCGGTGCGCTCGCTGCATTCTGAAAAGTTCAGATGGTTTTTAACTTGGTGTCCCTGGAAAATATGCGTGCGTCACGTGTGCACTGCTTGCACACCTTTTGCGCCTCCATTGGAAATGACAAACTTACACCCTTATTGGCATTCCTTCCAAGGCATGCGCGCTCAGCAGCCACATTTTAATAAAACTATAGCCTTTATAATGAAATTTCATACCTAACTTTTTTTATCGTTATTGACAATGGTGTTCGGTCAATAAATATCGATACCGATTTTATCACCCAGCCCTATTCTCAGCATCAGAAGTCATCATAGTTGGGTAAACTATGTCGCAGTGAATGTGAGAGAACAACATTTTTTTCCCCAATCCTATTTGTTGAAATAATAAAAGAAAAACTCCACAATGGTGTTATCAAGACTTTCAGAAAAAAGGAAAAAAAGTGTGATACTAATCATGGCAGCCAGAAAAGAGAACAACTTCAAATTTGCTGTGCATTACAAACACCTCGCATAAGCAGTAATACATTTCTTGTAATTTGATGCAAAGATGATATAATACATCCATAAATACATATAAATGTTAATGTTTTTTTAAAATCAAAATATTAAAAACTTTCAAGCATTTAAGATGCTCGTGACTATTAAAGGTGTGATACCAGTCTTGTGAAAAGGGTCTTTTTTGACCTTAAAAAAATGATTTTTTAATTTTATAAATAATAAAAATTGCCTTTTTACAGAAGAATTTTTTATTGTATTTTTAACTATTTTTAATTGTAAAAATCCTTTTTACAGAAGAAAAAAATCATAATATATAATAAAACATACAGTGCAAGGTTTGCTTGCTCTGTTAAACATAACTTTTGATTTATTTCTTTTAAAATATTTAATATTTAAAAAAATAATAAAATTCAAAGGAGGGATAATGATTTAGCCTTCAACCATAATTTGGCATTCAGCAACTATTTATTTATTTATTTATTTATTTATTTATTTATTTATTTATTTATTTATTTATTTATTTATTTATAACATTACTGAAATACTTGGTGAATGCAAATTTATCAACGTGAACTCAAACAAACTCTAAAGTAGCACAGTCTCCCAGCTGTCTAATTTAAGCAAATTGAAATGGTATTTTAATGTGCATAAGGGAGGCGAACTCATATTAATGCTGCGACTCTTGAACTGTTCCCCATTGTGACATTGTTCAACAGCCTGTATGTGTTTACTTGCGCGTCTGTGGAGCCAAGCTCTTTTAAAAGGTTGTCATGGTTTGACAGATTGCAGGGTGATAGTGGTGGCACGCTGGGCTTCCCCTGGAGCGCCGCAGCAGTAAGTGGCATGCTGAGGGACACAAGGGCATTGGTCACAGGAAGGCCACTGATACTGGAACCCATATTCCTTCTGTGCTACTGTGACAACACTTCCAAGGACTATTTTCTTGTTCGGCGAAGCCTGAACAAAAAACAAAAGAGAGATCTTAATTGTTGTGCCTACACCACTGAGAATTGAAAGAAAGAAAGAAAGAAAGAAAGAAAGAAAGAAAGAAAGAAAGAAAGAAAGAAAGAAAGAAAGAAAGAAAGAAAAATAATTCTGCAAAATGAGAGTTTGCATAGTTTTGGTTACTATTGAATGCAACGCAATCTCACGGCAATTCGTAACTTTTTGATTTAGTGGGTAATTCGTATGAATTCGTACAATCTAATTTGTACAAATTAGTACGATTTGCTCAGCGGCCAATGACAGTTGGGGTTAGGGGTGGGGTTAGGTGCCACGCCTCCTTTTTAAAATCGTACAAACTGACAAAACGTAAAATACTTACGTTTCCTCGTGAGTTCAGGCTGATTGAATGACATTTATGGTAAAGACTGTAGCATAGACAATTTATGTATTATTCATATAAAATTGGAATATCATTTACCTCTACTGAAAAAAAAAATGTTTTGTTTACTACTAACCTCCAATGAATGAAAAAATAGCCCAAAATTATTCATACCCCTAGCAAATTGTGACTAAAAGTTACTCATTTATTTGTTTTTTGAATGGAAATGACACAGGTTTCTCCCAAAAGATATTAAGATGATGTATAAGAGGCATCATTGTGGAAAAAACATATTTTTTGTTATATGTATAATGTTGTTTATTATTTTTAGAAAATACCTAAAATCATTTTTCAGATAGGTGTTTGTAAAATTAAAGTTCAAAAGGGCTTAAAACGGTTTATTTCATTTATATTATACTGTATATTCCTAAATCGTTATAGCTTTTGTTTGCTTTATATTGGTTTATTTAATGTTTTTACTATATCAAATATGTGTATATCTTTAAATGATTACAATATCACTTAGGCTACTTTATTTACTGTAGATCTATGAAATTGTGTTGAGTCCTCAAAAGTGGACATGTAATTTGTAAAGTTGTATGTCTTTCTGGTGTATTCATATGTGAATACAAATATACATTATCTCCAAAATAAATAAATAAAGAAACCCAGCCACTCGAGGCATCAACGGAGCTGAATCGAGTGCTCACGCACACAAATACTATACATGCATCTAAACACGCATGACAACTGAGTCAATGGAAAAACGGTTGTTCCTTGCCCCACGTGGTGGCTATTGCGTAATGCACAGAAATGTTTTTTTTTTTTTTTTAATGAAATGGCAGCCTTTGCAGCCGCAGTATAGCGTGTGACTGCGTGTGACAAATTGCAGTACTGTGTTCTCGGTAGCCATATCTGTATTTCTCAGCTTTTATTTACATTTGAAGAGGTATAAATAATTCTGGGCTAAATTTATATATATACAGTTGAAATCAAAATTATTAGCCCCCTTTGAATTTTTTTCTTCTTTTTTAAATATTTTCCAAATGATGTTTAACAGAGCAAGGAAATTTTCACAGTATGTCTGAAAATATTTTTTCTTCTGGAAAAAGTCTTATTTGTTTAATTTCGGCTAGAATAAAAGCAGTTTTTAATTTTTTTTAAACACCATTTTAAGGACAAAATTATTAGCCCCTTTTAGCTATATTTTTTCTCGATAGTCTACAGAACAAACAACTGTTATACAATAACTTATACAATAACTAATTACCCTAACCAGCCTAGTTAACCTAGTTAAGCCTTTAAATGTCACTTTACGCTGTATAGAAGTGTCTTGAAAAAATATCTAGTAAAATATTATTTACTGTCATCATGGCAAAGATAAAATAAATCAGTTATTAGAAATTAGTTATTAAAACTGTTATGTTTAGAAATGTGTTGAAAAAAATCTCTCTGTTAAACAGAAATTGGGGAAAAAATAAACAAGCGGTCGAATAATTCAGGGGGGCTAATAATTCTGACTTCAACTGTATATATATATATATAAATAAAAGGGTGAATAATCTGTTTAATCTTCATATTTAGCAAAATCGCTCATCTTGAATGAAACATTTGCTGAAACAATAATTTAATGTGCAATTTCATTCATTTTCTCACATGCCATTTATTTTCAAACGTGTGAGAGAGGGCGGGTTTATATCATCTCCAGTATCTAGCTCTGAATGTTTTAGTCTCACTTTTCAGGACACACAAGGCACATTTGAATCCAATCACAAGTTGACAACACTAGCGGTGCATCCAGCCTGATCTCACGAGGAAACATAAGTATTTAACGTTTTGTCAGTTTAGTGGCTAATTCAGTCGTACAAAAATGTACGATTTTAAAAAGGAGGCGTGGCACCCAACCCCGCCCTTAAACCCAACCGTCATTGGGTGATGAGCAAATCGTACTAAATTGTACGAATTAGATCGTACGAATTCATACGAATTAGCCACTAAATCAAAAAATTACGAATTGCCGTGAGATTGCGTTGGTACATCAGTATGTGAGATGAGCTGTGTGTAATTCATATTATTTGAAAAACAATAAAGGGCGACGCAGTGCCGCAGTAGGTAGTGCTGTCGCCTCACAGCAAGAAGGTAGCTGGTTTGAACCTCGGCTGGGTCAGTTGGTGTTTCTGTGTGGAGTTTGCATGTTCGTTGCATGTTGCATGTTCGTGAGCTTCCTCCGGGTGCTCCGGTTTCCCCCACAGTCCAAAGACATGCGGCACAGGTAAATTGGGTAAGCTAAATTGTCCGTAGTGTATAAGTGTGAATGTGTGTGTATGTTTCCCAGAGAAGATTTGCAGCTGGAAGGGCATCCGCTGCGTAAAACATGTGCTGGATAAGTTGGCGGTTCATTCTGCTGTGGCGACGCCGGATTAATAAAGGGACTAAGCTGAAAAGAAAATGAATTAATTAATGAAAAACAATAGCCAAGGTGTGTATATGACCTTCAATTTCAACTGAGAGCCTAAAACACACATCCAATGGACACTTTACTGTTTCATGAGGCCACGGGACAGTATTAAGCAATGGAAGTAAAGTAATGCATTACTGGTAGGTTCTAATATAATGACAATAAGGCTGATCCAGTACCTCTGACTTCCATTTATACTACTCATTATCATACTAGAACACACAGTACTTGTCAAACAAACATGAAGTCTAAATTCAGACAGTACACAATTTTGAGTGCATTATGGGTGTATAGCCATTGAGAGTGGATTCCAAAGTTTGTAATCAATTCCATAAGAAGAATCGATTCCTTTTTTCAGTTTAAAAGAACTTATTAATAACTTTAAAAATGATCAGAAGTTACTTGCTAATAATACATTTCATTCACTTAAGTTTATTGTTGCACACACACTGATTCATTTCCCTTCCTTCCTTCAGCTTAGTCTCTATTTCAGAGGTCGCCACAGTGGAATGACCCGCCAACTATTTTGGCGTATGTTTTACGCAGCGGATGCCCTTTCAGTCACAACCCACTACTGGGAAATACCAATACACACATATTCACACAAACTACGGCCAGTTTAGTTTATTCAATTCACCTATACAGTAGCACATGTCTTTGGACTTTTGAGCACCTGGAGGAAACCCACGCAAACATGGGGAGAACATGCAAACTCACTGTGCCATCCCATATTGATTCATATTATTATAATTTTTTGTACATGCATTATAAATGGTGATTTCACATGGTGCAATTGAATTATGAACGTTATTTGAATACATACAGTACAAATTTAACAGATGCATGACCCACTGTAAAGGGTTTTATCTTATTTTTGTTTTAAGCAAAGTTATACTTTTTTTATTTTAAATAGTGTTTAAGTGCCGACTATTATTATAACAAAACATCCATGCACATCTGGCTGACAGATAAATTGTGTTCTCTTATATAGGGTTATAATGGAATGGTTATTTCTGTGTACAGTTTCTATTTGACAGCTGTGCACATGCAGTTTGTATATTAAAGGCAGTTTGTGTGTGTGTGATTGAGTTTCCTTTTAGCTTGTTTAATACTGTCAGGACTTACTGTAAATATAAAGAATCGAAAAAACAACAACTCAACAACAGTGATCAATAGATTTGAAGGTATTGATGGACTCTATTCCTCACTGTTGTTGCAATTCTTTTTCTATTTTGTCTTATTTTTTTAACTTAAAATCTGAATTGAGATTAATTCCAACAATTTTTGGAATCGGTCAGCCCTAGTAGTATCCAAAATGACTTTTAACACTGCATTAAAACAAATGTGATCATATTGCGTTCTTAGTATATAATTTGTGTGGTTGAATGTGTTCAAACAGCCCCAAAAGATGCATTTCTGAGAAATTACAGGATTTGTAAAGCACACAAAAACAAGGTACATTTCTATCTGACAGCTGTGCACGTGCATTTTAGACACAATATAGTTAGTGCGGCTTATATAATAAATGAATTTGTGTGTGTGATTAAGTTTCCTTTTAGCTTTTTTATTACTGGTGGGATTTACTGTAAATATAAAGGATAAAAAAAAACAACTCAACAACAGTGACCAATAGATTTGATGGTATTGATGGACTCTATAGGGTATATTCAGAGCTAGTGTTTCTTCCCATACCGATAAACTTCCGGTGAACGGTAAATGTGACTTTTTCAATTTTATACGATTCCTTTTACAGCATCAATGTTGTAATGTAATTAAAATACAATCAGTTAAATAGACTTCAGCATTCATTTAATTGTTGAAGCGTAAACCGAAATGAAAAGCAGTTTACTCGCACATGCCCGCCAGGATCAGCAGGCGAGTGCAGAAACACCATTGGAAATACTGGAGTGAAATAAATTTAAATACTTTAAAGGCATGGTGTGGAATAATGTATATAAATGCAGTGCTTTTTGTACATTCTGAGACCCACTTTATAGCATACAGTATATCATTCAGGCTGTGAAGATCGTTAATTTTTAAAGAAAACAGACCTTAAACGCACCGATTTTGTAACGGCATACAGTTCACTGGAAGCGTTTGACCCAGGTTACTGACAAATTAAAAGTCCTTCTGCATGCTTCTGCATATAACCTATTCCTGTTGCGATTCTTTTTTATTCTTTATTTTTATTTTTTTATCTTGAAATCAGAATTCAGATTGATTCCAACATTTTTTGGAATCTGTCAGCCCTAGAAGTATTCATGATGACTTTTAACACTGCTTTAAAACAAATGTGATCATATTGCGTTCTTAGTACAGTATATAATTCATGTGGTTGAATGTGTTCAAACAGCCACAAAAGATGCATTTCTGAGAAATTACAGGATGTGTTGTGAGAAAGCACACCAAAACAACGGATATTTCACTCAATGGTACTAAAACACATAAGCTGCGTCCCAAATGAACACTATACTCTTATGCACTACATGCACTTACACACTCAACAGCATAGTATATGTATGTAATGTCATCCCAAATGGAACACTAATGGGTTTTTTTACTAAGCGGAAATTCAAACCGTTTCCCTGATGATGTTCGACAGTTGCCAAATTAGCAAAATAAATATGAGGAAACGTAAGTATACAAAAGTAAACAAAAATGTATGATTAAAAGGAGGCGTGGCACCTAACCCCACCCCTAACCCCAACTGTCATTGGGTGATAAGCAAATCGTACTAATTTGTACGAATTAGATCGTACGAATTCATACGAATTAGCCACTAAATCAAAAAGTTCCGAATTGCCGTGAGATTGCATTGGAATTTTGCTTTCAAAATCCAAAATAATGTAATCCAACATCAGCGCCAGAAAGCTCCGCCCCTTCTGCTACGGGAGCAAAGCTGCTAGCGTCAGTGTTGGCCAGTAGCGTTGCAACAAGTAGTGACTTTAAAAATCTACTTTATAAATCAAAAAGCTTTTCAGTAGCGAAGCTATTTTTTAGTCAAGTAAGGCAGTAGCGTCCACACAAGCTACATCCACATTTTTATTATTATACATATATATACACACAGTTGAAGTCAGAATTATTAGCCCCCCTTTAAATTTTTTTCTTTTTTAAATATTTTCTAAATGTTTAACAGAGCAACGAAGTTTCACAGTATGTCTGATAATATTTTTTCTTCTTGAGAAAGTCTTATTTGTTTTATTTCAGCTAGAATAAAAGCAGTTTTTAATTGTTTTAAAACCATTTAAAGGTCAAAATTATTAGCCCCTTTAAGCTTTATTTTTTCGATAGTCTACAAAACAAACCATCGTTATACAATAACTTGTCTAATTACCCTAACCTGCATAAGTTACCTAATTAACCTAGTTAAACTTTTAAATGTCACTTTAAGCTGTATACAGTAGAAGTGTTTTGAAAAATATCTAGTAAAATATTATTTACTGTCATCATGGCAAAGATAAAATAAATCAGTTATTAGAGATGAGTTACTAAAACTATTATGTTTAGAAATGTGTTAAAGATATATCCTCTCCGTTAAACTGAAATTGGGGAAAAAAATAAACAGGGGGGCTAATAATTCTGACTTCAACTGTATGTATGTATATATATATATATATATATATATATATATATATATATATATATATATATATATATATATATTTACTGTAGTAAAGGTTAAAGTATACTATGGTAATTAGTATTAGTTCAAGATAGTTAATGATACTACATTATGTAGAGTAATTTATTAATGAAGAGTTGTAAATATATACAATTTAATGTTTATTCCTAAATATTTCCCTTTACTATAAATTACTATAGTATTTTAAATGTGTTTTTGCTCTTATATACTATAATTTGTTTCTGTTTATTACAGCATATTACTTGCAGTAAATAATTGAACTGAACAATTCTGCCTCATATGTTTCATTGACATGTTTCATTGATATATGTTTTATTGATCACTAAGACATAATTGACTTGGATTTAAAATGCTTCGATTTAAAAATGAAAATTGCAAAATAGCTTAGATGTAGCTACTGTATGCTACTTTTGCCAAGTAGCTTTTAGCTTAGCTAGCTCCCAGAGGGTAGCTTTTAGTGTAGTTAAACTACATTTAAGTAGAGTACCTATATTTTTCAAGCAGCTTGCCCAACTCTGGCTAGCGTTGAGTGTGTTGAGTGTCCAATATTCCACACTTTATTTTAACGGTTGAATAAATGCATCATCCGAGTATTTAAAGTGCGCTCATTCTTTTTAAAGTTTTCAGTGTGAATGCACTACTTACACTATTTATACTACAAAATGGCATAGAATAGTGCACAAGTATGCGATTTGAAACACACCTTTAGATTGCATTTGAAATCTGAGTTGTCATCCATCCCTTTAATTTGCCTTTTTTCCTGCTCCATCAAAAGCCACACGACAAGGGTTTGGGTCACACTTTATTTTGAGGGTCTGTTTGCTGAATATAAGTTACATTACATCTACATACCAACTAATTCTCATTAGGTTGTTAGGTTGGGGTTAGTATAAGTTGACATGTACTTGCAAAGTTTCTTATAGTCAGTTTAATTCAATTCAATTCAATTCATCTTTATTTGTATAACGCTTATACAATGTAGATTGTGTCAAAGCAGCTTCACATGGAAGATTATAGTGAATTGAAACAGTGTCAGTTCAGTTTTCACAGATTAAGTTCAGTTCAGTTTAGCTCAGTTCAGTGTGGGTTAATAATCACTACTGAGAGTCCAAACACTGAATAGCAAATCCATCTATGCGCAGCTCTACAGATCTCGAACCATGAAAGCCAGAGGCGACAGCGACGAGGAAAAAACTTAAAGTTAAGTTAAATGTCTGTTGAAGGAGCAGTATCAACAGATATTAAGCAGACAGTCTACTAATACTCAAATGGACCATCTAAATAAAGTGTTACCAGGGTTTGTTTGTTCAGTAGTTCTGTGTTCCCCCAAAATATGAAAAAATGGTTTCAAAGAATTCTCACCAGAAAGTTTTAATGAATGATAATGCACCTCAAATAACCACTTATGAAACATGTTAGTGGGGAAAGAGAAGTTAAAAAAAAGTGAATACCCCAAACAAAAATGAAAGCTACACTATTAAGAAACTACAGTTTCTGTAGGAATTCTCAACAAAGCTTCATATTGATCATTGACTAGCAGACACAAACACAGTCTTTGCTCTAAATAAAATAGAGTGTTATGCATATGTTAAAATTCATTACAACCCCAGCCACAAAAAGAGCTAGACATGTTTTTTTTTCCATTGACCTGCATTGGCCCAGCTAGGAACAATAGGCCGTACTGTGAATTAACTGTAGCTGCACTGAGCTGCAGCTGGGACACAGTGGGTCCTCTGGTTCTTACCCTGAGCCCAGCTGTACTTCAGAGTGCATTAACTCCCTCGCTATTTATTACACGACATCTGGCTGGTTGAAAGTGAAGCTCTGAGCTGCGGAGCGTCTCCAAGGTTACAGCTATTCCCTTTAAGCCTCTTACATATGCTGCACTGTAATAGGAATGTGCCTGCTCTTTCTAAGGAAGTTGGTACCGAAATAACTTCAGGGCCCATATTCATGAAGCTTCTTAGTGCAAATAGTTGCTCCTGGTGACAAAACTCTAAGAAAATACTTAGAAAAACAGGGTGTTTTCCCCTTTAATGAGAAGAAAATTTAATGAGAAGATCCCAGAAAAGATAAAGGTCATTCATTAAGCATTGTAACTCTTAAAATAGCTCTTAAAGGAACACTCCACTTTTGTTTTGTTGGAAATACATTTTACAACTTAAACTGTTGAGTACAGCCAATGTCTGGGTCTGGAGCACTTTTAGCTTAGCTTAGCATAAATCATTGAATCAGATTAGACTATTAGCATCTCGCTCAAATAAATAATAATAATAATTTATTCATGGTCTTAGTACACAAAGTAACTACAAAGAGCCAAACTTTAAATAGGAAATGATCAAAACCTTTTTTGGAAATTACTGAACGAGATTGTAACGGTCTAATCTGATTTAATGATTTATGCTAAGCTAGACTAAAAGTGCTCCAGCCAGACTCAGAGATTGGCTAAATGGATTAAAAAATGGTCAAATTCACCTCTAGGTGACTTGTAAAATTAGCCTTTTTTCAACAAAAAGTGGAAGTTCCTTTAAGATCAAAAAGTGTGAGGAGTAGAGAGTACGATTGCAAGAGGCTTTTTAAGAGTTTCTTTAGCATTTATTAACTGCCTAAAAAGACAAGACTGAGAAGAAATGTGGTGCAGGCAGTGGATGACAGTGAGTTAATAAGATGCTACAGATTAGATCATGCAGGGATCATGTTTGTGACCGATCTTATTAGAGACAAACTAACATCTCCAACAGAGCACACAACTGCCACAGCACCAGAAATGAAAGTAATCACTACAGTAAGATAGTTGGCAACTAGAAAAACGCAACTATGCAGCATTAATGATCTGGGTCCGTCATAACCTTTTACACAAATGATCACAGAGACAATTACAACACGTACAGTTCTTCTTGATGTGTCGCAGCTCATTTAGTTTCAACTGGACATTGCTATATCTCAAAAAATGACATTTATGAATACATCATATATCCATTTTTGCTACAATTAAACCCACATTTAAATAATAAAAAAAAAAAAAATCACTTAAGAGAGCTAATTGTCTTTCTCATTTTTAAGTCTACTGAATATGTTAAGCAGGAAATTAAAACTCGGTAAATAAATAAACAATATATATACCTTAAACATACAGAGCAATTAAGGACATTTTAACAGTGTTTCCTAATATACTGTATATACAGTTGAAGTCAGAATTATTAGCTTATTTAGTTTTTTAAATATTTCTCAAATGATGTCTAACAGAGCAAGGAATTCTTCACAGTATTTCCTATAATATTTTTTCTTCTGGACAAAGTCTTATTTGTTTTATTTCAGCTAGAATAAAAGCAGTTTTAAATTTTTTAAACACCATTTTAAGGTCAAAATTATTAGCCCCTTTAAGCTATTTTTTTTTTTGATAGACTACAGAACAAACCGTCAATATACAATAACTTGCCTAATTACCCTAACCTGCCTAGTTAACCTAATTAACCTAGTTAAGCCTTTAAATGTCATTTTAAGCTGTATAGAAGTGTCTTGAAAAATATCTAGTCAAATATTATCTACTGTCATCATGACAAAGATAAAATAAATCAGTTATTAGAGATGAGTTATTAAAACTATTATGTTTAGAAATGTGTTGAAAAAATCTTCTCTCCGTTAAACAGAAATTGGGGAAAAAAATAAACGGAGGCTAATAATTCAGGGGATTTAATAATTGTGACTTCAACTGTATATATTTTCATCAGGAAAGTAAGTCTTATTTATTTTAGTTTATTTGGAATAAAATTATTTTTAGGCATTTTTTTTTGATTGGCTACAGAGCAAAGCACTGTTGTCTAATCACTTGCCTAATTAGCCTAACTTGCCTATAGTTAACCTAGTTCAATTGCACTTAATTAACCTTTAAGCTGCACTTTAAGCTGAATAGTATCTTGCAAAATGACTAGTCAAATATTATGTACTGTCATCATGGCAAAGATGAAATATACCCAGCAGCCACACGACGTCATAAGAAGTTAATATTAGGTTAGATTTAGGTCGTGACGTCAGGTAACCAAAATTCAATGTCTAGCCAGTGTATAAGGACAACATTATTTTGATGTCCAATAATGATGTCAAGTGGCGTTGATATTTGGTTGATTTTAGGTTGTGTTAGAAAATGACAAAAATCCAACGTCGAGCCACCATCTTAAATCAACGTCATATTGACGTCAAATACTGATATTTATTCGTCAGGTATGGCAACCAAAATCCAACATCTGATAGATGTCATAGTGGTAATGTCCACACAATGTCAAGCTGTAACATCATTAGACGTTGATATTTGGTTGCATTGGACACTGACGTCGGCCTGACATTAGGTTCTGACGTCAACCCAATTTTCATTTCCAAACAAAATGCAACATCCCCATGACATTAGGGTACAATGTCAATCTGACATCATGTTGATGTCTTGTGCCTGCTGGGTAGTTATTAAAAATTAGATATTAAAACTACTCTGCTTAAAAATGTATAAATATTTCAGAGGAGGGCTAATAATTTTGGCTTCAACTGTATATATTATGTGTCTCTGTGATTAGGGTAAAAAAAAAGATAATAGATAATAGACCCAGGCTGCTTTCCAGTCTACTTTAAGACATGCACTCGCAAAACCTCCCTCGGGGTACTCCCAAAGGCCACTTTGAAGTGCGTTCCACTTCATCAAGCGAACGAGGGAAGCTTACATGGACATACCCTCGATCACTCGTTTTTGACTGAGGGAGTGAGTTTGCTTTATATGTCCACTCCAGCACCTATATGTCCCAGAAATCAATGTGCTTGTGACATCACAACAGTGTAGTTCCCAAGTGCTAGAGGGTTTAGTGCATTCCATTTACACTTACCGGCCACTTTATGAGTTACACCTGTCCAACTGCTCATTAACGGAAATTTCTAATCAGCCAATCACATGGCAGCAACTCAATGCATTTAGGCATGTAGACATGGTCAATATGATCTGCTGCAGTTCAAACTGAGCATCAGAATGGGGAAGAAAGATGAGTTGAGTGACTTTGAACGTGGCATGGTTGTTGGTGCCAGACGGGCTGGTCTGAGTATCTTAGAAACTGCTGATCTTCTGGGATTTTTATGCACAACAATCTCTAGGGTTTACAGAGAATGGTCCGAAAAACAGAAAATATCCAGTGAGCCGCAATTCTGTGGGCGCAAATGCCTTGTTGATGCCAGAGGTCAGAGAAGAATGGCCAGACTGGTTTGAGCTGATAGAAGGCAACAGTAACTCAAATAACTACTTGTTACAACCGAGGTATGCAGAAGAGCATCTCTGAACGCACAACACGTCCAACCTTGAGGCGGATGTGCTACAGCAGCAGACGACCACACCAGGTGCCACTCCTGTCAGCTAAGAACAGGAAACTGAGGCTACAATTCGCACAGGCTCACCAAAATTGGACAATAGAAGATTGGAAAAGCGTTGCCGGGTCTGATGAGTCTCCGTTTCTGCTGTGACATTCGGATGGTACAGTAGGGTCAAAATTTGGCGTCAACAACATGAAATCATGGATCCATCCTACCTTGTTTCAACGGTTCAGGCTGATGTGGTGTAATGGTGTGGGGGATATTTTCTTGGCACACTTTGGGCCCATTAGTACCAATTGAGCATCGCATTAACACCACAGCCTACCTGAGTATTGTTGCTGACCATGTCCATACCTTTATGACCACAGTGTGCCCATCTTTTGATGGATAACGCATCATGTCATGAGGCGCACATCATCTCAGACTGGTTTCTTGAACATGACAATGAGTTACTCATTACTTACTGTACACTGTACTCAAATGGCCTCCACAGTCACCAGAACTCAATCCAATAGAGCAGCTTTGGGATTTGGTGGTGGAACAGGAGATTCACATCATGGATGTGCAGCTGACAAATCTGCAGCAACTGCGTGACGCTATCATGGCAATATGGACCAAAATTTCTGAGGAATATTTCCAGCACCTTGTTGAATTTATGCCACGAAGGATTAAGGCAGTTCTGAAAGCAAAAGGGGGTCCAACTCGGTACTAGTAAGGTGTACCTAATAAAGTGGCCAGTGAGTGTAAACCAATTATGATTTTCTGCCAGTAGTGGACATTTGTGTGATGTAATCAATGACGCACATTCTAGGGAATTAGACGGAAAGAATTTAGTGATAAAAATTTGACTCCTTTTTTTTTTTTTTTCTTCTTCTTGGACAGCCAATCACAGTCTTCAAAATAATGTGTCATCCATAGCAACTGAGTCAGCCCTTAAAACAAATGGTTTGCCTCACTCAGAGATGCTCTTAGATAGATTCTGAATCACTCTTAAGTTAAAACTTCAAGTTAAAAAAAAAATTAAACCTAAATTAGGATCTTCCAGAGAAGACTCTAAGAAGCTTTATAAATATGAGCCCAGAAGTTTTCAGGGCAACCAGGCTGATGGGGACTTTGAGAGCTGGGGGTGGGTTATTGTCCCAGAGGACAGCCATGGTAACAGGGTTTGGTCATGCTAAGAGAGCCTCCGTGGGCTAAAAAAGCATTTGAAAATGTAAAAGGAGCTATTCATCCACGGCCAGATGCACTTACACACATGCACATGTTCACATATGCACGACCACATACCCCGAGTGCAGCAGACCATCACCCTCTCCAACAACTCACAATTGACAAGCTCATGCATACATGTAGAGTTTCCTCAGCAAATACAGTCTCGAATAAAACAAGCAAGGAGACGACAAATTCACAAGAGGGTACATGCAGTTCACAAACTCACACACAAGCAGAACGGACATCCTTGACACATTTGGTTTTTTAATAAAAATAATAAACAGGGGAGACTGGTGTGTTTCAGTAACTACACTTAAAAAAAGAGTCTGGTGTAAAAACTATTTTCACTCACAGATCACATTTTTTACATGTTACATGCGCATTCGTTTGGTCCTGGGCGGATTCTGAGACCTTTTAATTAAAATGAGGGAATAAATAATAAAAGAAATAACAAAGTTTATACAGTTGAAGTCAGAATTATTAGCACCCCTTTGATTTTTTTCTCTTTTTTTAATATTTGCCAAATGATGTTAAACAGAGCAAGGACATTTTCACAGTATGTCTGATAATATTTTTTCTTCTGGAGAAAGTCTTATTTGTTTTATTTCGCCTAGAATAAAAGCAGTTTTTAATTTTTTTAAAAACATTTTAAGGTCAGAATTATTAGAGGTTAAGCTATATTTTTTCTCAATAGTCTACAGAACAAACCATCATTATACAATAACTTGCCTAATTACTCTAACTTGCCTAGTTAACCTAATTAACTTAGTTAAGCCTTTAAATGTCACTTTAAGCTGTGTTTAAAAAAAATGTGTTGAAAAATCTTCTCTCCGTTAAACAGAAATTGGGGAAAAAAAATAAACAGGGGGGCTAATAATGCAGGGGGAAACTCTGACTTCAACTGTATGTTGGCACCAGGGCTTGACATTAACACCTGCCAACCTGCCAAATGCGGGTAGATTTCATCTGTGCCGGGTTAGACAGACACCCCCACTAGCCAATTTTGGGTGGTAAAAATATTTTTGAAATTGCCAGTGCTGCCTTGTCACTAAAGATTAGAATTTTAGTTTATGATTGTTTGTCAATATCTGTGCAAATGTGATCTTAGAATCGAGAAGCAGCACGACTGATAACCCAGCAGGTACACAACATCATAAGATGTTAAGTTAGATTTAGGTTGTGACGTCAGGTGACCAAAATTCAATCTCTAGCCAGCGTCTAAGGACAACATTATTTTGACGTCCAATAACGATGTCAAATTACATACGTATTTTGGTGATTTTAGGTTAAGTTGGAAAGTGACCAAAATCTAAAGGCTGACAGATGTCATAGTGGTAACGTCCACACAACGTCACGGAGTAACATAATTAAACATTGATATTTGGTTGATTTTAGGTTGGACTTTGGACATTGATGTCGGCCTGACGTTGGGTTCTGACGTCAACCCGATTTTCATTTCCAAACAAAATCCAACGTCCCCATGATGTTGGGGTACAACGTCAATATGATGTCATGTTGACATCCTGTGCCTGCAGGGAAGTGTTTGCGCGAGCAAAAGAAAGCAGGTGAATACCGAATGAGAGGATGATCAGGCGCATGGCGATTCTCACTCACTGATGACAGTGTCGAGCGCACAGCTGATGTGATGCGCCCAAGTGTTTAAAAGCTCCCATGTCCCATTTCCTTGCGTGAAGCAACCGTGCCTGGAAACTCAACTGGTGAAATCGTTTCTCTTTGAAATAGATTGGAAAAAAGTGGTACTCATGCATGCACAGTCCTGCTACTTTCAAGAGCTCAAGATTTTTTGTAAGCAGCAGTGGTTGCCGCTTTCACTTTAGCCATTCTTTGAACAGATTATTAATGAGCCTAACGTTAACAGTGTGCACATGATCATCCTTTCATTATTGCACACGGGATGTTTTTCACCGGCTTTCATTTGTTTAGTTATTTTTGACAATATGGCTTAATTATCATCCTGTACAGTAACATTGTTTAATACGAGATTAACTTTCCATTTATTTAGTTAACTGGTGATCTGGGACCTTTAGCCAGGACAGACTACTGTGTATAGTTTTAAATACTTGAGAATAATTTTTAAAATGTCAATAGTTTTTTCTTAAGAACTTTTTGTTGAATAAAAATGATATTTTGCTTGTTTTGACCCATTATTTAAAATATGTGGCAAGGAAATTATTAGTTTGGTGTGGCCTGAGAAATGTTTTTTTTTTTTAAATCCTTAGTGATGAGCCCTAAAAAGTCATGTGAAATAAAACTAATTGCAATGTGACACTGAAACCACAACCCATTTGCTCATGCTCATTGAGCAAGGTCACAACACACAAAAAAGTCAAATGAATGAGGAGGCATGTGGACATAGCACAACATTTAAATGAAGTATTTTTACCATGCCAAAATCAAATTTATGCATAGAAAATATATTTTCCCAACAGCATAATTGTGGCTAGTGAAAATGGCGAGTGGCTAATAACGTTGGAAAACTACTAGCCATTGTGGCTTGTGATGAAAAAAGTTAATATCAAGCCCTGGTTGACACTAAATATCTATGGGGTTGGTGAAAATTATACTGTTAAAATCCATAAAATGTATGGTCTAGGCCAAAATTTACTGTAAAAAATATGAAGTACATTTCTACATTTTATGGTAAAACTATGCCATATTTCATTGATTTATGAAAATAACAGCACCTTGAGGTGGATGGGCTACAGCAGCAGAAGACCACGCCGAGTGCCACTACAAATTAAATTAAATTAAATTAAATTAAATTAAATTAAATTAAATTAAATTAAATTAAATTAAATTAAATTAAATTAAATTAAATTAAATTAAATTAAATTAAATTAAATTAAATCAAATTAAATAGCGCTTTCGCAATGTAGATTGTGCCAAAGCAGCTTAACATAGAGGTTCTAGTACATTAAAATTGTGTCAGTCCAGTTTTCAGAGTTGAAGTTCAGTTTAGTTCAGTCATCTTTATTTTTTTATTACTTTTAATAATGTAGATTGTGTCAAAGCAGTTTAGCGGATGAAGGGAGATGATTAAAATGCCATAACAATATTTCAGATTGTGGAACAATCCAGCATATCAGACAGGCAGTTTTTTTTTGTTTTTTTTATCAAGGCCATTTTTTATATTTAATGGCAAAATAACTTATAGTAATCACTCAAGTCATAATGAATAAAGTCTCTAACTAGATGATAGTAAATAGAATTGTCTATTTCTGATGTCAATGATAGACTTTGTCCAAGGGTATGTATTAGAAATATAGATATAATTACCAATGTTTAATGCCTAGTTTATTTTTTTACCTACTCTGTGTATATGAAATGAAAATGATACATAAACAAAACATTTAAAAATAAAATAAAATAAAATAAAATCACTATGTGCAAGCTTGATATCTGAAAAGAACATTAAAGGATGGACAAACTTATGCATAAAAGTTAAGATTTAAAGAAAAAAGACAGTGTGGTGAATTCCCTATTACTCTAGCTTCAGTAGAGTGCTTATTTCCAAAGCTGAAGCTAATAAAAATTATTTGCAGAGCACCATGCTGAAGAACAGACTATCAGGAGTAGTCATTCTTTTCATTGAGAACACATGAAGCTTTAAATTAAATACCAAGGACATTGTGGATGAATTTGCCAAAAGAAAGGCCTAGAGAATGCAACTAAAATGGGTTTTTACATTTTGGGCTTCCATTCCAAGAGGGTTTGTGTTTGCATGCAGTAGTTCTGACATTGAACGAACAAAGGAGGTTTTGGATGAGATGCAAACTCCAAACACAGAAGCTGTTTGAGGACAAAAACTTGACAAATGTCTTGAGAAGTTTCGAATACAGCTAGAAAATTATAAAGCATAGAGCTATAAGAAACATTTAATAGGCTATGTTAATTTTAATTGATAAAATGTATTTGTTCAATGATTTTACAACTATTAATTAAAAAAAATTGATTAGTATGTGATGGAATTACTATTATGATTAATGTATTTTAAATGTTGCATACTGTCACATGATTTATACAGGTATAATTGAATTAAATCCTACACATTAATCATATAGATTAATTAGAGCTTATATTAGCTAAGCAATTGTTTGATAGTTTTGTGCTGTATTTTTAAAATGGCTCGTGTTTCTTAATTGATTTAATATTTCAGTTTAGCTGAAAAGCAGCTAATAAGCTGTTAAATGGCAGATTCTGCGTCATGTGAAATACCTGTTGGTGTAAATAAGGTGAGAAGTAAACAAGCTTTTGTTTATTTTTAATAATAATTTCCAGAGGTGAATTGAGTATTATTATAAACATATACGACAACACATACTTTATAACCCAAAATATGGATCCTATGTTAAATTGTACTTTTTTTAAATGTCAAAGTAAACTGTGAGACATGAGAGAATCTTTCTGAGCTTAATCATGTTTAAAAAGGAAATCATCATACGTGTTTAAGCAAATGTTTTAAGCTTCAGTAATAAACTTATAAACTCAAGAATTAGCTTTTTTTTCACCACCTGACGTATAAAACCTTTTTAACCACAGTTTCTCAGCTGAAGTTGTAATGCACAAGGCATAATAAATTTAGTTCAAGTAAAGTTCAACCATCATCAATGATGGTTATAATAAAACTACTTTAATTAATGCATTAATTAAAGCATTTGCTTTGGGTGTACCTCTGCACTGTTGAGACTAAAGAAAGGTCCCTCGCAAGGACGAATGGCCATAGTTGTGGCCAATTATACTTTACATAGAAATGCTTTCAGGAGTTTTAAATTAAAGCTAAAAAATTATATATAATTTAACTTTTTATAAAGAGGAAAAAGCTAACCCACTGCGACCTTCGTGAGTCTACATGCATTTGCAAACACTATGATTTTAGCCTAAAAAATCTAAACAATTCAACTGTTAAATTTCAACAGTACTTGACTAATGTTCAAACTCATCAAATAACACTTGAGTACAATCACTGAAATACTTCACAGCCTAGAAATAAAGTAAGAACATCATAAAAATAAGGAAAGTACAATCATTTACGACCTCATCCGTGCAGGAAGAAAAAAATGAAAACACTTTTTAAATGCTTTCTACAAACATGACATTTTTTTATATTATTTTATATAGTAAATACTACTATATTATAGTTTTATATTTAAGTCTATTTTACTGTATATATTATAGTATTTACAAGTATAGTATTAACTACAGTATGAATGACATGGGCATAAGATTCTGACGGTATGATAACCTTGGATTAAAATATCACAAATTCACAGAATTGTGATTACTGCTCTAAAATATATTCTTTTAAACTTAAAACAACACATCTTCTCAACACACATTTTTTTCACATTGAACACAATATATTTTATTTTAAGAAACAAATATTTTGGACCAGAAAACATGTCAGGCTAAATAATTCAAATAAATCATTGACTTCTGCTGTCTTCATTAGTCTCAAAAACACAGATTTCTTTACAACTTGAAAAAGCATCTTTGGATATCTTTCTTTTCTGTGGATATGAAGTAAAACCACTGCACTGTTCAGGTCTATAGCATGCTTGGATGTTGGTTTATAAGTGATTTGTTTATCAGATGTTTCATGATTCGTGTGCTGACCATTGGCTTTTGATATGTAGGGGCTTTTTCTCTTGGAGATACTGTTCCCTTAAAAAACTAAATACTGTAAAATAGTAGTAAAAAAACATGTTAAAAACCATACATATACAGTTGAAGTCAGAATTATTAAACCCCCTGAACTATTAGCCCCCTGTTTATTTTGCCCCCAATTTCTGTTTAAAAGAGAAAATATCTTTTTAACACATTTCTTAACATAATAGTTTTAATAACTCATTTCTAATAACTGATTTATTTTATCTTTGCCATGATGACAGTAAATAATATTTTACTAGATATTTTTCAAGACACTTCTATACAGCTTAAAGTGACATTTAAATGCTTAACTAGGTTAATTAGGTTAACTAGGCAGGTTAGGGTAATTAGGCAAGTTGTATAACGATGGTTTGTTCTGTAGACTATCGAAAAATATATATAGCTTAAAGGGACTAATAATTTTGACCATAAAATGTTTTTTAAAAAATTAAAAACTGCTTTTATTCTAGCCGAAATAAAACAAATAAGACTTTCTCCAGAAGATAAAAATATTATCAGACATACTGTGAAAATTTCCTTGCTCTCTTAAACATCATTTGTTTATACTTAAAAAAGAAAAGAAAATTCAAAGAGGGTTTAATAATTTTGATTTCAACTGTACCTTGTAAACGGTATAACAGTAAAATGTTGAGGTTTTAAAACTTTGACTTTTCCAGGTTATCGTCCCATGCCTAATAGTGAACTAATAAACTGTCATACTTTAGTATACTTTATAGTTTTGTCACAATTAACGGTTTTCGTTTTCATCAAAACCATAAGTGAATATCACGATTTTAAAAACATACTGTAAATCCTGTCACATTGCAATTAGTTGTAAAAAAAGTTGCAATTAGATATTTTTTGTCAAATCGCACAACCCTTTTTGGCTTTTATAAAGCAGTTTTATGCATCTTTGTGCAAAAAAACAACAACAACAAGGTAAACATGGATCCCTGGAGGTAGTTTTCCAAGTGCAGGGTTAACAAATAATACATTAAATTAAAAATAAATAAATAAAATGTTCCTAAACTGTGACAACCAAAAAAAAAAAAAAAAAAAAGTAAACAAATCCAAAATGCCAACCCAGGCTTAATCTGATTACATACCCCTATATACATTTCTGGAGAGCACCAAATACGTCCCAGGAGGTATATTTTTTTGCAGTTTTTGTTTTTGCTATCCCACCAGAGGCTGCTGTGTACACTTTTTCATATCTCAAATTTCTCTAACGAGTGCCATTCGTGCTTGCTGTTCTCGCATAAATCCACCAGAGGCTGCTGTCGACTGACTGACTGACCAACCGAATGATCCCTCGACCCGCCCCTTCCATAAACCCAACCAATAGTGTTTTAAAAAGCACTGACTGACCTGCCCACCCACTTCCCTAAACCCAACCGACAGTGTTTTAAAAAGCAATCCAGAAAAAAAAAAGCCCTTGCAGTTGCCTGATTTTTACCATGTTTTCAGATTTTACCACATGCTCACTCTGTTATTTACTTGTTTAATTATTTTTTTTTGGCTTTTGTTTTTGTTTTACCTGCTTTCTGGAACCGTTCTTCGCTGGACTCGAACCTCGTCATCACAGTTAACTCTGCTCTGCATCTCAAATCCTCCAATGACGCTGCGAGCCACTGAACAAACTGGAAAAAGCGGAAAAGCCGACCACACAGAGGTAAGCGGTCAGCTGGGAAGCGCGAAAAAAACTACGTCAAACCAAACCTTAGCGTTCGTTTTAAAGACGGAATGCAGCCATCCGTAGCTCTGGCTACATAATGTGCGATCTCCAGAAATGTATATAGGGCTACATTTTCAGAATGAGCCTATGTTGCAACATGCACAGATCTTTGTTCATGTTGTTTGGTCATTTTCTAATACAAAACTTAGCGGAGTGCCATTAGGGTGTGTGACATTTCTTTTTGAACATTGGTAGGTAATTTTAACAAAACCATGATACATTTTGTTACTATAATTGTGATCTAAATGTTTTCATACAGTTACATCTATAATACTTCAGGTTTTACTACAATAAAGTGTGTTAAAATATATACCCTAAAGCTGTAGAAAACTACAGTATTGGGTCATTTGTTTATAGTACTGGAGCTGCTGTATTACCATTGTAATTACAGAACTACCACAATAGATTATTTCAAATACTTAACAATATTATGGTTTAAAAACACAATAGTATTTAATATAAATGACTGTATATAATCATTGTATATTAAAAATATATATTTTTTTCCATGTGGGTGAGTCTGCAGCAGCACAAACAACATTGTCAACACAACAGCATACACTGCTCAGCTGCATTGCCCACATGCGATTTAGAGAGAAATTCTTCATGACTGCAGATCTCAGGGGACAGAAGGGCTCTAGGTTTATTGATGATTTAACCGCAGTGTTAAAGGTGAGCTAATCTCCAACCTCAGCTCACTATGTCCTTTATATGCTGAGTCCAGTGCTTTCAATGTACATCACATTTTGGGTAAAGCCCAAATAAATCCACAGAGCAAAACAAAAACGTAAGAACTTTATAAATATAGTCATCTCTTACCTCAAAACGTGGATGAAGATAATGAAAAAAAAAACAACAACTATAAATATCTCCACACTATGTGGATCTCGCCAGCACTGGGATCCTTTCCAAAATTGATTAGGAAGCGATGCCAGCAGCTCTCAGACTGCATTCACGTGAGAACTGCAGAGGATGTGCTGCATTGCTCTCATTCTGTGTCTAAGATGAAATCATTTCAAACAAACACACACACACGCTTCATGGCGGTGCAAAAGGCATGAAGATTTCTTGTGCCGTAGTTCATTTTTGTACACAAAGTCTGATAATTGGTCTCCTGGGAGACTCCCGTTGCTATATGTTAAAAAAGCATTACGGCTTAATAAGTCTGTAAATACAATCTCGCAGTTAAAAATCGCACTCAAACCCGCCGCTTCTCACAGTGTAACAGTCTGCTCTCTATAGCGTTTTACTGTACTCTACTGTACTGGAAACTGCTGTCAAGAGAGCTCCTTGTTAATTATCTCTGGGAAATCTCAAATCTCGCTCTAAAATCAATCACGACAGCTTACGTCTTCTATTTTTACATTCTTCTCTATATTTTGTCCTCTTTCAGAGCTCTGGGAATGGTGCATTATCTTTGTTACTCTTAAATCTCTTCGACAGAATACGAAGAAATGAAAGAAAGAGATGTGGGGAGAGACGGAGAACAGAGAGAGAGAGGATGCACAGGCTTGCAGAAACGGACACCTTTCAAAAAGCTAACGCTCCATCGTTTTCTTAATCCGCTATAGACAGCAGAGATCTGTATGATGATTTCACTTATAGTTATGACATTGAAAGTCAAAGTGGGGTCAACAACGGTTTCAGGAAATGGAATGCAACTCAATGCCCTTATGTGCGCATCTCTTCACTTATTTATAAGGTTATGGGCAAATCCAGGCTTTTACTGTCATTATTGAGCTGTAGTGTTGACTGTTACTGCTCCGCAGCACTGGGATTCATTTGAGGGCTGTTTGGATATGCTTTATGTTTTACGTAAACAGAAATTACTTCTCGTAAATGTGTGGTATGTAATACAAGACATGCTCTATGATACTGTGGTGAAAAATAAGACTAAATAAGTCATCTCGAGACACAGCGAGACCTTGGAATGAAAATCTGCCATCATTTATTTGCACAATTTCATTTGAACTATACCATTGATCTTTGAAACACAACTAAGAATGACTTTATCTGAAATTTGTCTAATCTAAGGACTAGTTTTGGACCATTGTTAAACTTCTATTAGACTTTCAATGACAGTCCAACACAATCTCACGCAATTCGTAACTTGTTTATTTAGTGGCTAAATCGGATGAATTCATACGATTTCATTCGTACAATTTAGTACGATTTGCTTATTCCCCAAAAATGGTTGGTTTTTTAAAATCATACATTTTTTCTGTACAAATTTGTAAGAATTAACCACTAACCTGACCAAACGTAAAATACTTTACGTTTCCTTGTGAGATCAGGCTGGACAATCCAAATTCTGTCTTGTTTTAGCCCAGATGCCTATTTTTAGATGTCTATTGAACACATAATTGCTTGTTGGGCAGTTTTACGTAAACAGAAAATTACTTCTCGTAAATGTGCGGTATATAATACAAGACATGCTCTATGATACTGTGGTGAAAAATAAGACTAAATAAGACAACTCGAGACACAGCGAGAACCTTGGAATGAAAATTTGCCATCATTTGCTTGCATAATTTCAGTTTAACTCAAAAGTCTTCCATTCATCTTTGGAACACAACTAAGAACATTTATTAATTAAATCTGGACGAATTGTGTACCTCCTTTGAAAGGTTGGTCCCCTAACAACACTTTGCTTCAAAACATTTATACATAGATTTAAAAAAGTAATCTTATGCAGAGACAAGAGGCATAATCGCTTTATAAGATGAACAGATTTACCATATCATGTTACCTTGGAAAGATGTAAAGTCTCTGGTGTTGTCAGAATGTGTTAAAATTTTAACTCAAAATACCCCATAGCTAGGCCTAATTCCACAGATTTTCGCAGATTTTTAGCCCATCATTAATTCTCTTTATTTAATTGAGTAAATGTGTGTAAATCTAAATTTATTCAGTTTTTTTAATTAATTTCAGTAATATTATTGACTAATATGAAAATGTTGATGTTATGAAAACATGATTTATGTACAATGCAGCTTGTAAAGTAATATTTTCTGTCTTTTAGTAGATATATTACATGAGAGACTTGCTTTGTTTACCAAATAAAGTGAATCTAATTGGATTTGCATTTTAAACATTAAATAAAAGCTAAAAAGATATTATTTCTTATTTTACATATTAAGGTTTTAGTTATGATACTCCTAAAATAATTCCGCAAAAATCCGCAGGTTTTTGCCAAAATTCTCAGCAGAAATAGCAAAAAACGTCTGCAGATTCCGTCTGGCCCTACCCATGGCTTATTTATTATATCATGTCCAATTTGCAAGCAAAAACTCTAGATTTATTGTGTTTAAAAGACATCTAGTAGACATCTAAACATAGATATCTTTGCTACACGACTAAAAGTGGACTGTCAGTGTCTAACACATAATCTAATAGACATCAAACAATTGTTCAAAATTATCTAGTCATCAGATACTCAAGAATTAATGACTACATCTGAAATTTGTCTAATCTGATGACTAGTTTAGGACCATTGTTAATAATCTATTAGGCTTTCAATGATAGTCCAACACAATCTTACGGCAATTCAGAACCTTTTGATTTAGTGGCTAATACAATCTCATTTGTACAACTTAGTACGATTTGCTTATCCCCCAATGTTAGGTTTTAGCGGTGGGGTTTGCATGCCATGGTTTCTTTTTAAAACCGTACATTTTCATACGATTGAACTTGTACGAATTTGTACGAATTAGCCATTAAACTGACAAAATGTAAAGTACTTATGTTTCCTCGTAAGATCAGGCTGGACAGTCAAAATTCAGCCTTGTTTTAGCCCAGATGTCTATTTTTAGACAAAAGATGTCTGTTAAACACAAAATTGCTTGTTGGGCAGTTTTTGTGAGTGTACCCAAAGTCCCTTTAAGGCAAGTCATTTCACTCGGCGGCCATCTTTGAAACGCCTCTCGGGCAGTATGCTTGAGCATTCTGTTTGAATGGGGAAACATCAATTTCTCCCAAACTACTTGCCAAGCTTACAAATACATTACATATTACGAATAACCAATAAAATGAAACAATAACTGTGTATTTAGTTTCATTTCTAAATGTTCGTATCACACGAAATCTGTAGAAGCTCACGACTGGTTCGAGCCCTTCCTCTGAAGAATTGTCATTCTATAGCGATCGCTGATTGGCTCTTGTACTAGAAGGCGGGCTTTATTTGCCATATACAGTAGCAGTGGTCACCAATCTCGTTCCTGGAGGTCCGGTGCCATGCAGGGTTTAGCTCCAACTTGCCTCAACACACCTGCCTGGGTGTTTCAAGTATACCTATAAGACTTGATTAGCTTGTTCAGGTGTGTTTGATTAGGGTTGGAGCTAAAATCTGCAGGACACCGGACCTCCAGGAACAAGTTTGGTGATCCTTGCTATATAGTATCCTGTACTAGAAGGCGGGGCTTCATACGCCATATTGACAGTTACACTTTTCCCCATTCAAAGGTATTCGAGTGACATGTCTTGTGTATTCTATAGTCTTTGGTGTACCATACCTTTAAATGCAAATGAGCTGCCGTTCCCCGCCCACAATCAGAAGAGGGTGTGGCTTTCACGGCTCATATTTCGAATTAGTCAGTGATCAACAAAAAAGAGAATTCCATGCAGCAAAATGACAGAAACTTGTCAGTACAGTCAGCTTTTATGAGTTATGCAGATGTGAGCATTTTCAAGAGTAAAACTAGACAGAATTTGAAACCATTCAGGAAATATGAAGTGAGTTTTGTTTAAGTCTTGATATCTTAATTTGAATCAGGTGACACATTGGCTCAGTGGTTAGCACTGTCGCCTCACAGCAAAAAGGTCGCTGGTTGGAGTCCCTGCTGGGCCAGATGCGTTTCTGTGTGGAGTTTGCATGTTCTCCCCGTGTTGACGTGGGTTTCCTCCAGGTGCTCCGGTTTCACCTACAGTCCAAAGACATGCGATATAGGTCAATTGAATAAACTAAATTGCCCGTAGTGTATGTGTGTGATTGAGTGTGTATGGATGTTTTCCAGAATCATATAAACTTTTACTTGCGTTCTGTGTTGAATAAATAATGATAAAACTTTAATTCTGAGGTGAACTAACCCTTTAAAACATCCACACTAATGTGAGAGCAGACAAAGAAGAAACGGTGGGGTGTCAAGTGTTTTTATTTAGGATAAATAAATGATGTCTCATAAAAAATGAATGCCTTTTACACTTCATTGATAACAAAATGTGAGCAGAGTGTCTGAAAATGCATTTTATCCATGAAGTGCTCAGTTTTAGAATGACACGTTTTGGGAGAGAAGAAAAAATTTTATGGATCACAAAATGTTTTTTTAACGTTGCATTTTATGATTCAGCATGTCACAAAAAAAGTATTTGAAACATATTTTGCAATTCAGAAAACCCCTTTCATGTGGAAAATGCATTTCATGACACCCTGAATCATACAAATGGACTGTACAAAACCATTTTGTGAGTAAATATGTCGTCCATTTGCGCATTCTGACACATGCTAGGTGAATTTGGGCCATGAAAGGTGTTTTCTGTCTGCAAAATGACAAGTAAATTTATCCTTATGTGCTCAGAACGAAAAGATTGGTGAAAAATGGGCACAATATCCATTTGAGATAATTATGAATGAAACAAAGTGCTGATATACAGTAATATTTCTTTGTTGTTGTTTTTTTTTACTACGGAAAATACAACTTTTGTCTTTTTGAGTAAAAAAAAATTAAATATAAGTGAAATTCAGGACCCCAAAGCTCTTGGATGTGAAAAAAAAATCAACTAATCAGAACCATCAGCCAGAGAGGCATGAACATCCTCACACTGCGAGAGGAGTTGACGAATATGAAAAGCTCAAAGCCGGTATCTCAGTCTCCACTGGAGTAAAATACTAACTTAGCTTCATGGTGTGTGTGATTATACTACCTTATTAAATAATTCCCAACTAATCTGCATTAACAGTGTCTGCTGTTCAGTCTGCATGCATACAATGTTCTCCTCATTAAGAGAGTCGCCAGATATCACAAAAAACACCAACCTGTTCTAATAAATAGCATGACCACAGTTGTTGTGCTTGGTTGCGAAACATCATTCTCAAAAGCTTTCTTAAAAATGCAATTCATGAGGCAGACATGCCAATTTATCTGTAAAAAAAATATCCTATCAACAGTAACGGCATTACTTTTGACAGTAACTAATACTGTAACGCAATACTTTTTAAATATAGTAACTCCGTTATCGTGACTATATGATGCGTTTGTCCGTTACTTGGTAAATGAATGAATTTTGGATGCCGTCTAGCCTACATCTTTCTGTTTACAGTGGCGACGCATTGTGACCAACCCCTGTAAAGAAGACACGTCGTGTATGAGGTGCCAGACTGGACAAAAGTAAATAAAGGGAAAGCATGGAGACCGAATGTGCACAAGAGAGGCCGAATGCGCGCATGAGAGACAGAGTGTGCAAGCAAGAGATACCGAATGCGTGCGAGGTAGGCCGGTTGTCCTTGCGCGAGAGAGACCAAGAAACTTTTACCGCTACTATAATTGATTACTATGACAAATACTTTTATGTTTGGTGTTTCAAATAAATAACCACACGTTTGTTATCTGTATAACAAAAAAGATTCGTTTAGTAGACACAGTGACACATTTCTGTTATATTTCAGAACACGTTTATTTTCATAGTGTTGAATTGCTCAGAGAAAATGCTGTGATTTATTTTATATTGTTTTTCATATTTTTAAATAGCTGTTATACAACAGCAGATTTTACATTTTAAATATACACAGCTTACTTTTCATAAGTTGTTGACATACCACGTTTAATGTGTGGTTAGTTTGAAAATTGCTCATAGATTTCATTTTTGAGCAGCTGTTATGTTTTTGTTTTGTTTAAAATGCATAAAATGTATGGTTGTCTATAATAGCAGTTTTTTGGTGCCGAGTTTCACCAAATTGATTCTGAATGAATCAATTTTAATCTTTTAATTAAATTTTTTATTTATTTCATAAAGGTTTTGTTGTATATTGTCGCTGTTTTCATACTCAAGCTGTGAAGGAACAGGTTCAAGGGTTAAATAAAAACTTGCTTGCAACTTTAGTTTGCTTTTTTGTTTCTGAATATATTCTTCAGCTGGTTTATCACATTGTGATATTTTTATTTTTGTGCTGCTGGTCTGACTCAAATTAGTGTTTAAAAATTACTTTTTGTTTAAGTCTGTATTGTGTTTTATCAGCCTGATCTCACAAGGTAATGTAAGTATTTTACGTTTTGTCAGTTTAGTGGCTAATTCGTACGAATTCGTACAAATTCAGTTGTACGAAAATGTACGATTTTAAAAAGGAGGCGTGGCACCTAACCCCACCCCTAACCCCAACCGTCATTGGGTAATGAGCAAGTCATACTAATTTGTAAGAATTAGATCATATGAATTCATACGAATTAGCCACTAAATCAAAAAGTTACGAATTGCTGTGAGATTGCGTTGGTTTTATTTGTGAGAATGCAAATTAATTCAAACTGTGAAGTTGATCAACAGTGTATTCTCAATGCAGCACTGAAGTGACATTATAAGGGCATTTATGGGCGCATTAAAAATGTTCTTTGGAAAAGTAACTTAAAAAGTAATGCATTACTTTTTGGTGTAAGTAATCGATAAAGTAATTGAGTTACTTTTTGAATGATGTAACTAGCAACTGTAACTAGTTACTATTTTCAGTAACTAGCACAACACTGTCTACCAATATCTAATAATTACCAATATCCTACAAAATTTAAGGAGAAAAATACTGTTTTAAAAAACAAAAAAAAACTATCAAATATTTAAGTATTATTATAAATTATTTTCATTCATTCATTCATTCATTTTCTTGTCGGCTTTGTCCCTTGTGGGGTCGCCACAGCGGAATGAACCGCCAACTTATCCAGCACGATTTTACGCAGCGGATGCCCTTCCAGCCGCAACCCATCTCTGGGAACTATAAATTATTTTATAAAATAAAAATACTATTGATAATTATTTTTTATTTAATTAAAGTATAATATGTTTAACAAACTAATCAATTATATTTAACAAATTATTATTATCATTATTAGTATTATTATATTCTACCCTTCAACTTCATTTACTGCACTCCAAACTCCGAAAAGAGTTATACTCTATTTTGATAACCACTGTTTATGAACTCCTACAAACATATCGATTGTAGTAGTGAGTTTTCTTTCAGGAAAGTACATGCCACAATATTCTAAATTAAAATAATTCCCACCAGAGGCACGGCTGAGTTGTATTATTAGTTGAGTTGTATTATTAGCCACTCAAAATAGAACATAGTTTAATAGTCGTGCAGTGCGGAGTCTGAAAGCAATTTTCCTGAGCATGCTGTTTGTGTCACTCAGAAAAACTGGAAATCAGATAAGAAATGTTTGACGAAAGTACTAAAAGATAAAAGTATCTTGTAATTAACACTAGTTAATCTGGGGTCCATGGGTGTTTTGCATTTATTTAAAACATTCAGATTGCTTTATGACCTCTGCTCAAGCATCTTTAAACAGGTTTTATTGAAATTTTAGGAAGTTTGAAACAAATTATTGTATTAGAAATAAGACAGAGACATAACTATAGCATTTCAAACCACTAAACACATCAAAAGTTGTCTGCACGGAGATTTAAGTCAAATAAAACCACAAATCACAAGCTGATAATTAACATTACATATTTCAAAGTAAGCATTATAATATTATATTTTTAGAGTATCATTCATATCACAACACATATCGTCACATTTTTACATTATCTCAACATAACAACATATCATTACACCTCTGTTCTCTCACTAAAAAACAGAACCAACTTGGCAACCTCCAGTGTTCATGTGCAAACATAAACACTATCACACTAGTGTAGGTGACAAACATCATTATATAAAGCAGGCTGACTTACTCCGCTGTTCTCATGTGTACTGTATGCCTTATACAGGAGTGTGATATGAAGACATAACATAGCAGTACTCCCTTCACTGACACAGAAGACTTCAAAACGTTCATGTCTCTCTCATCACGCACATGTCTAGTATGACAGAGCTGAGAGTGCTTTCTATGCTTTGTCAGTACTGGAGTCAGGAGTTTCAAGCTGAATTTGGCCCCACCTGGTCAACGCCCTCTGGCTGCTGGAACCAGCAAATCCACAGGGGCCAATTATCATGGAGCACAGTCACATCAAACACACACACATGAACGCACACACTCTCTCATATACACACACATGACTGTGTTTCTAAAAGAACTGTCACTCTACACTGACCAACAGGGGACCACATGGAATACATTTTCATTGCCTTTTTAAAAAAATATATCTGAAAATAATGTTTGCTTTTATTAACAATAAAAGAAAAAAAAAAAGAAGAAAAGAAAGCCAAGTGGGGACCTCTGAGCAACGTCTACCTTTCCAACTGGGACCTTTACAGACTGCAATGCAACTGTGTGTGGAAACAAAGACTACAGTCACAAAGCATTTACAATTGTAATTTTTTTAAATGCTCTAAAGTCTAAACATTGACATACACTTACCGGCCACTTAATTAGGTACACCTTACCTTACTGGTCAGACCCCTTTTTTTGCTTTCAGAACTGCCTTAATCCTTAGTGCCATATTAACATTGGTCCATATTAACATGATAGCATCACGCAGTTGCTGCAGATTTGTCGGCTGCACATCCATGATGTGAATCTCCGGTTCCACCACATCCCAAAGTGGTGCTCTATTGGATTAAGCTCTGGTGACTGTGGAGGCCATTTGAGTACAGTGAACTCATTGCCAAGTTCAAGAAGCCAGTCTGAGATGATTTGCGCTTTATGACATGACGCGTTATCCTGCTGAAAGTAGCCATCAGAAGATGGGTACACTGTGGTCATAAAGAGATGGACATGATCAGCAACAATGCTCAGGTAGGCTGTGGCGTTCAATTGGTACTAATGAGCCTAAAGTGTGCCAAGAAAATATCCCCCACACCATTACACCACCGCCACCAACAAGATGGATCCATGCTTTTATGTTGTTGATACCAAATTCTGTCCCTACCATCCGAATGTTGCAACAGAAATGGAGACTCATCAGACCAGGCAACGTTTTTCCAATCTTCTATTCAAGAGTTCACACTTAGCTCATGATTTATCACATAGCTTGTTTGGCATGCTGTCCCGGGAGAGAGCCCTGAGCTCAAGGGATCCTCGGGCCCAGGGCTCCCCCCTTACACATGGCGAGGGGAAATTGAGCTCAGGTCGATCTCAAACTCCCCCGCTGCTGAGGCCAAGGTGAACTTCTTGAGAGTAAGACATTAGAAAACGATTTAGGCTTATTATAGAGGCATATTTGGGCCGGTGGGAGGAAACCGGGGAACCCGGGGGAAACCCACGCGGACACAGGGAGAATATGCAAACTCCGCACAGAAATACCAGATGACCCAGCAAGGACCTGATGCCATTGGTATTCTTGCTGTGAGGCAACAGTGCTAGTCACTGGGCCACCGTGCCGCCCATTCTGGATAAAGGTGGAAGAAGGGGAGGAGGGGGGTTTCTTCCAAATGAAGATAGATGTAGAGAGGAAATAAGGATATATATATATAGTGACTTGGGGTGCTTTGATTGGAAGATCATGATTAGCTAATGTGGGCCAGCTGGGTCAATCATGAGCACATGCTCCTCTCGAAATTAGTTTAAAATTAAACTTCACTTCAAGAGTTCACACTTAGCTCATGATTTATCACATAGCTTGTTTGGCATGCTGTCCCGGGAGAGAGCCCTGAGCTCAAGGGATCCTCGGGCCCAGGGCTCCCCCCTTACACATGGCGAGGGGAAATTGAGCTCAGGTCGATCTCAAACTCCCCAAAAAGCAAATGATAAGCGCTCGGGACAGCAGCCGCGTATTTACAACAGGAACTCCCCAAAGTGCAAAGAAAAAGCACTATATCCGGCTGCTGGATATAACGTGAAGAGTTGGTGTGGGGATAAGCTTTTCTAGGGAGTGTGTGAAGGCCAGGGTAGGTCTGGTGGCTATGAAATAAATATTGGAGGCTAAGTTTGACTCCTGCGGGAGTCTGAGTGTGGCTAGGAGTGTAGGTGGGGGAGACTCATTGGAGAGTTGGGGCTTAAGTGGGGCTTCTGTGGGAGTCAGTGCTTAAAAGTTTGTGAGAGGTGATAGAGAAGGGTGTGAAGTTGGCTGATTAAGAGGGAAGAGATTTGGCGGCAGAAATATTCGATGCTGCTGGGGGTAAAGAAAGGGGAGAGAAGCTGGAAGAAACATAAGTATGCTATAAAATTGCTGTACGGAATATACAACTATACAGAATGCAGCAGAAACACTCAATGCTGGCAGGTAGCTTGACACTGGCATGGGAAAAGAAAGGGGAAGGCAGCTGGAAGTAACACAGATAAAATATATGAACAATACAATATAGACATGAAACATACTAGTGGACTCCTATGCTTAATAAATGCACTAAAGCAGCGAAAGCAATCGACCTTGGCAGAAAAAATAAACGGGAGGGAGACCGGCTGCAAGTAACACACATATGCTATACTATTACTATACAGAATATACAAACTAAGCAATAAAAAAAGATACTAATGCAGCGGGAGCCCACACCGCTGGCAAGGGGAAAGAAAAAGGGAGAGCTGTTGGAGGTAACATGGTTACTATGCAAAATATAATAAACATGGAATGCTAATGAACTACTATGCAGAATAAACAGGTTAATGCCAGTACTGGTGAATAACTATACAGAATAAAACTGATGCAGAGGAACCACTCGACGCTGGCAGGGGGAAACAGGAAGGTGAAGGCGATAAGTGAGGCTCTTGCGACAGCCAAAGTTCGTATAAACTCCTGCGGGAGTCGGAGCTTAGGGTGATGTTAAGGTGGAGAAAGGAGGTTGGATAAAAAATAAAAGGTAAGGAGTAAAGGGCTGGGAGAAAACAGCAGAAGCACTCAACGTCGGCAAGGGGAAAGAAAGGGGAGAGCTGCTGGAAGTGACATGATTATTATGCAGAATAAACACAAATGTAGACTGTAGGTGAAACCTATATGGAAAATAAATAAACTGGTGCAGCGGAAGCACTCAACACTGGAATGGGAAAAGAAAGAGGAAGGTAGCTGGAAGTGGACACAGATATACAGTACTATACGATTAATATGCAAAAGACACAATATAAGACATAGAAGATAATAGCAAACTACTATGCAGGATAAATTAAAACAGCGGAAGCACTTGACGCTGGCAGGAAAAAAAAAAAAGGGGGGGGCAGCTGTAAGTAACACAAATATGCTATACAATTACTATACAGAATATACAAACTATGAAAAAAGAAAGATACTAAGGCAGCGGGAGCACACAACGCTGGCAGCGGGGAAGAAAAGGGGAGAGGCTGTTGGAGGTAATGAGATTACTATGCAAAATACAGAATATGATAAACATGAAAGGCTAATGAGCTACTATGCAGAATAAACAAATTTAGACACTGGTGAATGACTATACAGAATAAATAAACTGATGCAGCGGAAGCACTCAATGCTAGCAGTGGAAACAGGAAGGTGAGGGGGATAGGTAAGAGGTGTAAGAGCAGAAGCTTGTGCTGACTCCTTTGGGAGTCTGAGCTTAGGGTGACGCTAAGGTGGAGCAAGAAGATTAGTTGATAGTCTAAGTCAAGGGGTTAAGAGATGGGAAGGAACAGTGGAAGCACTGAACGCTGGCAAGGGGAAAGGAAAGGTGAGGGTGAAAGCTGAGGCTCTTGCGAGAGCCAAATCTCATGTTGACTCCTCCGGGAATCTGACCTTAGTGTAATGCTTGGATGGAGCAAGGAGGTTAGATGAGAGTCAAAGGCAAGGGGTGAAGAGCTGCGAGGGAAACAGTGGAAGCACTCAACACTGGCAGGGGAAACAGAAAGATAAGGGTGAAAGGTGAGGCTCTTGCGAGAGCCAAAGCTCATGTTGACCCCTGCGGGAGTCTGAGCTTAGGATAATGCTAAGATGGACCATGGAGGTTAGATGAGAGTCAAAGGCAAGGGGTAAAGCTGGGAGGGAAACACTGGAAGTACTCAACGCTGGCAGGGGCAATGGAAAGGTGAGGTTGATAGGTGAGGCTCTTGCGAGAGCCAAAGCTCGTGTTGACCCCTGCGGGAGTCTGAGCTTATGGTGATGCTGATGGAGCAAGGAGGTTAGACGAGAGTCAAAGGCAAGGGGTAAAGAGCTGGGAGGAAACAGCGGAAGCACTCAATGCTGGCTGGGGGAACAGAAAGGTGAGGGTGATAGGTGAGGCTCTACAAGAGCCTAAGCTCAGATTGACTCCTGCAGGAGTCTGAGCCATAGAGGGGGTTGCTAGGGATGGACAGATAGATGGCTTTGGCTAGAGGATAAAGGGGTGGCCAAGATTGGGCTGAGAGGTTTAATAGGACTGACTGGGGTTTGAAATAAAAGACTGAGGCAAATTTAGGATTTGAAAAGCTTCAGAAGACCATTGACCGAGGGTCTGGATCTGATGCTGGGAAAGCCTGTTAATGGCTGCTGTGGTGGCAGTGCCAATTCTGAATGAATGGCTGGGAAATTGTTAAGGAGGAAATCGTGAGAAGCGGAGGACTTTGAGGTGTTCCTGGAACCAGAGACGTGATACTGGACGATTAGCGTCGTCAGTAAAAAAAGAGGGGGGCTAGGGGGTTTGTTTCTTGTGATCACCTCAAGTGTAGATATGCTAGGAGGGGGTGAGTGAGGGCAGGGATGTTGGAGATGTAAATGACATGTCCTTTGTTGAATTGATCTGTCTTATTTTGCAGGATGAGGAAACCCTATATTTCCTCATCGAACAAAATTAGATCTGCTATGGTGGGGTGGAGTGAGGGGTTGAGTTTGAATATGTTCCATGCTGTGATGTGTGACTGAAGGGCTCTGAGGGCTTCTACTTGGAAGATAAGTGATATGGGGTTTGGTGGAAGTTATAAAGGGGGTGGCTTAAGGTAATGTCGTTTCTGGAAAGGGAGGGACAGGCGTTGGGTTGGGGTCCACTTCTGGAGCCAATGACCAGAGTTCTGGAAAGAAAAATGAGAAAGAGTCAGTGATTTGGTTTTGCAACCTGGCACGTGTTCAACAGACATGATAAATTGTTTTTTGGATGATTTCCAAATAAGATGTCTTAAAAGCAGCATTAAAGGTTGGCGAGTAGGAAAGCCTTTTCTATGCATTGTACGGTGTTTCTTTGTCACAATAAATGAGAATACTAGAGGTGGACTATTCGTCTCCCTGTAGTATGGCGTCAGCGACCATTGGGTACAGTTTGAAGAAAGCTGATGAACAATGGTTTTCTGAAGTGGAAATCGATTGAGGGGGCCATGTGGTGGCGAATTAGTGGCCTATGAGTAATCTTTGAACCCAACTGATGGGGCAGCATCAGTATGTAGGCTAATATCTAATGGGGTGAGAACAAAATTGCTGTAGAAGGAACAGCCGTTCCATTGCTTAAGGAAGGCAATCCATAAGCTGAGTTCATTGCGGGTAGGTTTGGTGAGAGAAATGTGGTCTTCTAAATTGTGGACTGTGATAGGGAGCTGGAGCAGGTAAGTTGTAAATGGGGTGACCTTGTGGTATAATTCGCATAGTGAAATTTAGGTGGCCGAGGATGGATAACGGTACGTGTTTTGTTCAAGTCTGTTTTCTTGAATTATAAGGGAAAGAGAAATGGTTTAGTCAATTTTCTCTTTAGGAAGGGAAACTTGGAATTTTTTGCGAATCCAAGTTGATGCCTAGAAATTCTATAGATGTATTGGGTCCAGCCTCTGTGAGAGGAATACCTAGATTGGCGAAAACCTTTTGGGTGATCTCTAGGTGTTTGGCTGGAAGCAATGTGGGGGAGAGATGATTAGAATATCATCTAAAAGTTGGATGAGACGGGGGATTCTGAATTATTAGATAGAATCCATTTGTCGGAGAATTTGCGACTTGCACTGCTTATGACACTAATGCATATAATCTTGAATGGTGGGGCAGAGAATGGTCCAATCGTAGAGTAGTTATCAATCTCTTTTAAATAAGATGATCGACAGTTTTGGGTTCTGTGATAGTTGATTAAAGATTAGGACAAAAAGACTAATGGAAGGGAGAGCTGAGACGCCCGGGTGGAAACCATGGGTTAGACCTGAAATGAGAAAGTCAGAAAGATTAGTGTCAGGGTGAGAACGCAGTTCTCTAGCAAGGTAAGGAATATTTACAGGAATCGACAGATAATGTTTTAAATTTTGGTAGACATTTGTCCCCCCCACGAGATGGTGGAGGGATGGAGAGCTGAGGATATGGAGCATGGCTTGGCTGGTGGTCCTGGAAATACCTCTTGAAGGCAGAGTAGGTGAAGTGATAAGTTTAAATCCTTGTGGCGTATTACGATCGGACTTCAATGTTCGAGGTGTAGAATATTTTCATGAGCCGGGTAATTTTCAGAAGTTAAATAGCTATCGGAAGTGGCGGGGTTTATTTATCGGTTGTTTATTTATTTTATTTTATTTATTTATTTATTTATTTATTTATTTATTTTTATTTATTGATTTGACTTGATGTTGACATTTGATTTGTACTTGAACTGTACGTATTAGAAACTGTGTCAATGGAATGTTGGCTATGGGCTTTACTTTAAAACATGATTAAATAACATAACAATGGAATCCTAACATGATTAAAATTAGAAGCATAACTGGCCCAATTTATGCACAAAGTCTTTGCAACTAAGTCTGTTCATGAACTATCAGGAGAGAGGGCAGGACTATCTCATGTTCTGAGAGCTCTTGGATGGTGACACTTCTCCTTTCAGCTATTGGCTCAATGGAGTGTCAGTCAAAAGTGCAAAGGTCAGCAGCCATTTTGTAGACCAAATAACAAGTGTTTGTCTACAAGATGCTACTTTACTGAACGCACTCCAGCGACTATTTTGGATGACAGCAGTGTATCCATGGATGTTTATCAACGTATAAATAAGTTATGGACTAATGTTTTAAGGATTGGATGGCTTTGATCCTTGCAGTCGAATTACTCCAAGCTGTTAAAATGTTATGGACCTTTGGACAGGCCGGAGGCTTGAGAGGTGGGTTTATTTGGTTTGTTATAATTTCTGGTTGGACACAGTTCAACGGAGGACACTTAGTCCATAGTGTTTGTGTCTTTTAAAAAGGTTTAAATTATTCTAGTCACACCTTTGTAAAGATATACAAAATGTTTAGTCTTGCTGGAGAGTAGTTATTTTGCGAGGCTGCAACCTTAAGGCATGCTATGTACGTTACCACAGGTGGACTGCTAAGAGAGCAGTGAGAGTTGGGCTTCATTGCAGTGGCTGTGGCTGAAGTCTCAGGGAGAGCAGGGCTCTGGTTAAAGTTGTAGATGTTTGTTGGTTATTGCCATATTGCTAGGCTAAAAGTGTAATGCTGTAAAAGTTTTTTAGAGCTAGAGCTTTTTAGTAGCAGCAAGCGTTCTTCCAAATGAAGATAGATGTAGAGAGGAAATAAGGATATATATATATAGTGACTTGGGGTGCTTTGATTGGAAGATCATGATTAGCTAATGTGGGCCAGCTGGGTCAATCATGAGCACATGCTCCTCTCGAAATTAGTTTAAAATTAAACTTCACTTGTCCAATTTTGGTGAGCCTGGGTAAATTGTAGCCTCAGTTTTCTGTTCTTAGCTGACAGGAGTGCCTCAAGGTTGGACGTGTTGTGCATTCAAAGATGCTCTTCTGCATACCTCGGTTGTAACAAGTGGTTTGTTGAGTTACTGTTGCCTTTCTATCAGCTTGAACCAGTCTGGCCATTCTCCTCTGACCTCTGGCATCAACAAGGCATTTGTGGCCACAGATCTGCCGCTCACTGAATATTTTCTTTTTTTCGGACCATTCTCTAAACTCTAGAGATGGTTGTGCATGAAAATCCCAGTAGTTCAGCAGTTTCTGAATTACTGAACCAGTCTGTCTGGCACCCTTAACCATGCCATGTTCAAAGTCAACTTAAATCACCTTTCTTCCCCATTCTGATGCTCGGTTTGAACTGCAGCAGATCATCTTTGCGTTAATGAGCAGTTGAACAGATGTACCTTATAAAGTGGCCGGTGAGTGTATTATGACCATTGGACAACTATTTTGAAAGTAATGACTACTACTACTTCTTTAGGCTTGATACAAATACTTGCATACTTATAATTACACCCAAAATCAACTAATTATAACGCTTTGCTTGTCTACATTGGGCCCTATCATACACTCTGAGCAATAATGTGCAAGATGTGTTTCCAAGACGTGCTGCTAGTTTCAGCCCAACGCAACCCTAATTTTCCAGTTTTCCGCCAAGTTGTTTAAATAGCAAATCCATTTGCGCCACTTTGTAGACTCATAGGTGTTCTGGTCTGGAAAAGAGGTGTGTTAAGGTGCATTGTTGGCGCGTTGCTATTTTGAGGAACTAAAATAGAATGCGCAATAGACCAGCTGAGAGCAGGTCTAAAGTCCAGAGCAGAGCGTGTTAGTTGTGCACCTCCCTTAAACATTGCTTAAAACATGCAGGATGTAGAGCAATACGCAAATACTGTATCTTTACAAATGAAAAAGAATTAAAGGATTAAAATGTTACAAAAATTATTATTTTGTATATAAATATAAAAACCAGTAACTCCATGCCTTCTTCACCTCTGGGGCTTTTTTAACGACAAAATGCTTTTGTATAATGTTATTATTATCATTAGTATTATTTATTATATGCATATTTATATTTGTTTTAATAAAAAACAAGCTAAGGTTTGTCCACCATGTCTTCAGTGGAGTGTACAACACCTTTTCCTTATCCATGAAAGAGAGAAAGTAAGAAGAGAAAGTAAAGGCCGAATGGAGGAGGATTATCCTTTTGCTGCAGATGGTCTGTTTAACTGTTTTCTTAACTGTTTTGAAGTGTTCAGTTTTTCCACTTACAAAGTCCGCCATGTAAATAGCAAATGCGCCATGGAGGGATGCAACTGACTCTTAAAGGGAATGGGAGATGAGACTCTGATTGGTTTATTCTCAAAACACACCTGTAACTCATTAAGAGAATAAGCTCAACCCTGTTAGACCATGCGCCGCAGAGCCTATTTTCCCGTCCTTAAAATAGCAAAAGTGGATTCAGACACGCCCTTAATGCTTTTGCACCTGCGCTTCAGACTTTGCGCCTAGACCGTTAAAATAGAGCCTATTGACTCATTCTGTTAATCAAAATGTTAGTTTATGTTATTTTGAATTCATTCATTGGGGTGTATTCATTTTTGCTAAAATAGTTACCATTTTGACTTCACTACTTATCTAAAATAAGATCATTAAACCAGATTTTGCCCCAATAAGTGAATTGTATATACAGTAAGCCCATTTAAAATTGTGTACGAGTGCAAATTATCATATGCATTTGTTTATATTGCAAAACAAGGCCTATACAGATTCCAAAGGCAGATACTGATAACATCAGGGACTAGTTAAAATGTGTTTGGACGTTGGGGGTTTATGATGGGGTCACATGTTGACTGGTCAGTTTCTATGTCTCAGTATTTGCTCACATGGTCAAGAAAGATACAAAATAGGTGGTAAACTTTGCTCTGCCTCATTTTCTGCTCTGCTCTACTCCTCTCAGGCTCTCTTTGAGGTCTACTCTCTTTGTCTGTCTCAGGTAACTATTTTAGATTTAAGCTGGGTACAAATATTATCATACGTTTATATTATTTCATGTTTTATTATTTTATACAGTTATTTTTAACTAATTCAGTTGTAACTATAGAGAATTATTGTCATTAAATAATTTCATTTTCAAGTATTCTGTGACTTTTGACCTAACATTAACACTTAATTGCTCCATATTGCAATACAATACGATCACATAACAGAAACATTATGCCACATTTTTGCTATTATAACTGCCCTTATTTCCATTTTTGGTATGAGATTGCAGAAGGATGTTTTGACTAGAAATGTACAGTTTTCACCATCATACTAATAACTTTTTAGTCATTTGGCAGAATTACAGCTCAAACCGCTGTAGTTAAATTGCCATTCTTAATACAATATATATAATATAAATATAACACAATATAATACAATAGTATAATTTAAAGGCAATGGAAGGCAAGTTTGTTTATATAGCACATTTTTATACACAATGGTAATTCAAAGTGCTTTATATAAAAACAAAGATTAAAAAAAATACACTAAGTATGAGAAATAAAAACAAAGAATTAAAATGATTAAAAGTGATTAAAAATGTTAAACAGGCTTGGAAGATAGAAAGAAAGAAAGAAATAAAGAAAGAAAGAAAGAAAAAGAAAGATAGAAAGAAAGAAAGAAAGAAAGAAAGAAAGAAAGAAAGAAAGAAAGAAAGAAAGAAAGAAAGAAAGAAAGAAAGAAAGAAAGTAAGAAAGAAAGGCTCATTTCTGTAAATGGTAGAATTTTAGCATTTTTTTAATCCATTCAGTTGATCTCTGGGTCTGGTGGGAGCACCTTTAGCTTAGCTTAGCATAGATCATTGAATCGGATTAGACCAGTAGCATCATGCTCAAAAATCAAAATCAAAAATAGTCTTGAGAATTTTACAATTTAAAGCTTGCCTCTTTTGTAGTTAATGTACTTTCAAAATCACAAAACTGATTGAAAATTACTTAAATTACATTTTAACTGTTCACTGGTAGCAATAATAGGTCATGCGAGCCTGTCAAAGTGAATTTTTAAAGTCAAGAACTGGCATTTCATTGTCATTAAATTTATAGACAGTCAGAAAGAGAATGTCACAACCCCTAGCAATCTAGCAGTTGCAGATTGCTGGAGAACTACGAATCTGTCACAGAACTGGACTTCAAATCCCATCATGCACCTCACACACACACCAGTTCCAGTTCTCTCTGATTGCACACACAGCTGGAAACGAATCATAGATTGATTACATGGATTATACATTCACCTCTCACACACATACACATTGCTGAGTCTTGTTGATTGTTTGCTTTAACATGTTTTTGTCAACTTAACAACTATTGACTTCTTGTCAATTTAACAACTATTGTCTAGCCCTGCCTTGTTTCTGGTAGTGACAGTGAAATCAAGCTTTCTGAACCGTTCGACTCAATTGTATTGGAAAAAGGTTCGTTATTCGAAACTTTTCAAATCAGAGCTTGATGAGGACCTCTGCTGGTTTAAGTGTGGGAAAGCACTGTGTTGCAAAAATGTCAAACATACACAACTGACCAACTCATTAATGTAGTAATACAACAATAGTAATGTAAACTATTTACTCAATTACAGTAGTTTTTTTACATATAAGGTATGTTACATTACACCACAAATGACTCTAGTAAAATCCAAGGTATTCAAAAGTATTTATGTTTATCATTTTCCAACTGGTCCTACACGCACCCACTTGTTCTAAGCGGGGATCTAACTAGCGATACCTGCATGGAAGCCAAATGCTCTAAGGAGAAGGCTATTGGAGTGAGGCTTATGGGCTGTCCTCCGTTACACACTATACTACAATATGCAGTGGCCTTTTTTAAAAATAGTTGTAAATAATACACTAATACACTTTAGTATGGTCCTAAAGCTTTTTACTATAAATTACTAGTGTATTTTATAGAGGTGTGAACCTACACTGGTCTCACGGTTCGGTTCGGTTACGATTATCATGCCATCGATTCGGTTCAATTCGATATCTCGGTGCATCACGGTGCATTGTCGATGCGTTCCCTAAACACAGTTTTATATTTAGGGCTGTCTGTTTAAACACACACACACACACACACACACACATAGACACACAGCACCAAGCAAGCGACACAGAGCATCACGCCCTCTCATTCACACACATACACGCACACACAAACATAGACAGCAACACACAGCATCGCTCTCTCTCATTCACAGACATAAACACACACACACACACACACACACACACACACACACACACACACGTGCTTGCTCGGGAGCGATATTGTTAGACCGCCCACTCCCGTTCAACTTACACCAGAGTTACCGACCGCTCCCGAACTTTATTCGGAAATTTATTTCCACGCCGCAAGAAATCTGGTCTGGTCCAGCGGCTCCCGCCTTACACCCGCGGGAATGCAGACCTCTATCCAGAAGTATCGCCGTATCAGCCGAGAGGAGAGAAAAAGTCATGCCAGCAGGTCAAATGGGCCACAGCGAGAGAGAGAGAAAAAGAGAGAGAGTAATGGAGTTTACTTTCATTCTCTCAATCGCAGTGAAATAGGGGCTTCTGCTGTAAGTGTCAGTGAAAGAGTGTCCAGAAAACACACACGCAGTGAAATTGTGCATAGTTTGTGCGTCAAGTAGGCGAAGCATTGTAAACACCCTCGCTCGCCTCCCTCGCCATAGTAAGCTACCGCGACATAGCGCATAGGAGATATCAGTACATAATAACCGGTTATGATTATTACTGAACCGATACCGAATTGTCCGCGTCTGCATCGCGGTGCACCGAAGAAACAATTAATTTTGACACCCCTAGTATTTTAGTTGAATTATCGGTGCGTGGGACCGGTGCAGTGCTTTGAAACAGTAGAAATGTATGTAATCGATGCCAAAATTCTCGCTATTCGCTTTACTAACCCACGAGGGGGCTTAAACCTTTGAATCAAAATTCGAAGCAGTCACGTGGGTCAACGCCACTGATCACGTAATTATGGCAAAACAAAACTCTGATACACTGCTTCACTGCAAGATGTATCTCTTTTTGATACATACTTCGAAGCCTTCGAAGCACAACATCACATCACTAGTTTCTGGATCCTTGCCTTGTTTCTTGTTTATACTGTTTGCCGCCTGCACTGACCTTTTTTCCTGTGACCACAACAACGCTTTTGGATTCTCCTCATGATAGTGTTTGTTCCTGTTTTGATCACTGCCTGCATGACTCTGAGTAAATAAATTGCGTTTGGACCTTCACCTCCGTTGTCAGAGAGAGAAAGAGAGTGTTTGTGTGTGTAATCAAAACTATAAACAAATATATAAGTACACCGTTAAGTGTATATAACTGAGCTACAGTTTTTATTGATATTGTATTTATTTATTTTTTTAAATTTCAGTTTATAAATAATTAAGGAATGGAATAAAGACAGTCTCAAAGAGCCATTGTGTGCCCCAGGTTTTTATTATGTCATCTGTCAAGGTCACAGCGGCAAATTATGTGGAGTGAATATGTACAGCACTTTTATTTCATCAGCCACTGTCATAAGTTATCACACAGCTCAAGGTCTATGCAATTGAGAGAGAAAATTAATGCGATATCAAACAGAACAGGAAGGCCACAAAACCCCCCAAGTCTTATTCAGTCATCCCACACAGCCGCACACATATATAATAAAGATCTTCCAGGAGTTTAAGTACAGATTGCTATTATTTTTTTTTGCAGCACTTTACGTTGAGTTCCAGCTTTTATTACATTCAGTTTCTGTGCCAGAGGTGTGTACTCATCAACATGCCAAAGTGAAGTGCGAGATGAACTTATCTTTGATATCTGCACCCTGCTGGATGATTTGCTCCGCAGATCTGCTTTTCTCTCGCTGTGTCTCGCGGGACGAGTCTCAGGAGCCGGAAGGGGTTCAGTGAGCTTCAGTCAAAGGCCTGACATCGCCTGCGGGAGGATGTTTAACAAGCTCCTGCGCATATGTTTCCAGCTGACACTGCGCAACCAATGTTTATCTGCCAATACATGCTAAATACCACTAATAAGAAACATAAAATTGATTTATGTTGTTTCATAATATAACATCAATTCTGTTTCGATTTTCTTCAGTTATTGACAAACATTTCGCACAATGGTTTTGTTTCAAACGCTTGCACGGATAATTTAGTGGTTGCCAACTGTAAAGCTGAAGTTAATTAATTAAGTTCAAAAGCCATCTCTTCTGTGAACGCTTAACTAAATCTTGTTTTAATCTGCTTCTCACTTTTTCCTTTCTGACTCTTGCTTGTATTTCTTAAACAATGCCAGAATATACAGTGCTGCTTTAGAACTCTTTATGAATCAGCTGATGCATTTGTAAGTCATTTTGGATAAAAGATAGATAAAAATAAAATCTAATCAGTAACACTTTTATAGTAATAGAGACATTGTAGATGTGCATTTTATGCACTGAATTTTTGCATAATTTGAGAAAATTACAGTGTTTAAAAATTATGCACTGTTAAAATAATCTGTTCATGAGTGATTTTTTACTTGCTTTTTCATAGATCATGTTTCATTTTGAGCATGATTTGAATGACATTTAACCCTCTACTGCAAGCATTATGATAGATCTATAAAAAATATTTGACTGTTTTTCTTTTCTTAGAATGGCTTAACTTGAAGTGCTGTAAAAAAAAAAAAAAAAAAAAAAAAATTGGGGGATTTTATTAAGGTACTTTATGATATGTCGCCATATGGCAACAACATCCATCAATAGTGGATCTAACTTAAAAATTTCAAATTTAGCTAACAATGTTTATATATTATACTACGCCTGCCACTGAGCTAACTTACCTGAACTGTCTCCATCACTGCTCTTATCAAATGTCCAATCCTCACTTTTATCTGCAGGAAGAGCCAGTTCTGTCCTTTCCTTCTTTCACTTACCATAGAACATGGTGGTCCTCACTAATACGCTGTTTCCTTTTTTATACCTAATGAATTGCCATTAAAATGAGATTTTATCCATTATGCAAACGAAATTAACATATGTCTATTCATCATTATATTACTAGCATTCATGTTGTTATTGTTACAACTTAAACCAGGGGTGTCCACACTCGGTACTGGAGGGCCGGTGTCCTGCATAGTTTAGCTCCAACTGCCTTCAACACACCTGCCTGGAAGTTTCTAGTATACCTAGAAAGAGCTTGATTAGCTGGTTCAGGTGTGTTTAATTGGGGTTGGAACCTAACTATACAGGGCACCGGCCCTCCAGGACTGAGTTTGGACACACCTGACCTAAATGATCACAGCTGACCTTGCTAGCTAGTTAACTTATTGCAATATTGCGCATTCCACTATTCAATATAGACTCTCAATATATAGATGCTCAAATACAGCTGTACATTATGCCTCATACACATTATTTTTCTTGACTCATTTTTGTAATAAAAATGATGCATTTATAATAGGGCTGTTCAAGGAGGGTAAAATCTAATGGTGATTTTTCTGAAATTGTGATTTTGATTCCATTTGAGATTTTACTTTAGTAAACAGCTCAATATTCTCAATGGTGTGAATACACACTTTAAACACACACTTTAAACGAGGACAGTACATCATGCTTTAGCAATGTGTGTGTGTGTGTGTGTGTGTGTGTGTGTGTGTGTGTGTGTGTGTGTGTGTGTGTGTGTGTGTGTGTGTGTGTGTGTGTGTGTGTGTGTGTGTGTGTGTGTGTGTATTTATGTCTATATAAATACAGCCTATATATAGTGGGTAGCCATTATAAATTTTATCTGAATTATGTGCATTTAGTTTTATACAATATTACGTGATAATTCAAAACTGTTAACAAAAAACATGGTTCTACCATGGTTTTAGATGCCTCATGGGAAAACCCAAGTGGATTCAGTATAAGTATCGCAAGTAAACATGTTTGACATGGACAAACAAAATCAATCCCATATACAGGTAGGCTGCTTATGAGGGTCACAAGTAGGTGTCTGGAATTTCCACATGGGCTTACCCAGGTGGGTCTTACATGGGCAATCCCAGGTTGGCCCCAGATGGGCAAACCCAGATGGGCCCCACATGGGCAAACCCAGGTGGGTCCTACATGGGCAAACCCAGGTGGGTCCCACATAGGCAATCCCAAGTGGGCAAACCTAGATGGGTCCCACATGGGCAATCCCAGGTGGGCCCCTCATGGGCAAACCCAGGTGGGCTCCACATGGGCTTTCCCAGGTGGGTCCCACATGGGCAAACCAGATGGGCCCCACATAGGCAATCCCAGGGGGGTATATATATATATATATATATATATATATATATATATATATATATATATATATATATATATATATATATATATATATATATATATATATATATATATGTGTGTGTGTGTGTGTGTGTGTGTGTGTACACCCACACACACACACACACACACACACACACACACACACACACACACACACAGCTGTTTAGACTGCATGTCATTAATGAAAATACAAAGGACGACTACTGCATGATTACTGACATTTTTAAATGGCCTAAACTATAACTAAATGCACTACAGTATGTTACGTTTTCAAATACATGCACAAATATTTCAAGTATTATTTCAATGCTGCATGAGCGCCAAGGTTGTTAGTCCGAGTTTAAAGTTCCTAACTTAAGCGTTAACATATCAGCACAGCTACTTTTTTCCCCCTTAGGTTTCACAGATTTCAGTCTGCATGTAAATGCATCAACCTGTTTTCTGTCGGCTGATTATAGGTGCACATATTAATGTAATGTGTTCTCACATTAAATGAATCTCACATTTTACATTTACATTCAATGAATGGCAAATAGTTTAACACACTTAGAAACTTTTTTTTTTAAACTTCAGTAAGCTGGAAAAACTTTCACATCGTAATACTCGCTACTTGCTATCGAGTATACTTTTAGAAGGGCTACATTTTACTCATACTTTGAGTAGTGTTTAGAATGGATACTTTTACTCTACTTACACTGCATTTTTGGCCAATAGTGGTACTTTTTACTTGAGTATGATTTTTCACCACTCTTTCCACAAATGCTCAATGTGCTGGGTTTCATACAATTCATTTGTGTTGGGACAACTTGAAGGAATTAAGTTATCTTATTAGTTTTTACAACTCTAAAGGTGCAGTAGGTGATTGTCTTCAGAAACATTTTCTGTTGTGCTGGTTGAAAGTCTCTTCACATTCCACTAGTACTGATTAAAGTAAATGATCTAAATGTATTTATATGTATTTTTATATTCTGGGTAAGACTAAAAAATGTTTGTCCAAAACAATTTGTCAGGCTGATAACTCCCATAATTCTTATAAGTAGCCCAAACTGTCTGTCAGCAAATGTGCGCGATTTGTATATGTGTGCACCCTGTTTACATGCACACAGTAGAGAGAGTGACAGCGGTAAAAACAAATGCTGAATCAAAACTTGTTTAAAATCCTGAATCAATATTGGAGTTACTTTTGAGGAAGGATGACACCATGGCTGAAGTATTTATTTTAGACAGGTAATGTTATGTTTTAAAACTAGTTTAAATATTTGTCTTGCCGTGTTTTAGGAGGCTTGGCTTTGGATTGCAGGGGAGGGACTGTGTTTTCAAAGCTATTATGCTAACGCATAGCATTTTGGCAGATCACCTACTGCACCTTTAAGTGGATTAAAAATAAAACGATATGCACAAAAAAAACCACTCAAAAATTATGTTTTAGCTTATTTTAAATAAGTAGTTTAAACAAACAACAAACGTCATTTTTTTGAGTGCAAAACCACTTTCTCACTCCAAAACCACTGATCTATAAGATCTGTAAAAAAGTAGTGGAGCAAAATTTTGAAGCGACTTAAAGGACAAGAAAAAACAGCTTAACAAATTTACATACAAAGAGGGCTCGACTAGCTTAGCAGTGCCCATCGGGTAAACACATGCGCTTAGAGGACACAAACCCACACGCGTAAACAAACAAACACAAACACACACGCACAGCAATGTACTTTCACATCCAGACATCTCATTCGCTGAAGACTCTTCAAAAGCTCATTATATGAAGAACATGTTTATGTGTCCCTCGAGTCAAGGACATTAAACATTCAACTCACGCAAATCATAAAAAGCTGTTACGCACACACACACCATCTGCCTTAAAGCCCCAATATACAAACGCATTCAAGCCAACTCTCTCTGACACTTAAGCAAACCCCCAACATAACCCTTCCTTTTTTTGCCACTGGAGTATTAATCATTCATAACAATCTCTGAACACTAGTTATGATCTGTCTTCTGTCATAATGCACCCTGACAAGATCAGCCAGGAGACTAAATTACTGTACTTCGTCTATAGTGTCTTGCCGTAGGGATTGAATGCACGGCGCGACTAAGACGTGAATCCAGAGATTTATATCTTGGCTTCACCTCGACTGTGCTTTCTTTCTTTTTTTCTCCATCTTATTCTCTTTTTTACGTTTATCTGTCCAGCTTCTCGCTCGCTCTTATTCTAAATCAGTGGACGTCTCATCCATCATTGTCATATTTGCTGTCTGTTTTTGGCTCAGATGAATTCACTCGGCCTCTTTCTGATACACTCGTTTTGAAGTAAGACGTTCACTTTCTGTCAGTGTAACAACTGGGTGCTTGTTTAAATATGAGGATGATTGGAGAAATAGCAGGTGAATAAGGTAAAGAAAAAAAAATAACTATCAAACACATATATTTGTACATCTTTTTGAAGAGTTTCCATAGACATAATGATT
>LR812519.1:21737715-21870215 GCA_903798195.1 Danio kyathit | reverse complement strand
TTCACATCTATGTGGCCACATGAAGCATTAATGCAAAATTGCTTTCTAACTTAATCCTATTATCTGTTCTTCCCTGAAAGTCCAGCTCCATCATCTCTCAACAGGTACAGCACTACAGAACCACAGTAAAACCTCTCCCTCTCTCTCTCTCTCTCTCTCTAGGAAAGCCATGATTATGATCATGAAAATAACTTGTCTGTTGTATTTATTTATTTATTTTTACCTTTTACGCTAATTCAGAATAAATAAATATAGAAAACAAGTTATTTGTCAGTATATAAATCTCATATTAATATAATATATTAATATAATATCTCATATAATATAATTTATATTTTTGTGTATGTTTGTATATACCAACCCAGGCTCTTTATAAATACGTACTCCTGTATACTTTTCTGGACAGTGCGAAATACGTCCCAGGAGGTAGAGGTCTGTGCTGGACAAATTTTTTAGTTCTGCTCCCGCAAGGTTTTATTCCGCACCTGACTGCTCCCAACTTAAATAAATTTCTACCTGACCCGACCATTCTACCTGACCCGACCCGACCGCTGAATTTAGATCTGGTTTCCAAAATCTCACGTTCAAATTGGGTATTACCAAAGGGGAGAGATAATAGATAAAACTGTAGGCTATGCCAGGAATGTAGGCTAAATGTCAGTTTTGTTTGCCATTCAAACCTGCTGTTCTCGTGGAAATCCACCAGAGGCCGCTGTCAACTGACTGACAGACCGATTGACTGACCTAAACCCAACCGATAGTGTTTTCAAAAGCACCAATTAACCCAATTTTCAAAGTATGTCTGATATTATTTTTTCTTCTGGAGAAAGTCTTTTTTGTTTTAATTCGGCTAGAATAAAAGCAGTTGTACATTTTTTTTACCCATTTTAAGGACAATATTATTAGCCCCTTTAAGATATATATTTTTCCGATAGTCCCCCCCCCCCCCCCCCCCCGAACACACACATACAGAAACAAACTCAAAAAAAAAAAACACTGACTAGCTTATTACATTGAGCTAACGTTGTTTAATATATCCAAAAACAACTCGAAACTATTGACTTTTTCTCAACAACAGTTTGCACTTTTTTCCAAAACCTGCTGCTAGTTTAACATCAGCACATTTACTGTAACATCATGTACAAATCTATCTGTTTAACTTAAAAGGTGAAACATGCACACATGCGTGCACACTTAGGAAAAATTATTTGGGTTTACCAACCGTCTGTGGGTGTCTGGTGCTCTGATGTCTCTTTAGTTTGCAGGCTTTCATGCTTTCATTTGCTAGTCTGTCACTATCCAAATAACTCTCCAAATAAATCCTTGCTTTCTTTTTAGCACATTCATTCTTATCTCCTCCCTGGCGCTTTGCCATATCTTCTCTTTGGTGCATCTTTTTTTTAAATTTGCTAATGTAAGATCTGGTCTACGTTGCCACTCTCACTATACGCTGTAACATTCTCGACGTTAATGAAATCTCTTATCTTTCTATATTAGATTTTTTCCGCCAAATAATAAGCATTGAATTATTTAATAAATGAAAATAATTTCCTTGAAAAAAAAAAAAGAAAAAAAAAAACATGAGCTCTCTTGGCAACCCCTTGAAAATCATTAGCGACCCCCAGGTTGGGAACCACTGGTCTACAGAACAAACCATCGTTATACAATAACTTGCCTAATTACCCTAACCTGCCTAGTTAACCTAATTAGCATATATAAGTCTTTAAATGTCAATTATAGAAGTGTCTTGAAAAATGTCTAGTAAAATATTATTTACTGTCATCATGGCAAAGATAAAATATATCATTTATTAGAAATGAGTTATTAAAACCATTATGTTTAGAAATGTGTTGAAAATATCTTCTCTCAGTTAAACAGAAAATGGGGAAAAAATAAGCAGGGTGGCTAATAATTCAGAGGGGCTAATAATTCTGACTTCAACTATATGTACATATTTGTTTATTTTTTTACATCTATGCAGTATACCGATGTGCATTTATTGATTTCTATATTGTTTGTTTGTCTATTTATTGGAGGTGTGATGAGACTAATCTTTCATGAGACTGGGTTCAAGGGAAGAAGACAAGATTACATTTTTCAGCTTTTTTTAAAAGAAATTTTCAATCATAAAATCTTTACTGAAATATATTAAACTGAGAAAGGACAAATGCACAATACATAGGTGCATTTTTAAATCAACTAGTATAATGAAATTAAACTTCAATTGTAATGAATTATACGCAGTAACTGACATCTAAACACTGCAAAATGTTTTCCCACAAACTCAACTGACAACCAAGTAATTGCACAAAAGCATTTGAAATAGTATAAATAAATAAAAAAACACAAATATGTACTGCACAGTGTTGATTAACTAAACTATAATAACTATAATATACTATATTAACTATTCTGTATTACTATAACTCTACTACTTTAACTTACTATTTCACTCTCTTGAAAACATTTGCCAAGCATAAAATATGGCAGTGGGGAGTCAATAGGCCAATTTCTACTCCCTAAAAATTGTTCAAAGCACAGCAAGTGTTTTCTTGTCTGGTCTGAGACCCACATTATATCGGATATCAATCAAGCAGTGAAGATCATTGATTTTTAAAGAAACCAGATCTTAAACGTGGTGATTTTGTGATGGAATGACAGTTGACCGGAAGTGATTGAGCTGGCTTACTGAAAATTAACAGTCCCTGTGTAAATGCCCTATTAGCTCCATCAACTGTGCACTAATTGTGATCGCGTCAGTCCCCTTTAAATTTATTTTCTTTGTTTTTGGCTCTGCAGACCACAGAAGTGCAGAGTGAGAGAACAAGCTGTGTGTTTAACGATATTGTTAAAAAATCTGCATATTTGCAAAAAGCGCATGGGGGAGCAACCGGTTTCCCAGCTACTGTAAAGTTTCTGTGCCATTATTACAGTGCATGTGGCATATACACTCAAAAAAGACTTTTGCTGCTGTTTAAATTACTTATTTAAAATAAGTTGAATAAACACAATTCTTAAGTTTTTTTGTGGACAACCTAATTGTTTTATGTTCAATTATTATTGCAAGTTCTCACATTTACATTTGCAAGCTCTCGAGTTTTGCTACTGATTTACCTTCATATAATTGTGTGGAACTAGACAGTCGTGCACGGAAATGATTAATGACACTAACAAAAACACTAAAGTGAATGTAGCCTGTACTCATTTTAAATGCATTTCATGTGATTGACAAAGATAGAAATGTTGTATTGGATTAAAAATAATTAAAAAAAATTTTTTTTAATTATGTAACAATGAACCAAATCATAAAATGTAAATTGATTTTTAATTTAACAGTATATTAATTAGATTTATTTTTATTTTTTTATTATTATTATTTTCCCATTTTGAATTAGGATGGCGCAGTGGCTCAGTGGTAAGCACTATCGCCTCACAACAAGAAGGTCGCTGGATCGAGTCCTGGCTGGGCCAGTTTGCATGTTCTCCCTGTGTTCGCGTGGGTTTCCTCCGGCTTTCCCACACAGTCCTAAGACATGCAGTATAGATAGATTGAATAAACGAAATATGGATGTTTCCCAGTACTTGGTTGCGGCTGGAAGGGCATCCGCTGCATAAAAAAAAAACATATGCTGGAATAGTTGTCGGTTTATTCCGCTGTGGCGACCCATGATATATTAGGATCTAAGCCAAAGGAAATGAATGAATTTTGAATTATAAAAGTGGAAAAACTTTCTTTTTTAATAAATAGAAACAAATAATATACAGTACTTGATTATAGAAAGTGGTTTGTACTTGTACAGTATTTGTATCTCGTATTGATGTTTATTGGTTTATATGCATATATGTATTTATTGACATGCTCATCAATGCATTTTCTGGTACTATATTCATTATTTCACTTGCTTGTTTTTAATGAATGTTATTAATTTATTGCATTATTAATTAATTCATTCATACAACATGTAGACATGTTATTGTTCATGCTATATTCATGTATGTTGTATTTTGCCATGATTTACGATTTGAATGATTGTTCATTTTTATGCAGCATACGCATGCATTTCTGCATTTATTTTTCTTCTTTCTTATGCGTATTTGGTTTTGTATTAGTGCAATACTCTCAAAATGTTTTTTTTATTATTATAAATTTTACATAATAAGATCACTAATCCAAGTTTCTGCTCAGTTGGCCATGTGTGCGGGACACCCACTGACCTTCCACAACAGTGTTAATCCATTACAAAAAAAGACAGACCTACATACAGATGACTTCACAGTTCAAAATCAATAGCTCAAATACCACCAGCTTACTCATCCAGTATGTTATGTGGCATCAATATCACAGTACTGTAAAACTCTAAAGCATGAAACTTTCTTGCATAAAATCTGCTCTTTTATTTTTAAAAAAGGTTATGGATCGGTGTACATTACAAAAAATAAAATGAAATGAAATAAAATAAAATAAATAGGACTTGTCTATGATTTTCCTGTTATTACTATGTATATACATGTAGTGCTCGATTAATTGATGAATTCTTATTTCTTACTCTTATTCATTCATTCATTCATTCATTCATTCATTCATTCATATTATTATTATATCATTCATATTTACATTCAGATTTATATTCATATCCATATTATTATTATAGTTCATATTATTATTATTATTATTATTATTATTATTATTATGGTTATGGTTATTATGATTATTATAATAATAATAATTATTATTATTATTATTATAAATATTATTATTATTATTATTATTATTATTATTATTATTATTATTATTGTTATTATTATCATTCAAATTATTATTCAAATTATTGTTATTATTATTATTATTATTATTATTATTATTATTATTATTTTTATTATTATTAATGTTCATATTATTATTATTATTATACAATTAAAACATGCTTAAATGCCCAAAATGTGTAAGAAGGAAAGCCAGCGTTAGTATAATTAAAACAATGACTATGCAAAACTAATTAAAATAAATAAATAAATAAATAAATAAATAAATAAATAAATAAATAAATAAATAAATAAATAAATAATAACAAGAATAATAATTTCATGAAATACATGTTATAAATGTATGTTTTTGAAAATAAATACATTTGTACACATTATTACAATATTAGAAAATATATTATATGCTGTATGCATTTATTTACGTGTTTTCACTTGCTGTTACCAATACTAACCAATAGAATTCCCCATTCCCATCCAATAATGATAACATGATAGCATTCCATTATTTCTTATTGTTCATTATGTCTGCAGAATCATTGATCATAATGGTGGAAATCTAGATTTTTTTTTTCACGCTGCGAGCTTGACACAATGTCAGTCTTCAAGAGGATCACAGTACACTGACCTCACATCAGCCGTACGGCACTAACAGATAAACGCTGATTGAACAGACTGAACACGGGCCAGTCGGTTTCCACATCCAGCTAAGAATATCCTGCAGCAGGAAGACAAAAAGAGATCAAGAGAAAATCCACGAGCCGCCTCTCCAAAGGCTCATTAAGAGGAGATCAGAATATAAAGCATTCTATAAAAGCAGTTTCACGGTTAATCTTGCCGTAAAGTGGACGGGCATCATGCTTGAGAAAGATGTGAAGTATAAATTGTGACGAATAAATTACTGTTTCCAAGCCTCTAACTCATCTGAACTGAGAAAATAGCTGTTTACGAGCACTGTTTAGTTAACTCAAAAATTATGGTTATAAACATTAATGATGTTCATGACAGCACACTGTGAGCATATTTTAGTCTCATTTATTGTTCACTTTTGGCATCTGACGTCAGATTTTAAAGAACACTCCACCTTTTTTAATTAGGCTCATATTACAACTCCTCTAAAGTTAAAAAAATTTAGTTTTATCATTTTTTAACGCATTCAGACATTTTCTTGCTCTGGCAAGAGCACTTTTAGCTTAGCATAATTAATTGAATCGAGATAGACCATTAGCATCTCACTTAAAAATGATCAAAGTTTTTTGATAATTTTCCTATTTAAAGCTTGAATCTTCCAACCCAGGCTCATTATTGATACGTACCCCTATATACATTTATGGAGAGTGTGAAATACATCCCAGGAGGAAAGTTTTTTTGCAATTTCTGTTTTCACAGACCATTTTTTTTTCAGGCCGCTGTGTACGCTTTTTGAGATCTCAAATTTCTCTTGCGAGTGCCATTCACCCCTGCTGTTCTTGCGTAAATCTACCAGAGGCAGCTGTCGACTGATTAACTGACTGACTGACTGACTGACCGTGTTTTTAAAAGCACCAATTGACCAGTGCTCACCGCCTTCCCTAAATCCAACCGACAGTGTTTTAAAAAGCAATCCAGAAAAAGAAAAGCCCTTGCGGTTGCCTGATTTTTAGTTTTCAGATCTTACCATGTTCTCACCCTGTTATTTACTTGTTTATTTTATTTTTTGACTTTTGTTTTTGTTTCACCTGCTTTCTGGAACCATTCTTCACCCGACTAGATCCTGTTGCGGTCAACTCCTCTTTAAGTCTCAAGTCTGCCGATGTACACGTATGCAAGCTACTGAGCAAACTGGTAACAAAGGAAAAGCTGTCCATACGGAAGCGGTCAGCTGGTAAGCGCAAAAAGAAACAAGCTGTTGGCGGCGTCATACCGCCCCATAGCATTCATTTTTAAGACAAAATGGAGCCTCCAGAGCGTAGTTTATGCTCTCCTGAAATGTATATTGAGGTACGTTTTCACAATGAGCCTGTTGCAACAATCTTCTGTAGTTACATTGTGTAAGACTTATAGCAAATGAAAAGCTATTTTTAGGCCGATATGGCTAGGAACATTCTCCAACTTCGCTTCCTGTCACTTCCAAGTCAAAGTGATTTTTTATATGAACCAATTATATAAAAAAATATATATAAAATAATATGTGTATATATATATATATATATATATATATATATATATATATATATATATATATATATATATATGGTAATTGATATCATTATCAATTATATATTATATATCAATTAGCATATATATATATACATATATATGCTAATTGATATATAATATATAATTGATTTGAAATAATTGCAATATTAAATAGTTTAGAGTAACAGAAATATATCCAGGGCATAAGATGACTTTATACACTGTAAAAAAAAATATATGATCAATTAGTCATGACAACATTTGTATTTAGTTCATTATCTCTTATTACAATATTATTATTAACTTATTAATATTAACTTATTAATATTAACTAGTAACTTATTAACTAATTTAATCATGTTCTAGCTTAATTTTATAAGTTGCGCAAGCTGTTTAAAGTCAGTTTAACATAATATAAGTTCAATGGACTCAATCGTTAATTTGATTTAGCTTAAAAGCTTAAGAAAACCAGGATTTTAAGTGTATGATTTAAAGTTAAAGTCAGAATTATAAGCCCCTTTTTGAAACTTTTTTCTTTTTTAAATATTTCCCAAATGATGTTTATCAGAGCAAGGAAATTTTCACAGTATGTCTGATAATATTTTTTCTTCTGGAGAAAGTCTTATTTGTTTTATTTCGGCTAGAATAAAAGCAGTTTTTAATTTTTTAAAAAACATTTTAAGGTCAAAATTGATAGCCCCTTAAAGCTATACAGTATATTTTGATAGTCTACAGAACAAAACATCGTTATACAATAACTTGCCTAATTACCCTAACCTGCCTAGCTAACCTAATTAACATAGTTAATCCTTTAAATGTCATTTTGAGCTGTATAGAAGTGTCCTGAAAAATATCTTGAGAAATGTGTTGCAAACATCTTCTCTCCGTTAAACAGAAATTGGGGAAAAAATAAACAGGGGGGCTAATAATGCAGGGGGGTTAATAATTCAGGGGGTTTAGTAATTCTGACTTCAACTGTAGATATCAGATAATGCTTTTTACCAGAGTTACGTGTTAATGTATTTTCTTATAAACATTTAGGCAAGTAAATATTTTAAATGCTATATTTTTTTTTTTTTACTTTTTTCAAAAATACAGCAAGAAAATCACCAACAAATATATTTCTAAAAATATACTTCTCAACATATATATTGAAAAAAAGGTTTCCGCAAACACATTTCTGACCATGTTTTATATATTTTAAAATAAACCTAAAATTTAATTTGAAAATATATATTTGTTTTGCCATATATGGGAAACAAGAGAGAGTGTGAAAAGTGAAAGTCAAGGTCAAGGCACTGGAGCGTAGAAACAGCAAGAGAGAGAATGGAGGGGGGAAGGCGGGATAGAGAAGGATAAAAAGAGGAGAACGGAGAGAGAGAGAGAAAGAAAGAAAGCATGACATATTAGGCATGAGGGAGTCCGCAGCATGCCAAACCTCCCCTGCAGCATCTCTCTGCTTCTTTAAACACCCTTGGAGCGCTTTCTTAAATATAAAAAGATATGATGGGCTATTAATCTTTAATAGATCATCTTACCATATTAAAGTGGCGTTTTTTCAGATATGTTGGCTTCGTGGACTGAGAAGAAATTCTGTCATTGTGAGAAGAATGTGGGATGTTTTATTACTTTAAATATCAAATACATTGAAACCCAGGAGTCGTAGTCAAATTCCGTACAGCAAATTTAATTCATGCTACATTCTTTAAAATCAAGCGAGTCAACTTTTGCAGCACATGTCAAGGTCTTGTTCATTATACTGCGACAACCACATGTATCTGTGTTTACATGAATTTATGCTAAGAATAAATGACTGATGGATAAAAAAAAATCACATAACCATTAACTATACTTTAGTTATAGGTATTCTGTTTGTTATGAAATTGATATGGGATATGTAGTTGTCAAGTAAACGTAGTTCATAATGATTCCCTTTTAAACCAGTAAAAATCTATAATAACAAGCTGTTTTAAAGGGATACACGTTTAAAAATTGGTACTAATAGAACCACTTTAAGTGCTATGTAGAATCTATAAAGAACCTGTAATGCTTATCAAGTGGTTCTTTGGACTTAAAGCCTATGCAATGGCATCATTGTGAGGTTTTATGGAAACAGAACCGTTTTAGTTTTGTTAAATTTAATTATCTTAAAATGGTTTATAAATGTTTAAATAATCATGTTCCAATGCTGTTTCAGATCTAATCAGTAGGCATTCAACCTCTTACAAAGTCACACTGCAACTGCTAATGGTGACTGTCTTGTTCCAAAGTGTAAGACCTCTTTTGGTCAATCTGTTTTCTCTGTTAAGGGAACCAAATTGTGGAATGATTTACCTGTTAGCCTAAAATTAGAAAGTAATATAAATGTTTTTAATAGTGTACTTAAGAAGTGGTTCAAAACAAAACAGCAGTGTTTACACAAATAGTTTACTATTAGTTTGTTGATCATGTCATCTTTGTAAATATTTATAATGTTTATAATGTGTTTTAATGTTTATAATAGTGTATAGGTATCTATTTTATTTTCATTTTGGGTCACGCCTCCTGTTGACAGGTGTTGAGAATTTGCAAGTCTGCTAAAACACTTAAACAAATGCATTTGGTTGTCCAGTGTAATATTGATGTCCATGTCTAAATAAATAAATAAATAAATAAATAAATAAATAAATAAATAAATAAATAAATAAATAAATAAATAAATAAATAAAAATATAGCATTATATAAGTATTATGTTTCACCAAATGTGGTTCTTCGTCTTGTGATCATAAGTAACCACCTTAAGTACATATTTAGTGCCTACAGTATATAGTGATCTATAGAACCTTAACCACTTCCATCATTTACTCATTCTTGACTTGCTCAAAACCTATTTGAGTTTCTTTCTTCTGTCGAACACAAAATAAGACTTTGTGAAAAATGCTTTGGTGGCATTGAATTACATATTTTTTTTTTCTTATATAGAAGTCGATAAGTGCCAGCAAGCAGCATTCTTTAAAATAGAGTATCTTCTTTTGTGTTCAACAGAAAAAAGAAACTCATAAAGGTTTAAAAACTACATGAAGGGAAATAAATTATGAGGTACTACTTATATGGCATTTTTACATAGGCCACTCAAAACTTTGGCATTCTCTTCTAAGTCACATTTCTCTCTTACCTTGCTCATCTACTTGTTGATTCTCTAACCTTGCAATAGTTCCGATATACAGAGAAAACAAACACATGCAAGTACTGAGGTCAAATTAAATGATGTTACTTTACATTCAGCTACACCACATTGTGTCAATAACATGACCATGATTCAATAAAATATATATATATATATATATATATATATATATATAGGACAACTTTGTTGAAAGGTGATGATCCACTTCAAATGTTGACTACTGTATATACAGTTGAAGTCAGAATTATTATATATATATATATATATATATATATATATATATATATATATATATATATATATATATATACATATATATATACATATACATATACATACATATACACACACACTTGAATCTGATTGTTTAATAGCGTGTGGAAAAACAGCATTTTCTCAGCGTGAATTTCAAACAGCAGAACAAATCATTATAAATCAGGTAAGTGACATTCTGAGTCAATCTCTCTCTTTTGTATTTTGTAGTGCTGTATTTATACCACAGAAACTGGTAGTGTTTGCGTCGCTCTTGCTTGTCCAGGGTTAATTATTGTGAAATCCCATTTGCAACAGAAATACTGGGAAATCTCTGTAGACTGATGGCATTTCATGCCATTCAGCATTAAAATCTTAAAACGTGAGCAAAATCACCTGTTTTGTCATCACTTTCGACGTTACACTAAAGAATCATTCAGATACTAGCTCTAAAGTGATATTGGTGAAGTAGCAATGGTTTCTTCTGTACTGACGTCAGTTTCAGATGTGAATGAGTTGCGGAAGAAAGTAGTTCCTCATACAAAAGGGTTTTTGAGACTTGTCCCGTTTGATTTTCTTTTTTTATATAAACGATCATGCCGTTGAACTGTTGCATAAATGCAATATTACACTCGCAGCATTGCAATGTGGCTGTATATAGACACTGGTGGGGGCACTAAGGCAACGCATGCCTCCCACAACTGCCGATATTACAGCCACATGGCACTGCTATTCATGTGACATTGCTCATATATATATATATATATATATACAGTTGAAGTCAGAATTATTATCCCCCCTGAATTATTAGCCCCCTGTTTATATTTTCCCCAATTTCTGTTTAACGGAGAGTTTAATGGTTTGTTCTGTAGACTATCAGAAAAAAATATAGCTTAAAGGGGCTAATAATTTTGTCCTTAAAATAGTGTTTAAAAAAATTAAAACTGCTTTTATTCTAGCCGAAATAAAACAATTAAGGCTTTCTCCTGTAGAAAAAATTTCAGACATACTGTGCAAATGTCCTTGCTCTGTTAAACATCATTTGGAAAAATTTTTAAAAAGAAAACAAAATTCAAAGAGGGGCTAATAATTCTGACTTTAACTATATATATATATATATATATATATATATATATATATATATATATATATATATATATATATATATAATAAAAACAAATAATTAAATGAAAGCTTGTTTTAACTTCCTCAAGTGGGTCTGATAGTGACTTCAATTTGGATTTTTGTTTGTTTGTTTGTTTGTTTGTTTGTTTGTTTGTTTGTTTGTTTGTTTGTTTGTTTGTTTGTTTGTTTGTTTGGTCGGTTTTATGAGCTGCTGTCCCTTTAAGAATGAATGCATCAATATTCTGATGTACATGCATTTTTTTTCTTATCCAACCTAAAATGTTTATGGGCATAGCAGCATAAGTAGCTGTAAACACAGGATAATGAACAATAAACAGTGACTGGAGGTACTGCCATTAGGGGTTATGAACTTTGGTGTGAGAGAAAAAGCATAGCTGGCAACAGTTGATAATGTGGACAAGTAACATCATATCACTGAAAATATCAAGTGTGGATAAAATATCCCTATTTTTGTCCCATCTCCAAGCAACATGCAGCAGTTGCATACCTGACCATCAAAAACTGACAAAAAAAAAAAACACTTAAAACAGCCTTTGTTACCGTTTGCCACAAAATCAAACTAATATGGTTCAATCCTCTCAACTTTAATTTTGAGGTACGATTCAGGGCTTCTGGTCTTAAACAGCTCTGAAAAAGTGAATGGCCACTGTTGTTTTCTGCTGGACTGAATAACAGCACTCTCTGAGCATCATTCAGCCAATCAAATTAATTTAATGGAACTAACTTTTGCATAAATGTAAAATATTTCAGTATTTTATAGTAGATGTTTTACCAATGACCTCACAACTGCAGCTGAGATCGATGTTAATGGTGACACAAAATATTGTAAGCTTTACCAAGGTTATGTCATCCAAAACTAATGCAATGCTAAGGCAATCAAACACCACATATACAGTAGTATGCCCAGAAGGATGACTCATATCGCAATGAATGGTAAAAAGTTCAACAATGTGGAACAACACTAAAGTGCAATATTAGTATCTCACTTTTAAAATCAGGGGTGTCCAAACATCTTCCTAGAAGGCTACTGTCTTCTAGCCAAAAAATGCTAATAATGGATAATGCTAACACTGGCAGTATGCAGGGAAGGAGACCAGAGGCCATTATGTGATTGGCTGAGGCACTGTTATGCTTTTTCTAATGAGAAGTAATACAGACTCTCTCATCTCCCAATAGCATTGCAGTTTCTGGTTTTGCTCCAACACTAATTAAACACATCTGAACCAGCCAATCAAAGGGTGCTTCTCAAATGGATGGATGAGTCCAAGTAGGGCTGCAAATCTAGGCTTGCAAATCTGGCCATCTACAAGATCTTTTGTAGGTGCTTTGTGTCCCCTATTCGGCCAATTTTTGAAGGATGCATCAGGTGTATCCTTCACGCTTTTCAATCACCCACAATTCTCGCAGACATTCCAGTTCATGAAAGATAATTAGCTGAAAATGAACCAGGAATGAGATTGTTCAGTCTAATCATCCAATGCAAGGCAAAAACAAATTTTTTTGGAGATTTTTTCACATGACGTCATTGATTATGCGCGAAATTCAGATGTGATTCTTCTACATCAATATCAGAACATCGAAATATTTCTGTTTTATGTTGTTTATAATTGTTAAAATTGGCCAAAATAAGAAATGCCGAACAGCTTTTATAGACTTCCAAAAGTTTTAGCCCATAAAGGGGAGAAAGTTCAAGAAACTGGCTGAAAAATGGAAGAAAAGGCGACATGTATTGTATGTATGTGTACAAACTATTTTGAATGCGATCATTAGTTTGACAGCACAAATAAAGATTATATACAGGGCTAGCTATGTGTATAAATACATTAATGTGTTATATAAAAATCAGATACAAACACCACCTCATTTAAAATCCAAGAGAATATAAATAACGTACCCTGCCATGTAATGAAATATCCATCTTGTTTTGCAATAATCCATGTGTTTACTAGCGTTTTGGTGGAATAAACAACGTAACATTAACGTTTATATGCACAGCAGCATTGAATGTTTGATGGTAAGTTCATTGACAGAACAAAAGAAATGCAACCCTTGCGACAAAACTAAACGGTTATTATTGTAGAGCACTTTTGCCCCCTGTCAAAAATAAATAAATAAGAGACTTTGCGTTTACACTTTTGTTTGCTTTCAACTGTTATTTCGTACTGTCTGAAAACATCCGCATGGGAAAAAACAATAGTAATTTATAATATTCATGGTTTTAAACCACATAGTCAGATCCCCTAGATTTTCATGATTTTTTTTGCAATTTTGAAAAACAATTTTGCAATTTAAAAAATATATATCAATAAAAATGATTAAATATATTCAATTATTTAGCATATTAGGTATCCTATATGTTAGGTATGCAAACTGACACAATAACAATGACACAAATCATAAAAATTAAGCTTCTTAATTTTGATCGTTTGTCAAGACAAGATCTAAAACGTATGGGATTAGGCCAAAAAAAGGTTGTATAACTCTTATTTTATCCACGATCTTACTTTCTCTCAAAATTTTGACTTCCCGGAGCATCTGACATCATGCACCTCACATATAGGACATGCATTAGGGCTTCCCCTACCATAATACACCTAAAACACGGATTGCTGTAAAACTTGTCAATGGCTGGGAAGCATTTTGTCTCTCCCTCTCGTGCAGTAAAAGAATTAAACAAAAACATATATCGAATTTTACACACACAATAACACCAGCCTTACATATGAAGCACAAATAATGCCCTTCAATTCGGTCATGTGCAGCAACCGTCATCCTTGAACCAATCTCTATCATTGTAAGCTGCTTGTTTTCGGTCTGTTCCATTGCTCCGTTTGTTAGATGTTTGCTTCAACTTTCTTTTGCAGAAGACTTTTCTTTTTGCGTCACAGGATGTCTAATCCAATCTTCGCAGTGACTTCACATGTAAATTAATCGTGCTTCATCTGCGTTTGGATTGTAAGGGTGCAGGTGAGACATCATTTTTCGAGAGACACTCAAATACATCACTTGCACTGCGTATGCAACGTCTATAAGTCATCTAGAACAATTAATTGCAAACTGAAATAAATATTTGGTTATATGGTTTGGAATTGGATGTTTTACAGGGTTCTTGCACCATTTTAAAAGTAAAATGTTATGCTTTTTAAGACCTTTTTAAGACCCCAACAAATATAATTTAAGACCCAAAAATGTCATAATTTCTTTGGAATAGGTTACTCAATTTATTGCCTCCTACAATGGAAATCAAACCTTTAAAGTTTTCCATTTGGTATCAATTATGTGCAATGTGTAAACTCGGTAAGTAAAAAACAAACAAAAATACTTTTCTTTGAGAGCTTTTTCCTTTCTTTTCTTTTCTTTTTTTTTTTTTTTTGTTCCTTTGTGATGTAGAACAGAGACAAATATTCTACATAACTGTTAGAAAACACAAATGTTATCACATGACTTTCAATGAGAGAAAGTTTTGTAACATCCCAAATTCTCCTCAAGACATGTGGCATCTCTCTTCTCATCTTCTCAATTTCATAAGTCCACCAACTCCCTTCAATTTTCCTTGCATCTTTTTCTAATGGAATTCGATTTAGTTCTGCCATCTTGGTCCCAGCTGTATTCTCAGTGTGTGTGTGTGTGTGTGTGTGTGTGTGTGTGTGTTTATATATATATATATACTGCGACGTTGATGCGCACCTCTCAAAAAATGTAACGCGTATGCGTAGCGCAAGCTCTGTGATTGGTCGGCTTGGTAGCGCTGATGAGTGTGGGCGGAGGTGAGAGCCACGCGCCCGATGCAGCGAGTGTTTACAAGTGTGGAGTCCCGTGAAGGAGCTCCTGATGGAGACTGTTGTTTTGTATTTACCTAATGATTAAAGTTGTTGCAGGTCCGCCGGTTCCCGCCTCAAAATGATGAGTTTGAGCCACTTGTACATTAAGGAAGTGTTCAGAAAAAGCAAAAAACCAGCAAAGAAACTCGACACAGAGAAACATAAACACCTACTGCCAGCTAGGCTTAATGGCACCACGCAGGTGACGTAGACCGACGTCAGCGTCTGTAGCCAGCCTACCGTAATAAGCTAATAAATCATGGACACTGTCATTTCACTCCTGTGTAACACATACTAAATTAATCAACTATTAGATGTTTTACGGTGGACCACTGTGCTTTCCTATCGGCATTAAGCACACCGGCTAAAAATTTAATACCTACAGCAACTTTACGGTAAATTTAAGACAATTTAAGACCTTAATTTATTAATTTATTAATTAAAGACTTTAAGGACCCGCGGGAATCCTGTTTTACGAGATTATTTTTGTTTTTTAAGATTATTTTGAGTTCAAACCAAGAATTTTGCAGGATCCAAAAAAAGTTCTATTTTGCGTTGGATTCTGCGATTGCAGAATCGTGGAAAACTAGTGGGTCTCCATTGTAAAGTGAATAATGTCTACAACTCTTTGTTAATGAATGCTACCGAATACTGTAGCATAGTAAACTGATAAACTGTAATAAATACTGTAACGTTAGTGTAAACTGTGGTGCATTGTGATTATAGCGTAGAAAAATTAAGCCTAGTGGTTAGTGTGATGACATATAGCACCCAGGTGCTAGCGGCGACCTGAGTTTGATTCCCAGCTTGAGGTCCTTTGCCTATCCTTCCCCTCTTTCTGCTCCCTATACTTTCCTGTCTTTAAATCTCCACTGTCTTGTCATTAAAGGTGAAAACCTCTAAAAAAATAATCAAAGAAAAAATAAAACTGAAGCCTATTGAATAATTTGTTCATTACTACAGTTGTGTCGTACCACAGCAACAATATAATTTTTATGACAGTTTAATTCAAGTAATTATCTAGTATGCTATCAAACACTATAGTATTTACTATAGTATTTTTTCATGTAACGTAATTATACAGTATGTACCGCATCAATGACAGGCACATATATTTTAGTTCAGTAGAAAACCTGGCCCTTTTCATGATATAAGGATCATGCCCAACATATGTGATTATTTTCTATTTATATCTCCTTTCAAATATGGTATAAGTTGCAAAAATACAGACTTTCCACTATGTCTCCCATTCAGTTTTTTACTTCCTGCCACGTGATTGAAAACAATCTATACTAAACTTACTAAAAGTAAACCACTAGCAGACCAGAGACAGATGTCACTTGCTATATTGCTTGAATAGCATAACATATTCTTAAATAATATAGTTTAAATATAATTTTTTGTCATGACTCTTGAAATCAAAAACATTTATGACAGCACATACTCAACCATCTCATTCAATCACATTATGCTGAGAAGCATTGTAGCCTTGTAGCCTTAAAAGGACACATTCTCAGTAGAATATATCCTTTCATTTGAGAAGCACCCAAGGTTTCTAGATTCACTAGAAATCTCCAGGAAAGTGTGCAATGTTAGAGCTAAACTCCTGAGGACATCGGCCTTCCAGGAGCAGGATTGGACACCCCTGTTCAAAATAATGTTTTAATCTCATTTGAGCATTTAAAAAAAACATTTACGGGTGAGATCATGTCAAAATATGTTAAATGTGAACACGGCAAGCAGTATCTCTCCATTTAGGAAGGCAGGAGTTTATCTCATATGCCTAAAATAGCTGCCCGAAGGCGTTGTAAATATGGCCGCCGAGTGAGTTGACTCCCCCTTGAAAGGGACTTTGAAGCACTTCATCACTATTTTTACTTGTAGAGCGCATGACAGAAACATCAAGCTTTACTTAGAATTCAAACCCATCGGTATATGAGTGTACAAGGATCAGTGGCAGATCCTGGCAAAGGCAAAGTAGGTAAACGCCTAGGGCACCAATGTTCTCCGGGGTGACATGGGTGCCGCCTCCGCATAAAGCTCTCAGCTCTCACACTACTCCATTGCTCATTTGCAGCAATACTTGAGACCTGGTATTAATATATACACGTCTATATATATGCAGTACTGTGGTGAAGTCTCGAAGTTTTGTTGTTTTAGCAGTTGTATAATGGCCAAAAGTAACCATCCCACTGTCACCAACTGGTCAGTGAAATTATATTTGGAGAGAAAACCATTTGATGAGTCATGAACTGACATCCAGACCTCAATGTTAACTAGACAGAATGAGATCACCTGGGATGGGATGGGATGAATGGGATGGATGGGATAATAATAATAATAATAATAATAATAATAATAATAATAATAATAATAATGCAGTGTGCAGCATCCACCTGGATGACGCGACGGCAGCCATTTTGCGCCAGACCGCATACCAGCTGATTGGTGGAGAGGAAACAGAGTGAATGATGAAGCCAATTATGATATGGGGATGGTTAGGAGGCCATGATGGACAGAGGCCCTGCTCTTTTTCGGGATTTTTAATGACCACAGAGAGTCGGGACCTCGGTTTAACGTCTCATCCGAAAGACGGCACTCACTAAGCAGTATAGAGTGCCCGTCACTATACTGGGGCATTAGGACCCACACAGATCGCAGGTTGGGCACCCCCTGCTGGCCTCACTAACACCACTTCCGGCAGCAACCTAGCTTTCCCATGTGGTCTCCCATCCAGGTACTGCCCTGCTTAGCTTCAGTGGGCGACCATGTGAGAGTTGCAGAGAGCTAGCTGCCGACATGGAAGGATTGATGGATGGATGGACGGACATTATATATAAGCATTTAAATAAAAGTGCAAATCATCAGTTAGCAAAGCCATTGTGTCACTTATTTGAATGCACTGTGTATGTACTGTACATTTGCTTTTTCTCAAATGAAGTTTCCTCTGGTTAAACAGCTGCTATAATACATTTTTCAATTTATACCACAATAATTTCCAGTCCCCACTTTTCATTTGCTGAACAATGTTCTGTACTGATATGCAGTCCAATGGAGTGCAACAGCGTTTTTCCACTTTTTGAGTGGCCTTGGCACTAAAAGACTTTTTCATTCATTTCTCACATTCATTACAGAGATAAAAGCTATGAACCAAACCAGCCAGCAATGAACTGAATCACAACATCATAAACTTTGATTTGAGTTTAAAAGGTATTTCAAAATCACTCAGAAAAAAGGTACACGAAAAAATTAATAAAATAACTAAATAAATGAATTGAGGAATAAATAACTAACAACTTATACTGTATATGATGACTATATGTAGAGAAATGACACACACACACACACACACACACACACACACACACACACACACACACACACATATATATATATATATATATATATATATATATATATATATATATATATATATATAAAGAAAACCAACCTAATTAGTTTACAAATTAAGTTATGCGTAATAAATTGAAATGATGCAGGAAAAAAGTATTGAACACATGAAGAAAGGGAGGTGTAGAAATGAAAGCACAGACAGCAGCTGAAATCCTTCAGTAATTATTCAGCAACCCTCTGACTATTGTCATTGTTAATTAATATCAGCTGCTTCAGACCAACATCTACATTACCAGGATGATGAAGATAAAACCAGGGTGGACATTTCAGCAAGACAATGATCCAAAAACACAGCTAAGAAAACTCTCAAATGGTTTCAGAGAAAGAAAATAAAGCTGTAGAATGGCCCAACCAATCACCTGACTCGAATCCAAAAAAAAATATATATCATATTCACCAAAAAAAAAAGTTTAAAGTCGGTTATTTATATATTTTTCTGCAGCATGTCATTTGTCATTAATTGTAATTATACAGTGAGATTATTGTCTGCACAAGGAGTCTGACAACAACCAGTGCTCTACAAAGATAGATGTACAGTATGGGCGATGTTTCTTTGTGGAGTTTGCATGTTCTCCCTGCATTTGCGTGGGTTTTCTCCGGGTGCTCCGATTTCCCCCACTGTCCAAAGGCATGCGGTACAGGTGAATTGGGTAAGCTAAATTGTCCGTAGTGTATGAGTGTGTATGGATGTTTCCCAAAGATGGGTTGCAGCTGGAAGGGCATTCGCTGCCTAAAACATGTGCTGGATAAGTTGGCGGTTCATTCCGCTGTGGTGACCCCAGATTAATAAAGGGACTAAGCCGAAAAGAAAATGAATGAATGAATGAATGAATATATATAGCACCTTTAGAAATATGTTTCTAAATATGTTTCTAAATTGTGACGTGGTCAATACTTATTTTCTCCGCTGTGTCAGAATAACTAGCCCCCCCTTTGAATTTTTTTTTCTTTTTTAAATATTTCCCAAATGATGTTTAACAGAGCAAGAAAATTTTCACAGTATGTCTGATAATATTTTTTTCTTCTAGAAAAAAGTCTTATTTGTTTTATTTCGGCTGAAATAAAAACAGTTATGAATTTTTTAAGAACCATTTTAGGGACAAAATTATTAGCCCTTTTAAGCTAATTTTTTTTCGATAGTCTACAGAACAAACCATCATTATACAATAACTTGCCTAATTACCCTAACCTGCCTAGTTAACCTATTTAACCTAGTTAAGCCTTTAAATGTCACTTTAAGCTGTATAGAAGTGTCTTGCAAAATATCTAGTCAAATATTATCTACTGTCATCATGGCAAAGATAAAATAAATCAGTTATTAGAAATTAGTTATTAAAACTATTATGTTTACAAATGTGTTGAAAAAATCTTCTCTCCGTTAAACAGAAATTGGGGAAAAAATTAAACAGGGGGGCGAATAATTCAGGGGGGCTAATAATTCTGACTTCAACTGTATGTATATATATATATATATATATATATATATATATATATATATATATATATATATATATATACAGTATACACACACACAGTGGAGAAAATAGGTATTGACCACATCACAATTTAGAAACATATTTATAAAGGTGCTGTTGACTTGAAATTTTGCCCGGATGTTGGTAACAGCCAAAGAAATACATATATGCAAACAAAACAAATCTAATTAGATTACAAATTAAGGTATGTGTAATAAAATGATGCAGGGAAAAAAAGTATTGAACACATGAAGAAAGGGAGGTATAGAAAGGCAGTGAAAGGCCAGATAGCAGCTGAAATCTTTCAGTAGTTCAAAAGTAATTCAAAAACCCTCTGCCCTACGCTATTGTAAATTAATATTAGTTGCTTCAGTCCAACATCTACATTGGCAGGATGATGAAGAGAAAACCAGGGTGGACATTTCAGCAAAACAATGATCCGAAACACAGCCAAAGAAACTACCAAATGCTTTCTGAGAAAGAAAATCAAGCTATAGAAATACAAATTAGTTTATATACATAAACACATGCACTTGTGTTTGGGGGCATGGTAATTGGGAAACCTGTTCAGAAACAATCATTATTTATTTGAAAAAGCTTTGAATGTATTGTTTAAAAGTGCTTAAACCAAAATATCATCATATTTAGCTGTATTGACATGAAACGTCTGTCCTAATGCATCAATGAGCCAGATTCACCACTGACTTTGATGCATGACTATGAGCACAGAACAGGTAGAGTAAGGCATCGGTCATCATGGTAGTTTTGCGGCGACAGTCCTACTGCCCTCCGGTGGTTGTTGTTGTGGACATATTGGACAATCTTTGAAGGACAATGCCTTTTTTTTGTCTTTTGAGTGATTGTTCTTTTCTTCTCTTTCTTACTGCAGAGTCAGGGGTTTTGTCTCCTCTGCTCTAGCGCCACACTGTATGCACTGATAGACAGAGCTTAAAAACAGACAGAGCCTGAGGGAAGTTTGTGTGTTTGTGTGTATGTGTTTATGTTGATGCATCCTCATGCTAAAGCCAGTGTTCATCATCTACGAACACATTGTGTGTAGGAGTGTGTGTGTGTGTTATGCCAAACAAGGGTCAGTGCCATGCTTTCTCTCGTCACATCAGAGTCAACATAAAAGGCTTGTGTGTGTGCGTGCGTGTGTTTGTGTGTATGCGGCTGTGTGCTATGGGTAGGTGGCTATGGACGGATCAGTCGGGTTGTGACACACGCTGGTGAATTTAAATTTAGAGAGCTCAGCACAATATTGCCAGAGGCAAGAGTTGTCCTATCTAATACCTACTTAAAACAACAAGCAAAAAAAAAGAAGAAAAAAAAAGGAACTGAAGGGGAAAGAGAGAACAGAGCGATGAAAATATGGATGTTAAGAAGACAAATTAACTTCTACTTTCGCTTAAAAGAGTTTGGATAACCCTTCAAGGTCAAATGCACAACACTGAAGTTCAAATGAGTAAAAATAAATGCATGTTGTTTAATCGTATGCCTGAAAATCATAATTGCAGCTGAAACGCATAATTAAAATGTTCTCTCTTCTGTGCCTGAAACAAAATAATAGATCTATTTACGCATAATTTGCCTACAAAATTTCTATTTATTTATTGGAACTATAACAACGGTCCATTGTGTGCATGGTAGATAGGTAAATAACTGAATAATTCATAAAAACAGCCTCATAAGCAGAAGGCAAATTAGGCATACTGATTTCAAGCTTATATATTTTTAGATACGCTCTGTCATTTTTAAACTAACAATCTGACTACACATTATGACTAATAACAAAACAACCGTGTGTTCTTGTGCACAAATGGGGACAATATTGATTAACAGACAACAAATAGAGATAAATGAATCCCCCTGAATATTGAGTCTGTCCTGTTATATGGATGTGTGCGTGTGTGTGTGAGTGGGCATGTTGGTCACGATACAGTCGATCGTTACTTAAAATCTAAACAGATTTTGCCTCCAGGGCTTAAATAAAACCAGAGAAACTCAATATACACGTAGAACATTTGGAAATATATATTTATGCATGCATGAGAGGGTATTTTTCTATATTAATTATTTTTCTTTCTTAAACTGCATTAAATGAAATGCATACCATCCATACATGCATATTTACACATGTACAATAAATCATGTATCATATGGTTGTATTTAAAATATATACACTACCTGACAAAAGTATTGTCGCCTATCCAAGTTTTAGGAACAACAAATCCTAATTGGAGTTCTAGTTGATCATTTGGTATCACAAGTGGCTTATATGAAAGGCAAAGCCTCTAGATTACACTTGTTTTACCAAAATAAAATATGATCACGCCTTGATTTTTAATTATTTATTTAGGACAGTAAGATTTGACTTTGCTTAGACAAAAGTCTTGTCACTTAACAGAAATAACGCACAATATATGGTGCAAATAATTAATATTGTGTATGACTGCTATAAGCTTGGACGACTGCATCCATACATCTCTGCAATGGCTTAAATAACTTATTAATAAAGTCATCTGGAATGGCAAAGAATGCATTCTTGCAGGACTACCAGAGTTCATCAAGATTGTTTGGATTCATCTTTAATGTCTTCATCTTACCCCAGACATGCTCAATAATGTTCATCTCCGGTGACCGGGTTGGCCAATCCTGGAGCACTTTGACCTTATTTGCTTTCAGTAACTTTGATTTGGACATTGAAGTATGAGAAGGAGCGCTATCCTGCTGAAGAATTTGCCCACTCCTGTGGTTTGTGATGTAATGGGCAGCACAAATGTCTTGATACCTCAGGCTGTTGATGTTGCCATCCACTCTGCGGATCCCTCGCACGCCCCAATACTGAATGTAACCCCAAACCATGATTTTTCCTTCACCAAACTGGATTGACTTCAGTGAGAATGTTGGGTCCATGCAGGTTCCAATAGGTCTTCTGCAGTATTTGTGATGATTGAGATGCAGTTCATCAGATGATTCATCAGAAAAATCTACCTTCTGCCACTTTTCCAAATGATCAACTAGAAGTCAAGTTATTATTTGTTGCTCTTACAACTGGGATCGATGACAAGACTATTGTCAGGTAGTGTACAAGTATCTTAACCCTACTATAGTATCACCATCCCTCAGACCATTACATTTAACTTATTTATCAGTTTCCTGTATATATATATATATAATGTAATTTATGAGCACATATTTTTTACAGATTTTAATAAGCAGAGGTTAAAATAAGTTATGTAATTTTTACATTATTATTCTGATTATAAGTTTAATATTACTTAATAATACGACTAGTTAAAAATAATATTAGCTTTTTTTTTATATTATTATTTTATTTTAATTAATTTTTTTTTTTTTACATTTCAACGGATGATGTTTTTAACCTTAAAAACCCTAAAAACCTTACAGTGAAAAAGTGAAATAATCAATTATTTAAAAGCAACAATTTAATATAAATTTTACTGTAGCACGACACAATTATTGGGGTGTCTTTTTATGAAAGTCTCCTCATTATTTCAATATTTGCCATAGAATGGCATGCTGTAAACTGTGCAGCGTTGAATAACGAGTTCAGTACATGGGAATGTCATACCATGAGCTTCAAATACAATTGATTCCTTATTCTTATGTACTGTACGTCTCGTTTGAATAAAAGACCACTGAAAACAGCCAAATTGGAACATAACACTGAATGTTAGATTCGGGCTCATCAATATGTACGCTGTGAAAAAAATCTATTTAAAAAATGCACTTACCATGCAACATACCTTCTACTCTATGTAGATACATAGAAGGAACATTTTAACACATTGCATCAATACATTCAATGACACTTTTAAGAAAATCTTTAAGGGCTCCTGAAGTGCTTCGAAACATGCAGAGTTATTCAATGTGATGACATAATTTACATTTTCCAACACAACAGGGAAATACCAAGCAGCTCCTCCCCCCATAACCCCATCCCCCTTTTTTTACCCAGCCAATAATGTTTTGTTTACATCATAACTCAGCCAGAGCCACTGAGCTCAGTACAGCTGCATTTGACAGCTTATGACAGCCCCAGTCTAATAGTAATGCTGAATCTGTCTAACCGTTTCTCCTCCCAACCTCCTCCATATCATTTAAAAATATAGCTTTATGTCTAGAATATCCTTTAGTGTCTATTTATAGTGCAGGGAGTGGAAAGTTTTAGGTTATAGAAAGAAATTAATTGGACAAAAACATATTGACGAAAAGTGACAAAACTGTACATTTTGATTGCGCATCTTCTAAAAATGTAATTTGCCATATCTCAATCTGGTAAAACTTTACTTGAAGGGGTGTCATGACACATGTTATGAATGTGAATGAGATTTTATGCATGCTTTTAACAACCGTCATTAAGTGTCATTCTTTTAGCTATAACATTTTAAATGCAAATATTGTTTGTTACGTCTTAACATAAACAAATACATCACAACCTGTTTTTGTCTTTGTCGTGACAACTTGACATTACCAAGACAACAAAATTTGTCATAAATCTGTCATAAACATGACTGTCATCAAGCCATTATAAATCAGTCATGCATTTTCTAACAGCATAATTAATATTTTTTATTATATTGTCTGAATTTGTCATTAAAATGTCATTAAATATTAATGATGCTCTTAAAATAATTTGAAAGGGTAATGACACTTTTAATGACAAATACTGTATCATTAAAATTTCTCATTAAAAAGTGTCACTGAAAATGTGATCAGAAAAATATTCATGATACAATCATAATGCCTCATGACAATCATGTTTATGACAGATTTATGACAAGTTCTGTGGTCTTGGTAATGTCAAGTTGTCACAACAAAGACAAAAAGAGGTGGTGATGTATTTGTTTATGTCAAGTTCTCATGACAGAGATGAGGACTGATTGTCATGTATGTATTTATGTCAAGTTGTCATAATGTCATCTTTGCATTTAAAATGACATAACTGAGCAAATGGTAAACACTCTCCGGCCGTTTTATTAGGTACACCTAGGTAGAACCGGGTTGGACCACCTTTTGCCTTCAGAACTGCCTTAATCCTTCATGGCATAGATTCAACAAGGTACTGGAAATATTCCCCAGAGATTTCAGTCCATATTGACATGACAGCATCACGCAGTTGCTGCAGATTTGTCGGCTGCACATCCGTGATGCAAATCTCCCGTTCCACCACATCCCAAAGGTGCTCTATTGGATTGAGCACTGGTGACTGTGGAGGCTATCTGACTACAGTGAACTCATTGTCATGTTCAAGTCAGAGATGAAACCACTCTGAGATGATTCATGCTTTATGAAATGGCGCGTGATCCTGCTGAAAGTCAGAAGATGGGTACACTGTGGTCATAAAAGAACGGACATGCTCAGCAACAATACTCAGGTAGGTTGTGGCATTGACTTGATGTTCAATTGGTACTAATAGGCCCATTTCGGGCCATTCTCTGTAAACCCTAGAGATGGTTGCGCGTGAAAATCCCACTAGATCAACAATTTCTGAAATACTCAGACCAGCCCGTCTGTCACCAACAGCCATGCCATGTTCAAAGTCACTTAAATCACCTTTCTTCCCCATGCTGAGGCTTAGTTTGAACTGCAGCAGGTTCTTGACCATGTCTACATGCCGAAATGCATTGAGTTGCTGCCTTGGGATTGGCTGATTAGAAATGTGCATTAACAAGAAGTTAGATAGGTGTACCTAATAAAGTGGTCGGTGAGTGCAGTTACCATAAGCATGCATAAAATCTCATTCACATTCATGACGTTTCATGTAATGATTATAAATGTTACATGACAGTCTTATGAACACCCCAATAAAGTAAAGTGTTACCCTTAATCTTTAATAAATTAAGCTGATCTCTCTTTAAAATGATTGTGCATTGCATTTGCTTTATATTCTCTTTCTGTCTGTGTGTGTGTTGCCGTGTCAAACTAGGCATGTGTGCAACGGCAGAAGTGGTTTCTTCTGGCTCTCTTGAGCACCCTTCGGGAATACTTTAGGCACTCACTATGCAGCTTAGTATTCACAGGCCAAAAGAAGCACTGCGACACTCTGGCTCTCTCTGACACACTTGCACGCCATCAAACCACCCCCCCAAAAAAACGCATTCGAGTAAGAACCACCGGACACACATGAGACTTGCATGCCCTCTAATGATCCCCGGGAGACAAAATCTAACATCAGACATAAAGTTGAACCACAGACACACATATTTACACCACGACAATCTCCTAACAAAAAACTTTAACAAGCCACACAGGACTCAACAGGACAAGTCTCAAACGTACAACAAAAAGGAACCCGAAATACAATTTCTTAGAATCCTCCTTTACTTATAAATGTTGTAAAGGATTGTAAACATAACACTGAAGAGATCTAAGAGAATGGGAGAGGAAGCAAGAGAGAAGGTGATAGAGAGTGCATGCATTTTATTTTCCCAGGAACATTTATCTGCAGCACTTTGTCTTGTCTGTAGCCCTATTGAACCAGAACACCACACTACAGATGACTAATAGAGACATTAAGACACTCAGCTACACACACATACACAAATAACACAAGCACACACACACACACGCATACACTCTTTTGCATTATTATGGAGATTATGCGAGATTAGATTACATTAGATTAGGAATATGAAAAATCAAAGCATCAATGCATGTCTGGAAACAGAACAGATTGGCATTTTGATCCAAGCATCTAATTTAAGACCTGGATTCTGATGACAAAACATGGCTCTCTCCGGTAAATCTCACAACATGCACGTACATTTGTCACAGTCTGAATTGATCTTGCAATTCTCCTGCAAACACACAGAACCTTGGATATATGTGTTTTTCTTTTTACGGGTTTGTGGACTGTCCATTTACATCTATTCAATGCCACTCGCATGTTTTGAAACCTCTATTATTATCCATCTACCACAGAACACAAAAGGGTATACTGTCAAAGCTTTCAAGGTTAGGTTCTCAGTGAGATAAAAATGGAAATATTTATTAAATAATACTATTGTATGGCTTCCAAACACCTGGAATGTGACTTGATACATGCATTGATAGATCATTTCACTTCCTTAAAGCCTTGGACATTGAAAGGCAGCAACTATGACATTTTACAACTTTTCACATTTGCTTTTTTCACATATTTCAATCAGATTGCTGTTGATTATATTAATGTTTTTTTGTTTTTTTTTAGCGGTAATACTATTTTAGATTTAATTTGACATGAAACGCTTGCTTATTCTATCTATATCTATATTTAACAGTAAATGGGACAAATTATTTTTGACAGCTAATCATGAATTAGTAATCAAAAGGGTCTGGTGGGCAGCTATTTTGGATTTTTATTTTTGGTAATCTTTAAATTAACACATTACCTACCCATCTCATAGAAAGCTATCTATAAAATAGAGCTTTGCTGAATGTAAGTTTTATTTTTTGGCTAATTTAAGATGGTCTAGTTCAGGGGTGTCCAAACTCGGTCCTGGAGGGCCGGTGTCCTGCATATTTTAATTCCAACCCCAATTAAACACACCTGAACCAGCTAATCAAGCTCTTTTTAGGTATACAAGAAACGTCCAGGGAGGTGTGTTGAAGGAAGTTGGAGCTAAACTATGCAGGACACCGGCCCTCCAGGACCGAGTTTGGACACCCCTGGTCTAGTTGAACTAGTAGGGCCTTTTTAACAGATAGAGAATGGTTTAATAGATTGATCAGATGGAATTCAAACAGACACCAAAACAATTGAAACGCAGTGTCAACTCACCACCTTATAGCTACAGTACACCTTCAGCTGATTTAATAAATGTTTTTTACATATACTGTAAGTTCAAAAATAGTGCAAAGGTAAACAAACTATAGTGAAATGAAGCTAAACTGCTAATTCTGTCTTTTTAAAGTATGTTTTATGGTTTAATAGATTTTTTCATTAAGATGATCTAGCAAGGCCTTTAACTGGTTTAGCAAATATACTAGCTGATTTACTAGCTGAATAGTATTCAAAATTCCTATTTAAAAACATCAAAACAGGTCAGCCAAACCACTAGTTTTGGCTGTTGTTGTCAGCAGAGTACAGTGAAACAACAAGAATAAGTGAATACTTCATCTGGTTTAGCAAATTAGTCATCTGGACTTCTTTATGGCCAAAACCTTCAAACTTTTTTTTTTATAAAAATAAATAAATAAATAAATACAGTCTAGACCAGAGGTGGGCAAACTACGGCCTGTGGGCCATATGCGGCCCGCTAAACTCTTTCATCCGGCCCGCAAGCGAGTTTTTAAAATGCTGCTTCTGAGTAATGGTTTGGTTTCAGAACTAGTAAATTAATGATGCAATACAAGTGAACGCTATTTGATGGCAGTATTGCACGCGGTACAGTTAGTGCAGCCAGTAAAATTAGAACGAACACATTCTTGGATATTAAAATACACTGGACCGTTAATGACTGAAAATAAGTCAGGCAAAAAAAAGAAAAATTGACTCTGAATGTCGTGTGTTGAATAAAGAATGGATAACATAACCAATGTCGGACAGAAAGTGGTATGTCTAATATGCCAAGAAAGTATTGCTGGTTTTAAAGACTACAACCTAAGTCGGCTTTTTTTACGCAAACATTCAAATTATTTATTTTTTAAATTCAGATTTTTTATATCAGACAATATCTTTTCTATTCTATTCTCCACTGTAAATATTATTACATTATTATTATTATATTTTATAAGGGATTATTTTATTGTTTTATGATGATTGATAAGTAAATATAAATAGCAGTGCAAATTAATTTCACTTGTAAATATGACTCAGTAATAACTATTAAAAAATGTGTTAATGTGACACGTTTCTGTCCGATATTACATATTATTCCATGCATACTGCCACTATAAATAAAAGTTATTTTCTGAAGGATTTGACATGTGGCCCTTCGCTTGGTTTGCAAAACTTGATGTGGCCCTCGGGTCTAAAAAGTTTGCCCACCACTGGTCTAGACAGATAATGTACATGTAAACCATTTTACGTTGATTGATTGGTTGGTTTTGGTTGGTTGGTTGGTTGGTTTGGTTTGAGTTGGGTTTGGTCAGATTGTTTGGCTTGGATTCGGTCAGGTTGTTTTGGTCTTTGTCGGTTCAGGTCGGGTTGTTTGATTTGGTTTGGTTTTTGGTTTGGTTTGGTTTGGTTTGGTTGGGTTGGGTTGGGTTGGGTTGGGTAGGGTCGGTTTGGTTTGGTTTGGTTTGGTTGGTTGGGTGGGTTTGGTTTGGGTGGTTGGTTGTTTGGTTGGTTTGGGTTGATTGGTTCGGGTCGGGGCGGGTCGGGCCAGTTCGGATCATTTGGTTTTGTTTGGGTTGTTTGGTTTGGGTGGTTGGTTGGTTTGGTTTGGTTTGGGTTGTTTGGTTTATTCGGGTTGGATCAGGTTTTCACTCATCATAGCACACGTGCTGCTGATGATGTGACAATAAAAGTGATTTGTTTGGTTTGGCTCGGGTCGGGTTGTTTGGTTTTGTTCAGGTCGGGTTGTTTGGCTTGGTTTGTTTCAGGTCGGGTTGTTTGGTTTGGTTTGGTTCAGGTCGGGTTTTTTTGTTTGGTTTGGTTTGGGTTGGATTGTTTGCTCTAGGTTGGTTTGGTTCGGTTTGGGTCAGGTTGTTTGCTTTGGTTCGGGTTGTTTGGTTTGGTTTGGTTCAGGTCGGGTTGTTTGGTTTGGGTGGTTGGTTGTTTGGTTGGTTTGGGTTGTTTGGTTTGGGTCATTTGGTTTGGTTTGGTTCGGGTCGGATCAGTTCAGATCATTTGGTTTGGTTTGGTTTGGGTGGTTGGTTGGTTTGGTTTAGTTCGGTTTGGTTTGGGTGGTTGGTTGGGTTCAGGTTGTTTGGTTTGGTTCGGGTAGTTTGGTTTGGTTCGGGTTGGGTTAGGTTGTTTGGTTTGGTTCGGGTCAGGTTGTTTTAGTTGGTTTGGCTTGGGTTGGATTGTTTGCTTTGGTTTGGTTCAGGTCGGGTTGTTTTAGTTGGTTTGGTTTGGTTTGGGTTGGATTGTTTGCTTTGGTTTGGTTTGATTCGGGTTGGGTCAGGTTGTTTGGTTTGCTTCGGGTTGTTTGGTTTGGTATGGTTCAGGTCGGGTTGTTTGGTTTGGTTTGGGTTGGATTGTTTGCTTTGGTTTGGTTTGGTTCGGGTTGGGTCAGGTTGTTTGGTTTGCTTCGGGTTGTTTGGTTTGGTTTGGTTCAGGTCGGGTTGTTTGGTTTGGTTTGGGTTGGATTGTTTGCTTTAGTTTAGTTTGGATGATTTTACTTTAGCAGATCAACCAGCAGGTCTTCAATGCGACCACACTGTAAAAAAATATCTGTGAATATATTCACAAGTGTTTTTAGTTTACTTACAGTTGTGAATTGCATTATGGGACCTTGATCTCTGCTCTGTCCATTTTGATGTTGAAAATTCAACTCAACGCAACAGTTTAACAAAGTGACTTTTATTGGCATTTTAGTAGTTTGAAATAAAATATATAATATAATATAATATAATATAATATAATATAATATAATATAATATAATATAATATAATATAATATAATATAATATAATATAATATAAGTCTGTAAAATAAGAGAAAATGTACTGGCAGTTTATTACAAGGTTTTTGTGCCATAATATATAACATGATAGAATATACAATAAAATATATAACTTTAAACTAATAGAACCTAGAAACTTTACAAGGTTAAAAGTTGTTAGAAGAAAGATCAAGGTCCCATAATGTAATTCAAAAGCATATGGGAAAAATAAATAAATAAAAACATGAATCACAAAATACAGAAAACTGCTAATTTACAGATATTTTTTATACAGCGCAGTGCCCAAACCGATCAGCTAAACCACACTGTTTATTTATTTTTCTCTTTTTCTTCACCAAGGTAATCACCAAGGTAATGATTTTATGAAGCACACAAGGCAATGTGAAATCTTTCAACTTGAGGTTTGATGGTTTTAGTTTAGTTTTGCAAGTGGGCAAGCAAGACCTTCCTCTGGTCTAACAAATCGCTTCAGGAGGAAAAAAAAAAACGCCAAGAAAAGTCCAAAAACAGCATCCAAACCATTTTAGGCTAGTTTAAGTTGTCTTTTTTACAAACATAAGGTCAGAGATAGTGCAAAAGTAAGCAAGCCAGAGTGAAATCAGATCAAATCGAATGAGAAACACTGACACACACACACACACACACACACACACAAACAGATTGAATGAAAAACAGAATAAAAAAAATATGACAGGTTCTCATTCTGCCTCTATGCAGAGCATCAGAAATCAGAGGCCGGGGGAGTGAATCGCACACATCAGGTGTCAAGAGAGAGAAAGAGAGAGGGGGCGCAAGAATGAGAGAGAACATTGACTTGCAAGACATGAGATCTGTCAAGTGTCATTCCATTTCTTCGACCCTGCCGTACCACTCCAGCCTGTAACACAAACAGACAAACAAATCAAACGTGTGTCGTTGGCTGAGCAGAATTAAAGTGCTGCTTTTGCATGTCTTTCAAACCTCTCGTGTAAAAGATGATATCATCCAAAGTAATATAATAGATAATAGGCCTACGAGAGTTTCGGTCTTATCTTAGATTCTTGATTAGCAATTAACAATCCACAATTAGAAAACCATTTTGGGTTTGTCCAGGCGAACAGGATTTGTGACAGAGGCATATCCACTAGAGTAACAGAACGAGCGAGCTGTCTAATAGGATTAGCAGCATGTCATTAAACGAGTTGTCCCGGGCGGAGAGCGAAAGAATGGGACGAGAGAAGGACAGAGAGATTAGGGACGTGAAAGTCAAAGCGCCAAACGTCTGAAAACAGAACAGATATTTTCATCTAGAAGTCTAAAATAAGTCCTCCATTGACAACATGGCTTTTTTTGCAATAAATGACTAAATGATGACACAAGATGATTGGCGGATTCTCAAATAAGGGTTTTAAATGTATTGCACTCCAAATTTATTTACATAGGGACTATTTTATTACTTGCTGCAAGCCATAAGATGTCATTTGTAGCACATTTCGTTAGGTTACTAGTCAACTCCAAACTAGTCAGTAAGTAATCGATCATGCACATGTAATATACTGTACTAACATACTATAAAGACTGATCTGTTGCACCAATATACTGTAATAGAGTCGGGTTGCAAAAGAGGTGAGGATCCACGTGCAGTTTTATTAAGAATTGTCAAGAAGGCAATGGTCATGAGGTACAAACAGGATCATAAGGGTAATCCAGAAGCACACACGAGGTCACAGGCAAAGAGGTTGATACAGGTGGCAAACAAGGCAAGGGTCAAACAGAGAAAGACTAAACAAGAAGACCACTTAGTGATGTTACAGTTAAAAAAACAACAAGACTCAATGTGTGTGATAATGAGAGCTGTATATATAGACTATTTTGAGGGATGTAAACAAAAACAATAATCTCAACGTATTTCCTGTAGTACATTTTTAATAGGGGTGTCAAAATTAATTGTTTCTTCGGTGCACCGCGATGCAGACGAGGACAATTCTGTATCGGTTCAGTAATAATCATAACCGGTTATTATGTACTGGTGATGTACAGTGTGTCGCTGTCGCTTACTATGGCGAGGGAGCCGAGGGCGAGTATTTAAAATGCTCCAACTACTTAAAAACGTAGAAACTGTGCACAATTTCACTGCATGTGTGTTTGCTGGACAGTCCTTCACTGACACTTACAGCAGAAGTCTCTATTTCACTGCGATTGAGAGAATAAAAGTAAACTCCATTTCTCTCTCTCTCTCTCTCTCTCTCTCTCACTGTGGCCCATTTGACCTGCTGGCGTGACGTTTCCTTTCCCTTCGGCTGTTACAACCATACTTCTGGATACAGACACGAGCGCGTCTCTGCAGAGTTTTCTCCACCGCGTCTATCATGGATCAGCTGTGATGATCGCCGTTGCCGCCTGCCGTTTATCAGTGTGAAGAGCACCAGTGAGTAAGAGCCAATCGCAGCCCTTTCTGTTGAGCGCGTGACCAATCAAAGGGGTGTAAAAAAGAACTTGGTAGACAAGCCCCAGAAAACGAGCGGGATATTTATATTTGTTTATTTGCTATAAATGCTTGTTTTGTTTAAAATGCACAGTTTATATATCTGACTGTTTGTATTAAAGGACAAAATTGTATTACAAATACAGTAGTATATAAATATAAATATATTTATACATTTTAATACAAGAATTGCTGTGATGTGAAAAATATAAAATTGTGTATGGAAAGCATCTCCAATGCACAGTGATGCACCGAGATATCAAATTGAACCGAATCGATGGCATGATAATTGTAACCGAACCGAACCGTGAGATCAGTGTAGGTTCACACCTTTAATCTTTAATTTCTAATAGCTTCCGAGATAAAAATATGTTATATATGTTATGATAGATAATGTTATGATAGCTGTTTTAGCATTACATTATGATTGAACTGCCTCTTGTTACAATTATGAAATAGTTTAATAAGCAGGAAATGTTCATGGGCCAATGACATCACTACATTGAAATGGTCTATAGTCCATCTGATTGGCCCTGAACAGTTTCAGCTGTGTATGTTTGCAATCAGGAGTAATCTGAGCCAGGTGTGAGTGAAGTGCATGGAGGGATCTGTACTTCATTCAAGTGGCAGCTTTGTAGTTCAGGTTAAGCCTGGTTTATACTTCTGTGTCGAGTGATCAGCGTGACCCACGGCGCCTGCCTTGCGCGTAGCGGTGCATTTATACTTCTGCACGTTGTTTGTTTTGCTGTGCAATAACACTTCCGAAATGCTAGCTGGCACTAGGTCTTCATGTTCCTGTGTTGAGTTTCTTCGCTGGTGTTTTGTTTTATTCTAAATGCTACCTTAATGTAAAAGTGGCTCAAACGCGCTAATTTTGAGGCAAGAACCGGCGGATGTGCAACAACTTTAATCGTAAGGTAAAGGTTCGCGTGGCTCTTGGTTCCGCCCACACTTGTCAGCGCTACCAAGCTGACCAATCACAGAGCTTGCCTTACGCATTGTTGCGACATGTAGTAACATTTTTTGAGAGGTGCGCGTTGGCGACAGCTACAGCGAGGGTTATGAGACCACGCGAAGGCTGTGTAGGACCATATGCGTGCACGACGCAGAAGTATAAATCAGCCTTTACAGTATTTGTCCACCAGCAGTGTTGGGGAAAGTTACATTAGAAAGCAATGCATTACAATAGGAGTTACTCTCCTAGAAATTAGTTGCATTAAGTTACTTTTTGTGGTAAGTGATGCATTACGTTACTTTTGTGTTACTTTTGCATTACTTTTTCTGACCTGGCTGAGGCTTGATCGCTTTCAAAACTTGCAGGTTTTTTATTTTTGCTTCTTCTTTTAAACAGAGGAGCTCTGTAATTAACAACACACTGTATAACCTTCATTTAACTTTAAAAAACACATCGAAAACAAATAATGCAGGATAATGTTATCTTCTGAGAACTTCCTGAGCCCAGAGCTCTACTTTCTGTAGTACAGATAAATGAAAGTTTAAAGCAATGTGTTTGCTGCTTTTGTGCTTTATGTCTTATTAGTGAAGTACAAACCATTTTTCAAGTACAATTCCATTACTTCCATGTGTTCAAAACAATGAACGCATTCTCTCGTCAATTTTAATTTAGCAACTTACTTTTTAAAAGCCAATTTATTAAACAAAAAAGTAACTTGTTACATCTTTTAAAAAGTAACTCAAATATTATTACTTAATTTAAGTACTACATTATTTTACTTGTTACTTAGAAAAGTAATATTATAACGTAAGGGCTTGATTGCTGGTGATCATGACATATACTCACAGTAGAGTAAATCATTAAAAATAAACTGAAAATTTGTTTGCAGTGATATGCAGCATATGCCCAATTATTATGGACGATAATATTTTTTGTATTTTTACCATTTTACCAATTCCAAACCACACCAGACTCAATAATGCTTTACATTTTGTATATAATCTTTAATTAGTGATTGATTAGTAAAATTGTTAACAATGGTTGGAAGTCAAAGTTTGTTTAAATTCAGTAATAATTTGCATTATTATTAAATGTGTTTCTTTTTACAGGTAAAATAGTCCAAATTTAATGCAACTGATGCAGAAAAATACTGAAAATCTAAAATTGCCCACAAGAGAGATGCAATAATAAAGAAATTGCCACCATTTTCCAGAACTAAAGACTACTTAGAGGTTTCAGAAGTGTAAAATGTCAGTCTTTGCTAAAAAAAAATTAATAAAATTAAAATAAAACCAGTATACAATAAAATAAAGACTCTTAAAACATAACCCTCAATTTATAAGAACTAAAATGTCATAAAATAGATGCTTTCTTTCTTTCTTTCTTTCTTCCTTTCTTTAGTTTTAACCTTTTAGGGAAAGAGATTGAGGGACCAGTGCCATTTTATCTTTTACAACTCTTTATCTTCCAAATTTTGAACCTTGTATCTTGAAAGGTCTGCTTTGCTCGTCATTATTATCAACTCACCAGCTTGCTGTTGTTTGTCTGGGCGCATCAAGAGTCACTCTCAACCTGTCTGTCCATAAAACAGTCCATAAAAGTTTATCTATTTTATGACACTTCAGCTTGTGATTCTTATTAAGCGGGGTAGTGTTTTAGGACTTCTCAGCTTAGCAAAGACTGAGGACAGACACTTTGTACTTTAGAAGACTACAAGCAGACTGCAGCTCTGGAAACATGGTGGCACTAGAGATTAAACCAACCTAGGCTCATTCTGAAAAAGTAGCCCTATATACTTTTCTGAAGAGCGCCAAATACATCCCAAGAGGTATGTTTTTTTGCAGTTTTGGTTTTTGCAAATCCACCAGTTGCCGATGTGTACACTTTTTGAGATCTCAAATTTCTCTCGCGAGTGCCATTCGCACCTGCTGTTCTCACGTAAATCCATCAGAGGCTGCTGTCGACTGACTGACTTACTGAAAGACTGACTGATTGAATGATCGACTGACCCACCCTCTTCCTTCTCTAAACCCAACCAATAGTGTTTTCAAAAGCACCACCCATGTCCCTAAACCCAACCAACAATGTTTTGAAAAAAGCATTAAAAAAAAAAAAAAACCTCGCCTGATTTTTACCACATTTTCAGATTTTACCACATTCTTATCCTGTTATTTACTTGTTTATTTAATTATTGGCTTCTGTTTCTGAAACCATTCTTCACCAGACTCGAATCCCGTTGTTGAAGTCAACTCCTCTCTGCGTCTCAAGTCTGCCAACGTATGCTTGTAAAGCAGTCCATACTGAGGTAAATGGTCAGCTAGTAAGGGCAAAAATGGCTTCATACCACCTCGTAGCATTCGTTTTGAAGATAAAATGCAGCCATACGTACTTCTGGCTACATAATTTGCGATCTTCTGAAATGTAAATAGGGCTACGTTTTCAGAATGAGTCACCATAATACTCAAAATATTTTCATTTCTATTTGTGTTGCCTTAATGCCCCATTGAGCATTTCTGTAGTACCCCTGCAGGCACAGGACGTCAACATGATGTCATATTGACATTGTACCCCAATGTCTTAGGGACGTTGGAATTTGTTTGGAAATGAAAATCAGGTTGACGTCAGAACCCAACATCAGGCCGACATCAATGTCCAACCTAAAATAAACCAAATATCAACGTCTAATCATGTTACATCTTGACGTTGTGTGGACGTTACCACTATGACATCTATCAGACGTTGGATTTTGGTCACTTTCCAACACAACCTAAAATCAACCAAATATCAATGTAAGTCGCTATTGGACATCAAAATAACATTGTCCATAGACGCTGCCTAGACATTGAGTTTTGGTCACCTGATGTCATGACCTAAATCTAACCTAATATTAATAACGTCTTATGATGTTGTGTGCCTGCTGGGACTGTAACATTGTGCAGTTTTTATAGTATTGTATCATTTTAATGTGCATTGTCTCAAGGTTGTGCAAGCTGTTCACACAATGGTAATAAAATATTCTTACATTTAAATGTTTTTAAAATTAGACAAGTCAAATCAATTTTGATGTTCTGAACTCAAACACCCACATACTGTGCAAAATACTTTTTTGTCAGTTTCTTTATTATGGAATGAGCTAGGAGTATTTTATTGCTGTATGATTCTAAATGCAAAAACGTTTACTGTAAAAGCAAGCTTTATTGTTTTGAAGGTTGATTAACATCTACTGACCTTATACTACTGTCATATAATTGTTTATCAGTTCCCATGCAAATTAGGTGCATTATATGTAGACTTTCTTATGCATACAATTTAGTTTGGATGGGTATTAATGCTCTGTTAACAATAAAAAGCTTACATATTTTTTTGTTTAATTTTCTATGAATTAGTTTATTCTATTACAGGCTATATACAGAAATCAGAGATTGAAATTTAATACCTTTTAAGACCTTTTTTCAAGACTCTTTGCATACATTTTAGGACCTCATCACCCCTTCAGGTTTCAACCAGTAACATTGCCAACATTTTAACTTGCAGTGTATTTACTAAATACTGATTGCAAAAAAAACAAATACAAAACTGAAACTGTATTTATATACTGAATAAAAATGTCAATCCAGCAGGAGGCACATTTACAGCAGCAGGAATAACAGTGTTTCCGTGGTTACTGCAGTAAACAAAGCAGCGTGATGTCAAATCTAGCAGGATTTTTTTTTTATTTCATAAACTACACAGCATCCCAATATTCAAAGATTAAATTCAGGTAAACTTTAGCATACCGATACTAAATTTAATACCGTGTAAAAAAGCATTTAATACTTTTTAAGGGCCTTCAATTTCCCTAAACTGATTTATTAATTTTTAATACTTTTTAAGACCCCGCGGACACCCTGTATTAACCCTTGTGTACTGTTGGGGATGTTTTCATCCACTCCAGAGTGATTAAGTGTCTTAATTTGGCCATAACTTGTGTTTCAGCTAGCAGAATGATTTTTGGTGACAAATTAATTTTGACATATTTTGAGAAATTGTTTTGAAATTTTTAAAGAACTCAACAATTCACTGGGCAAATGTACTACCCCTTTGTTATATTAGGGATGAAAACATCCACTGAATTAAAAATGCATCAGATAGATATTGATATAGATATAGAACTCTGTTAATCAACCTCAGTCCTGAAAAAAACTACTAAATTGCTTAGAAAAATACAGGATTTTAATAATTAATTAATAAATTATGTCACTTATTTGATGGAAAAAACAACACAAAATAACATTTTTATTTTTAAAAGGTGATTGCGGGCTAGATTTTTTTTTAGAAAGTAAAGAAATTTGAATAAAATATTTATCTGATGCATTTTTACAGCAGTTTAATTAAGTGGATGTTTTCATCCCTAACTTAACAAAAATGGTAGTAAATTTGAACAGTGCACAAATGTCATGATCACCAGCAATCCAGCCTGTGCAGATCGCTGGTAAACACACAGTATTGCATAGAACTACAAATCCGCCTTTAAATGGACTACAAGATCCAGTCATGCTCCACTCACACACCTAGCCCCATAATTGCAGACAGACACATCTGTAATGTGAATTGGACGCTGACAACAGAGTGTGGATCCAAACACAGGTTTATTAAGAGGATGGTCAGGCAAGCAATAGTCAACCCAGGGGCAAAAAGATGTACAGTGCATCGGGAAAGTATTCATAGCGCTTCACTTTTTCCACATTTTTTACGTTACAGCCTTATTCCAAAATGGATTAAATTCATTTATTTCCTTAAAATTCTACAAACAATACCCCATAATGACAATGTGAATTTTTTATTTTTTTAATTGTTGCAAATTTATTAAAAATAAAAAACCTGAAAAATCACATGTACATAAGTATTCACAGCCTTTGCCGTGAAGCTCTACATTGAGCTCTGGTACCTTCTGTTTCCCCTGATCCTTCTTGAGATGTTTCAGCAGCTTAATTGGAGTTCACCTGTGATAAATTCAGTTGATTGGACATGATTTGAAAAGACATACACCTGTCTATATAAGTGCTCTTGACCTCAGACTGGGGCGATGGTTCATCTTCCAGCAGGGCAATGACCCAAAGAACACTGTCGAAATATCAATGGAGTGGCTTCACAACAACTCGGTGAATGTCCTTGAGTGGCCCAGCCAGAGCCCAGACATAAATCCTATTGAACATCTCTGGAGAGATCTGAAAATGGCTGTACACTGTCGCTTCCCATCTAACCTGATAGAGCTTGAGAGGTACTGCAAAGAGGAATGGGCAAAAATTCCCAAAGACAGGTGTACCAAGCTTGTGGCATCATTTTCAAAAAGACTGGAGGCTTTAATTGCTGCCAAAGGTGCATCAACATAGTATTGAGCAAAGGCTGTGAATACTTCTGTACATGTGATTTTTCAGGTTTTTTTTTTTTTTAATAAATTTGCAACAATTTCAAAAAATCTTTTTTCACATTGTCATTATGGGGTATTGTGTGTAGAATTTTGAGGAAAAAAAATAAATTTAATCCATTTTATAATAAGGCTGTAACCTAAAAAAATGTGGAAAAAGTGAAGCGCTATGAATACTTTCTGGATGCACTGTATACAGGCAAATTCAGATTCGTAGTCAAAATAACAGGCGAGTGGTCAGAAGGCAGGCAGCAGACAGGAATAAACAATAAAACAAAGAAAACAAAGCGAGGGTCAAAACCGGCAAGACAAGGCAAGGAAAACGTGCTGTACTGTATGTTTACTAGTGACTGCACAGGCTGGATCGCTGGTGATCATGACAACAAGGATTAACAATGCCAATATGTTAATAAGTGTAATATGCACAAATCATGATGGTCCACCCAACCTAACACTCTGAATCAGCCTGCAAGCTCAAAAATTGCACGGTGCAAATTGTTCAGCCCTGATTTTGCAAGCACATTTTGCACCCTTTGCAAATCTGATTTGAATAATTCTTTTTGTGTGTGTGAACCAGCCGGCAGAACAACACAGAAAGCATGTGCAAATAATCGGCACTATCAGCCGACACATTTCATATTTAGTGAATTCCCCTCTCTGTAGCATTTGCCTTGTTGACAATGATAACCCATTGCAGTGTAGTTGCTCACACTGCAAGGCTGTGTGTCCTTGCAGTGAGCATGTCAGAAGAGCTACAAGTCTCGCCACGTTTTAATATTTCTTCAGATCTTCCCGCTTCTTTCTTCTCTCTGCCTGCGCTGCTCAAAATTCCCTTTTCAATTCATGAGAGCGAAAGGGAAAGGGGAAAGACTTGTAAGACATTCTTGCTTCCAATTGGATCAGTAATTTTTACCACCTCCTCACAATCAGTTGACTGGGGCATGTACGCCAAGCGCAGCTGAGTGACCTGCGCTGATTCAGAACCAGAACCAAGAAGTGCAGAAGCTTGTTTAAGGGATGTTGCACTGCTTCAGTTCACTGGTAAAGGCAAGTAGAGCATGCACCCTGGAGCATTCTCACCTCCCCTGAACTTTATTCACCCTGACGCACAGACACAGAGAAAAAGAGAGAGAGGGAGAGAGAGAGAGAGAGAGAGAGAGAGAGAGAGAGAGAGAGAGAGAGAGAGAGGGAGAGGGAGAGAGAGAGAGACTGCATACACAGCAGCACCAGCAGCCAAATTATATAAAAACGCAGGAGAAAAATCTATAAATGTGAAGTCATTTTCTGTATTGCAGACAGTTCAATATATGAACCTTGGATTTGTTAGGATAGTACCAGCAGCATTGTATTGTGGATACAATTTACAAAAATGATCTGTTATGACTGCATTAGACATTTCCCCCCAAAAGAAATACATAAGAATGGAGATATTTTGGTGCCCATGTACTGTTTTGAAATAACGAGAGTTGCTTTTGTTGTATAAACTATACAGTACACAGATGAGCCAAAACAGCATGACCACCTGTCTAATATACTGCTGCTCTTTTGTGTGCTGCCAAAACAGCACCCACCTGCAGAGGCATGGACTTTACAAGATCCCTGAAGGTGTCCTGTGGTTTTTGGCACCAATGTTTTAGCAGTTGCTTTAGGTTTTAAGGTAAGGTCGCCGTGGATGAAACTTGGTGCAGCACATCCCACAGATGCCCAAATGGATTGAGATCTGGGGAATTTGGAGGCGAGGGCAACACCTTGAACTCTTCATGATGGTCTTCAAACCATTCTTGAATAATGTGCAGTCTTCTGCTCAAAGATGCCACTTCCAACATGGAACAATACTGGTACATCTGGTCTGCAACATTGCTGAAGTAGGTAACATTGCAACTCAGGCTTATTCCGAAATGTAGCCCTATATACATTCTAGAGAGCACCAAATACATCATGGGAGGTACATTGTTTTGCAGTTTTTGTTTTCGCATATCCACCAGAGGCCTCTTTGTATGCTTTTTGAGATCTCAAATTTCTCTCGCGAGTGCCATTACTGCCTGCTTTTCTCACTTAAATCCACCAGAGGGCGCTGTCGACTGACCAACCGACCAAAAACCTCACACACCCCCTTCCCTAAACTCTTCGCTGGACTCGAAGTCTGTTGTCACGGTCAACTCTTCTCTGCGTCTTAAGTCCACCAACGTTGCTGCGAGCCACTAGACAAACATAACAGCGGGAAAGCCACCTACACGGATGTAAACAGTCAGCGGTCAGCTGGTAGGCACTAAAAGGAAGATTGTCATACCACCCCGTAGCGTTCGTTTTATGGCCTGTTTCCACTGAGTGGTACGGTTCAGTTTGGTACGCTTTTATGGCGGTTTCCACTGTCAAAAGGTACCTAAAAACGAACTGTATCGTACCACTTTTTGGGTTCCCTTTCGAAAGGGTACCTTAGCACAACAAAAGCGTACCAAAAGGCAGAGCAAGATGCGCAGCTGAACGCTATTGGTTTACAGAGATACGCCACTCACTCGTGCAACAAGCCACGAGAATGAAAACAAAAGAACCGGCATTTTTAAAAACACAGCCGAGACATTACACAGTAAAAATATATACATATAATAGTAAACCATGGTCAACCCCAACTTAAACAAACTTTGTCGTCATCTTGATGAACAGCCACAAAGCCAAGAAAAAGAGCAGAACTACCCTGTGCCCCGTAGTTGTTTACAAGGCCAAGCGCAATCGGTTTTTGCTTTCTCACTTGCGCATCCATATTTGAAATAACGAACTTCTTGAGCTGATGATAATAACATGCGTCTGATTATTGAAGTGCTTCGGACACCCGATCCTTTCAGAGACGGACAAACGGGAGAGTGACGCACGAAAAAACAAAGGAGCAAATGATTGTATTTACAAGTATTTATGTGTTTAAAGTATCTGTTTTGTAAGAAGTGCTTCTCATAATATGTGAACGACCCATGTAGCCTTACTTTGACATTTCCTTGAGCGAGAATGACGTCGACTGAAACATTCTGTCGTACACCACGCCCATTGGTACACTTTTGGCTGTGGAAACGCCACACACCCCAAAAACACCACGCCTGATATAGGTGACCCATACTGACCCGTACTGTACCATTCAGTGGAAACAGGTCATTAAAAGAAAAAATCCAGTCATATGTAATTCTGGCTACTTATTCGCAATCTCCAGAAATGTATATAGGGCTACGTTTTCAGAATGAGCCTATGTTGTAACATTACCTGTACCTTTAAAATGAATGGCTGCAGAACACTGCCCAGATCAGCACACTCCCTCCAATAGCTTGTCGTCATCCTACAGTGCATTCTTATACCATCACTTCCCCTTACAAATGGAGCACACATACACAACCATCCATGTAAAAAGAAATAAGACTCACTGAACCAGGCTAGGTTTTTCAACTGGTCCAAGGTCCAGTTTTGATGCACACAAACCCACTGTAGAAGCTTTCGATGATGGATGAGGTAATCATGGGGACTCTGTGCTGTATATGGGGCTGCAAGTTACAGACCAATCAGTGTCATACACTGTGTGTTGTGACACATTCCTCTCATAACATCAATACAGTTTTGTATGACTTGCGCCATGGTAGATCTTGTGTTACCGCAGATCAGATGGGACAGGTTGCTCTTGTGCATCAAAGTGTCAAGACCCTGTCATCACCTTGTGGTTTCTCCCTTCTCAGACAAACACTTGGTAAATTCTCACCACTGCTGACCGGGAGCAAACCACAAGCCTTGTTGTTTAAGGGACTCTCTGTCGCATTGTCATAACAATAGGGGTGTCAAAATTAATCGTTTCTTCGGTGCACCGCGATGGAGATGCGGACAATTCGGTATCGGTTCAGTAATAATCATAACCAGTTATTATACTGACGTCATTTATCTCACATGCGCTATGTCGTCGTAGCTTACTATGGTGAGGAAGGCGAGCCGTGAGCGCGAGTATTTACAACGCTCTAACTACGAAAAACTCAGAAACTGCACAATTTCACTGCGTGTGTGTTTGCTGAACACTGTTTCATTGACACTTACAGCAGAAGCCCCTATTTCATGGCGATTAAGAGAATGAAAGTAATCTCCATTTCTATCTCTCTGTCTCACTGTGGCACATGAGTGCATCTGTGTAGAGTGCCAGCGTGTAAGAGCCAATCGCAGCCCTTTCTGTTGAGCGCGTGACCAATCAAAGGGGTGTAAGAAAGAACTTGGTAGAAGTAGTATATAATAGTATATAAATATATTTATACATTTTAATACAAGAATTGTTGTGGTGTGGAGAAAATATAAAACTGTGTATGGAAAGAATCGTCAATGCGCCATGATGCACCGAGATATCGAATTGAACCGAATCGATGGCATGATAATCGTAACCGAACCGAACCGTGAGACCAGTGTAGGTTCACACCTCTACATAACAAGGTGGTCATCTATTCGACCCAGACATTAAAGCAGTCATGAACTGAGAAATCAAAATTCCCTTGACCTTTTTACATAAAAGAAGACACTGCAATATAAAAAAGGTAAGTAAAAACCCTGTTCCATAGTTTCAGAACTGAAAACTTTACTCTACAAAAAAATCTGAAGGCAATCTGGAATGGGTCACTTTAATACTTAACACAGTCTCCTACATCACTGCCTGTTTAGCTTTGCCCAGCAGTTTAGGCAGTAATATAAAACCACAAGTTGTGTAACTGTTTATTATGTGCTCATGATTTCTTGTCGGTTATACTGTTATTTTGATATGTACTGAGTATTTAATACAGTATAAGGGATAAAGTACATCCAGGCGGTAAATCCCTCTTATGACATGACAACAAAACGTAAAAAAAAGAAACAAAACATTAATCTGAGCTGTAATATTTTAGTAAATCTTCAATGCAAAGCTGACAAAAAATGGTTCAATTGCCACTTACAAGACTTCAATCCTCAACACCTATTAATTAATTAATTAATTCATTAATTTTCTTTTCTTAGTCCCTTTATTAATCAGTGGTTGTCACAGCGGAATGAACTGCCAACTTATCCAGCATATGTTTTACATAGCAGACGCCCTCCAAGCCGCAGCCCAACACTGGGAAACACCCACACACTCTTGCATTCACACTCATACACTACGGCCAATTTAGCTTACCGAATTCACCTATAGCGCATGTCTTTGGACTGTGGAGTAAACCGGAGCACCCGGAGGAAACCCACACAAACACGAGGAGGACATGCAAACTCCACACAGAAATGCCAACTGGGGCTAAAACCAGGGCCCTTCTTGCTGTGAGGCGATTGTGCTAGTCACTGCGCCACCAACACCTATTCAAACACTTTTTTTTTTGTTTTTTTTATGAGGGAGAAAACAGGACAGAAAATAGCCTATTACTTCTAAATTATTGTGTTTTTATGTAAAATCTTGCAGACATTGGAGAAAAGTACAACAAGCTTCCAGGCAGGTGTATTTAGGAAGGTTGAAGCTAGATTCTGCAGGACATCAGCCCTCCAGGATCGAGTTTGGACATCTCTGATTTAAACAAAAGGGCAGTTCATGACCCACTTCAATATGTGGGCTTGATGGGAGATGATATTCATTTTACCTATGACTGGTCACAATATTTTGGCTCATCAGTGTACATAGTACATTAAATAAACTTTTTATTTCAATTATGTTATTGGTGGAACTTGATTTTGCATTCCTCTCATTTCTGATTTTCTATAAACATGCACTGGACAAACTCATTGCCTAGCTATTACAGAACAGTTTTGATTCTGTGATTTTTATTATTATTTAGCTGTGTGATTGTTAGTTATGTTTAACTAGAGCAAAACAAATCAATACAGAGAGTCCAAACTACAATTAATTTTGAACTCTAACAAGTTTTAGCCTGAAGTTTAGGAACAACATTTTGTGAAGGTTAAGCATGCACTTTGACTGACTATTTTCACTAAAAGTGCTTGTATAATTCCTGAACAACACTCTATCAATGTTTCAAAATAAAACATTCAAAATGTATAAATGAAAGTTCCTATAAAACATTAAGGGATTCATGAAAAATGAATGGCTCTCAGCACAACAGTTCACTGATAGACCCAGTTTTGCAAAGTACCTGCTATACAATTACAAGTTTAGTTTCTGTCCAGAAAAGGTTCTTCTCCTGACAGTAACTCTTCAGATGACTGTAATTACTGTAATGCAGCCTGCTGTAATTGCCAAGGCACATTTACATATTCATGTCAAATTATCGAATGACGTTTTTTTTACTGCAGTATGTGGACTTGGCAATATATGAAAAGAGAGTTTGTAAATAGGACTTCATATGACTGATTGTACTGCACAATGTATCTCCGCATAGTTGGTGTCATGAGAATCAACAATCAACCTTCCAGCGTGTGATACATAATTTTCCATGATTGTGATTACCGAGTGCATTTATGCTGCCTCTGTGCATTTAAAAAGTCTACGTAATTGCACCTTTTGTTAACGCCAAAGATAACTCTAGTCAAGCGTCAAATGCACTGGCAGGGAGGACTTTTGTGGCCATGTGAAAACAGCAACAAATGTACAATTAACTTTCAGATAATGTTTGTCGTCGCTCTGTATTTTTTCTTTGATGAAAGTGGTGCGAGCAACTCTGACATCCATGCACTTAATTTACATTCATGTGTTTTACTTTGAGAAACATAATCATTGAAAACTATAGTCTACTTTTTATGTAAACCCTATTATGCCACAGGATGAATAAAATAAGTGAAGTTTATTTAGAAACTAATTTCAAGAGGATCACAAGCTTATGATTGACCATGGCTGGTCCCGCATTAGCCAACACATGATTCACCAATCAGATTCCTAAATCACTATAAATAACTAGAGTTTCATACCTCTGTTGTCTTCATCTTGAAGAATCTCCCCTTCCACCCCTACTCCTCCTCTCTTTTTCTACATAGGGTGGCATGGCGGCTCAGTGGTTAGCACTGTTGCCTCACAGCAAGGACATCACTGGTTCAAGTCCTTACTAGACTAATCGATGCTTCTGTGTGGAGTTTACATGTTCTCCCCGTGCTAGGGTGGGTCTCCCCCGGGTTCCCTAGTTTCCTCCCACAGTCTAAAGTCATGTGACAAAGGTGAATAGACTAAACCAAATTGGCACTATAGATGAGCTCCTACCTATGCCTTCAGTCAGCAGCACATCTCCATATGGACCTACCATTTATTCATTCATTTTCTTTTCGGCTAGTCCCTTTATTAATTCGGGGTCGCCACAGCGGAATGAACCACCAACTTATCCAGCACGTTTTTGAGCAGCGGATGCCCTTCCAGCCGCAACCCATCCCTGGGAAACATCCACACACACACTCATTCACACAGCAACACCAACTGACCCAACCGAGGCTCGAACCAGTGACCTTCTTGCTGTGAGGCGACAGCACTACCTACTGCGCCACTGCGTCGCCTATGTACATCAATATAGCAGCATTTTTTTATGACACTGTATAACAATAATTCATATTATTACAGTACTGTGACGGTTGGGCTTAGGGTTGGGGTGGGGGTAGGCGTTAAAAAATACAATTTATTGGGTAATTTAATAGATAGCATAAATAATACTTGGTACAACTACTGTTTTTACATTACTGTGACGGTTGGGTTTAGTGTTGGGGTGGGGGTAGACGTTAATAAAATACAATAAATGGGAAATTTGATAAATAATATAAATAATTCTCGTTAACTTTCGGCCGCAACCATATCTGATCTAGCAACAACCCTGGGCTGGAGGATCTTCTGAGCTCAGGGCTCTCTCCCGGGACAGCATGTCAAACACGCTTTATTATTAATCATCAGCTAAGTTTGAACTCTTGAAACACATATATACATAAAAGTAAATTGTGAGTTTTTTTTTTTTTTTAACACAATCAATCAATCATGTTTATTTCTATAGCGCTTTTACAATGTAGATTGTGTAAAAGCCGCTTAATGTAGAAGTTCTAGTAAAGTCCAGAGTTCAGTTCAGTGTAGTTTAAACTTCACTGCTGAAAGTATTGCTTTTTATCTCACAATTCTGGCTTTTGCGATTCTGAGGGAAATGTCAAAATTGTGAGAAATATACCAGAATGACACAATTTCTCAGAACTGTGAATATTTTTCACAAATGTTAATTTAGGCTCTTTCATGAGAGAAAAATTAACTAAATTATATCTGAATACAAACATACACACATTCGGACTTTCTTAAACTGATAACACTAACATTTACTTATTTTAACAAGTTAGTTTACCCTAATATGTTTTGTCAGTTTGACTAATGTAAGTTGAGATGACTAGAAAATTTAAAGCAGTGAGATTTTTATGTACAGTGTACAATTCTTAGTTTATATTTCCTAAATTTGATTATATTATATATGCATTTGTGCGTGTGCATGTGTGGGTATGTGTATGTGTATATGTATATATATATGCATGTATGTATGTGTGTGTATATATATATATATATATATATATATATATATATATATATATATATATGTGTGTATGTGTGTGTATGTATATGTGTGTGTGTATGTGTATATGCATATGCTTGTGTGTGTTCGTGTGTATATGTGTACAAGCCATGTTTAAGAGTATTGATCTGTACATTTTTACTACTCTGTCTTATATATTTATTTATGCTTGTGGCTGTATATATGCGTATATGCCCTGTTTCATCATTAATGATGGTAGTTGACTTTGTTTGTTATATTTTTTGAGTGTTGTTGAGATATTTAAAATGAGTCATGTGACCGTAGCACTTAAAAGAAACTCTAGACGCACCTGATCACTGTTACCCTGATGAAGGCAGTTCTCTGCCGAAACGCGTTGGTTTTTATTAGGAATTGGCCATATGAATAAAGGCTTTTTAAATTTTTCACATTTTTCGAGTGCCTTGGACTGATTTTTGTTGTTTGTTTTTGATGAATCCCTCACCCAAAGAGCTCCGACAAAATACTTGAGCTACCCCCTGAGTGTTTTTTGTCTGTTTTTGGATTCCTAATTTTGACTTTGTAAAATTTGAGATGTAAACTACCTAAAAATTGAGATATAAACTAACAATTGCAAGCAGAAATTTTTTTTTCACAAAAACCGAATACATCTCACAATTCTGTCTTTCTTAAACTTTTCTCTACCAATTCTGAGTTTGTTTCATAATTCTGACTTTTTGTGAAGTCTGCATGTATCTACAGTGGGGGAAATAAGTATTTAACACGTCAGCATTTTTCTCAGAAAGCATATTTCTAAAAGTGCTGTTGACTTGAAATTTTGATAGATGTTGATAACAACCAAAGAAATACATATATACACATAAGAAATGCATATAAATCTAAATGTGTAATAAAATGAAATGACACAGGATAAACGTATTGAACACATGAAGGGAGGTGTAAAAAGGCAGTGAAAGCCCAGACAGCAGCTGAAATCTCTCAGTAGTTATTCAGTAACCCTCTGCCCTTCGTCATTGCAAATAAATATTAGCTGCTTCAGTCAACATCTACATTACCAGGATGATGAAGGTGAAACCAGAGTGGACATTTCAGCAAGACAATGATCCAAAACACAGCCAATGAAACTCTCAAATGCTTTCAGAGAAAGAAAATCAAGCTATAGAATGGCCCAGCCAATCACCTTACTTGAATCCAATATAAAATACAAAATAAAGATCCAATTGGATAGACAAAACCCAGAAAGATTTTTATCTATCCATCCATCCTTCCATTCATCCATCTACAAACAATTCAGAGATTTTTCCTCATAATGTGAGGCATAAACTAAACAACTGCAAGAAAAGATTCTCAATTACATGTTTTTTGTATTTTGAACTGCCCAGAAAAAGCAGGCTTCCTTAAACTTTTTCCCCCTCTGGCACAAAAATAAAACTCCTTTTTTGCTTACAGCTAATTTTAAATTCGGCTGTGGGGGAAAAACTAACAGTAAAATGACAAGTGACTGTGAAACTGCTGACTGAACGTGTCAAGTCCAAGGGACATCTCTGTTTCCCAGTGTCCCAAAGTCTAAGAGGTGCTAAGTTAGTAAATGTCTCCGAGATGCCCTTCAAAAGTTCTACTTTCCCATTGAAAAGTCATAAAAAGTCAGAGCCCATGATTATAGAAATGCAATTAGTGATTATCACAAGGTGTTCTCCTTGACATCTACAGTACAAAGAGACTACATTCGGATCATATTTTATGCGCAAACATACAGTAATTAATCGGTTTATGATTATCTCACACTTGTAAACCTGGTATATGACGCAGTGAGGGGGAATGTTTTCATGCATATCAATTGTGAACCGCAGACACGGAAAGAATTTCAAACAGAACATTTATCAAAAGGAATCACTCAAACGCTATTACACATTATGTAGTTACCAGATTCCTTTGAATGATTTATTTGAAAGTGATTATGATGATACATGTTAAAATGAGAAGATACTAACACTGAATAGTTTTAAACCATCCATCAATTAGGTTCATTAATACGCCCAATGCTTATTAATTGCTTCTCCATTTGAAAGGTTTCAGTTTGTCACGCATTCTTCTGGAGAGATTAGAGATACTCAGACAAGGAATTTCCTTTTTTTACACAGGACCAACAAAAAAAGCTGTAATTATTTCCAGAGTACTTTAGACATTATACTTTAGAGAATTTCACAGGAAATTCAGCACAGGCCAGCACATTTTCCTGAAGACAACAGGGAGATGCTCCGCAATGTTTTTTCAGAGTAAGGCAAACAGAAGCAAACTACAAAAGCTCTCTGGTAGAGAAAACCATCAACCATTTAAAAGAAACAAATTAAATAAAGTTGCTTTAGCTCCAGGGATGAGGAGTGTCAACAAACAACAAACGCCTGCTGCATTTCAACTGAGCCGGTTGGTGGTGATGTTTGGAAAGAGTTACATAAACACTGACAGCGTTGACATTGAAATATTGCGGTCCATTGACATTTGGAAATACCAAGGTGCCATAGGCCATGAAAAATGTGCAAGGTTTAGGATGATCGCATTTAAATTTGGGAGGTGCTCTTATAAATTATAGTTCTGTTTATGAAATACAACAGTCAAGATGGTAGACCTAATGTTAAACCTATGCGGTTCCTGATAAAATAAGGTTAGCACCAAGTGGCAACATCCCACTCTCCCTCGTGAAGCTAATACGGAAGTAACTGAAAATGCAATTCATCGAAATCCTAGTCCTGGCTCCATAATAGAGCACATTTCTATTGACCCCAATGTTAAAATGGCCAACTGTACAGCAGAGAAAAAGATGTTTACATCCTGGTACTAAAAACGATTTTGGTGTATATAGCTAATATTACATTTCATGACCATTGTAAGGGGGGTGATTGTTTTTATAACTCATCCGTTTAGTTTATATTAAGTTATATTAAGTCTGCATAATTAAGGGTGTGGCCACTTGAGTGACAGTTAGGTCTCGCTGGTCGCAGTCAAGTCATCTCAGCTGATTCCGGCTGATTAGCTGCTGAACTCAGCATATACATCATGTTTTAGTTTTGTTTTATGTGGCTTTACACAGTCAATTGCCTTTTGGAATTATTTATCAGATAATATGGCATGCTGTGTGCACTTAATTGTGCTCACAAACCATTCACATGGCCTCCATTTCCCAGGTGAGCATAATTATATACTTATATACCATATCTATAAATGCATTTGTTTTACTTAAGATAAATGATTATTTATAATTTTCTTTAGAACTGTAATGCACTCCAGAATCTAACAGATTGATTAGCTGTAGGCTATTGAACAGTCATCTGAAGCGTTGTCATACAGTGTTATGCCTGGATTTCATAAATAGCCTTGTATTTACTAACACAGACTATATTTGAAGTATTTGGAAGTAATTTGCATTTTCCTCCTGTAGAAAAACGTCATAAGAACAATGCTTAGTGGCTCAATGTATTACAACAGTGTTTTTAAAAGGCTAAACACTTTATTGATATAGCACACAACCAAGCACATGTGGTCAGAACACAAACGAGTCGCAGGTAAATGAAGTATTAAGCGTTTCTCCCATAGAAAAGCCAGTCTAAGCAAAATGCTAACAGGCGTCTGTACAGTAGCGCCGCCTCTTTGCCCTTTTTTGGTTACCCCCAGTCGGTGCGATGATGCAGGAACAAAATGGCGACGGTTGGCCACACCTACTTGTAGCTTTATTTGCGCTCTTCAGAAACATATGGGTGACGTCACGGATACTATGTCCATATCTTTTACAGTCGATGCTTAGCACCAGACTTAGTCTTGTCCAATAACTTTAGAAAACTACCACACTTAAAGATTAAATAAATAAAGGTGTACTATATGGATTTCAAAAGAATTTAAAGTTCAGGGGTATTGTATTGGCGTCTATAATTGTAATATTAATGGAGTTAAACATTTAAAGCAGGGTTTTCAAAAAAAACTCAAATTATGAGTGAAAACTTCAGTAACTTTTTTTTAATAATTTTAACACAAAGTGTCCCACTTATCAGCTGGAATGCACATGAACCTCATCACAGGGCCCTCCAGCCATATACACTACCCATAATTCACTTGGACTACATTTACCATGATGCTTTGTCCTAATCAACACCCTACAGCTGTTAACAATCTGGACTGATACACACACACAGCTGAAGATAATTTACACTAATTACACTCACTATATAAACACTCCAGCCACCGGCTGTTTCTCAGTATGTGTCCTTCAGCGTTCTTATGTTCTCGTGTAACATAATCATCAACTGTCAAAGTTCAGTTCCAAAACTCAAGACGCAAGAACGGAGAATGCATGAAAGTTCCCGGATGTGTTCTTGGTATTGCGAATGCATGGGAGCAGAGTTGAGTGCAAAACTCACTCGAGAAGTCCTCATTGCAGCCTCAAATCATTGCAGCTGAATAAAGGAGGCTGGAAGTGCAGCATTTTATACCCGTTTATTATTAAAGTTCAGAGATATAACTGATTTATCTCAGGAGTTTACCTAAATGAGACGGTGAAAGTAAACATTAACATGAAAATCATAATAAAGGGTTAAACATGTTAAGGGTGTTTATTTGCTGAAATTCGTATTAATTTCTGTTTATTTGTATTGTGCAACGTATATTTGTACGTTTTTTGTGCATGTTATATATAATGAAAAGGGGGAAAACAATGAATTGTCTGAATGCTGTAATGTTTAAATAATTTTCCGTTAAAAATACATGAAGGTCACGTGACCATCAGGAAGAAAGCAGAATGTCATTTCTCACAGGACGTGTTCTGTGTTTTTGGGGTCTCCCGTTCGTTCTTCCGAGGTAACCTGGCAGGACCTCTCTCCACGAGAACGCAAGTGCATTCTTTGCAGTCTTGGAATTGAGAAACAGCCACTTATTTACATACAGTGTTGGGGAGAATACTTTGTAAATGTATTTAGTTACAGAATACAGAATACCTGCTTTAAAATGTATTTTGTAACGTATTCCGTTACTTTGCTTAATCTTGGTACTGTATTCTAAATACTTGGAATACTCCCCTTGAAAACAGTCTTCAAGTCTATTAAATGTCACACTATGCATTGGTAGCAATTTCTGCAGGAAAACAGAGGGCCTCTAATGCTAAACATTATTGACTGACAGGGAAAAATAAATAGAACAGTATAATTATGTTTATTAAATAAAGTTTATTTAATAAAGTGTCAACAAATTCAATTTCTGTTTCTGTAATAAAGATAAAAAGTGCTTGAACATAGACAGCATTACTGTCTGTAATATACAGTATATGTATATAATATGCATTTTGCTTACCCTTTGTATTTCACAGTCTGCACAGAAAAATATCAGCTATACAAGAAAAGAAAAACTTCAAAATAGTTTATGTAAAACCAAGGTAATGTAACAGGTTCTATCCAACATTTTCATTTCTATTATGAAAACTTTTCATCTAAGAACAATATTGCAAATATTAGCAGAATGCAAAATGTGTTTGTTTTACAAAAATGTAAACATCAAAATGAACAAGTTTTGTCAAACATATTAGCCAGTAGCCACCTATCCACGTACCTAACTACCTATGCTTTCCTAATCAACAGACAAGTAAAGGCAGTTGTAGTGCAGCAATAGAGACGTTTCGAAGTGCTTATCTGTCATTCTGTTGCGATGAGGAGTAAAAATGAGTCCTCCCTGGCTGAAGAGTCGCTCTACAGGATGTAGCGTTGTACTTTATGAAGAGGGCTTTGAGCGTAAACGAAACCTCTGAAAGCGCAAACGTAACATCAAGCAGCGAATTCACGAACAATAACGGCAAAAAAAGCAGTTTATTTGAAAATCCGGTGGAAAATGTTGTCCGGTTGTTCGCTGTTTGCGATCGTCCTTTGTGTTGCGTGAGAAAATGAAGGTGTGGCGTGTGAGCGTGAGAACAGGGTCATTTGCGTGAGTCTCACTGAGTTAACGCTGGTGATAGCAGTCGGGAGTGTAGCTTTTGTTTCTATGGTTTCGGCGGCAATTTAGTAATATTATTATGGGCCAGACACGCATCGCCCAAAGTATTCCAATGGTATTAGGAAAGTAACTGTATTCTAAATACCCTGTTTAAAAATAGTAACTGTAACAGAATACAGTTACTCATAAATAGTATTCTAAATACGTACCGCCGGTACATGTATTCCGTTACTCCCCAACACTGTTTACATAGCAATGTCATGTTGAACCGATAAGTGTACAATTCTTAGTGTTCTACTTGATTTCTCTGCCCTGTTTATGTTTTGGTTTCTAGATTGTTTCATCGTATAAGATTGTAACTGCCTGCCTCGACCTCTTCACCCTGTTTTCCGGATTACACTCTGTGGATTACACTTTAAACTGTTGTTTGTTCGCGTTTCGACCTCTGCCTGCCTGACTATTCTCAATAAAGCTGCACTTGATACTTTACCTTGTTGTCAGCATACATTTCATACAATAATGGTTAATTTCCCTGATTTTAACTGAAGCTGAAATACAAAGTATGTATTCTTGTTTCCACTGAATAAAAACGATAATTGTGACTTTTTAATCATATATTATGCCTTTTTTTTTCTCTCACAAAATTAAGTGGCAAACCCAAATGTGAGATAAAAACTCAATGATTTTAATAAGAATGTCAAGAAAAAATAAATGTGTGGGATGCTGTAATTAACAGGTTTTTTTTTTCAGTGGTATGGACCAAACACTGCATGACCTAAGCCAAAATTGCTCTGGTTTCATTTAATTTATGGTGAATCACTATCTAAATGTAATAAAATATATAATATATAATATATTGTATCCAATTTAGCTATTAATATAGTTGGCTGTTTGATTTTATCTCTAATGCCTGTTCATCTTTTTTGCAATATTTTAAACAGTCTATTTTCTAACCTCCTGCTTGAGGAAACATTATGAAATAAAAACTTTTCATTAAACACTTTTAGAAACCTCTTAATGACAATTTAATGACAAATTAGGGCTGGGCCATATGGCAAAAATGCAATCTCAATAATTATTTTCCATATTGAACGATAATGATATATTTTTCGATTTAAGTTGTTAAAGAGCCCCTATTATGGATTATTAAAAATTACCTTCCATGTAGTGTGTAACACAGCTCTAAGTGAAGTGAAATATCCAGCTAAAACTTAAATCTGAAAGTGCACCGTGTTTAAAACTATTGATTCATCTATAAAAGAGTCGACTCAGAGTGGTTCGAATAAATCGCCGCTCTAACGAGTCTTTAGCCGTGTCGACGTGACGCCGGAAAATTTAACCCCCCGGCCACAAACACTGTGGACAGAAAAAGAGGAAGACAAACACTGTAGCAGATCCCGGTTGAACCATGTCGCGAAGACGCTGTGCTCTGAAGTGTGAGGGAAAGATAGTGTTCCCCTTCGGAAGGGGAACTTCAATGCTATGTGGAAACTTCCACTATGGGGATTTCATTCAGAAAGCCAATCATCTGAAAGAGTATGTAAACGGGCCAATGAAATGCCAATGAGTTGGCAGCTTCAGCTTGCGCACCTGATGCTCGTTGCAATTAACTTGCTATAAGAGTACATGTGCGAGCAAAGCCAAAGCATCATTTTCACTTCAGAGACTTCAACAGCCTTCTGAGAGAGTCGATGAGGGTTCCTCCAGCTGAGTTTCAGACAGAGAGTGAACGAGAGCGATCTCCCGGTCCAGAGTGTGTGACACGCAGCGGCAGATGGTCGAGCTGGGTTTCTCCCTTGCCTGGCGTCCTTTGGGTCCGGTCCTCCAGAGCGGTATGTATTGTTGCGAATTTCCTAAAAGAGCAACACGGTCGTGCAGCGCGTCTTTTTCAAGACGTCGCTCCGACTGTGCGTTTCTGGATGCGGTGGTTTCCTGTCCTCGGATGATGGGCACGAGCACTGCGTTTCATGTCTGGGGGTCCAGCATGTTAATGCGGTGCTCGTGGGCAGTGCATGCCATCACTGCGGTGGCATGTCTGTTGCGCAGTTAAGATTGCGGCTCGCTCTTGCAAAAGAGCCACCCACCCCAGTTGTCCCCCGCTCCGCGGTGGGCACTCGGGCAGATCTGAGGGTTACAGTGGGAGTAAATCTGCCGCCCTCGGGCTTGTGGACCTCTCACTCCTCCACGCGCTCCATCCAAGCTTTGAGTGAGATAAGCGCTCCATCCTCGGATGGCCGCCCTCTCACTTGATGACACCGAGGCTCAGATGTCCACCGCTGCATCGGAGGTTGGGCTGTCATGGTCTGATGAAGGATCCCCCCCCTCCGTTCCCTCCCATCGGGAGCGAGCGCGGCGGCGGCCGATCTTGAAACAGACATGATAACCGTGCTTTCCCGGGCTGTTTCGGTCGTGGGTCTGGAGATGGTTTATCCCCCAGCCCGCGGCCGGACCGACTAGATGGGTGTATGTGGAGGATTAAAAGGCAATACCTTCTAGCCTCCCATCCCTCTCTTCCCGGAAGTGCACAGTGGGCTCACGCAGTCTTGAGGGCACCTTTCTCTGCCTGATCTGCGTGCGCCTCCACCTCACCACTCTTGATGGTGGAGCAGCCAGGGAGTACGAGTCGATTCCCCAGATTGAGAGTGCCATCACGGGCCCGCGTGGTGCCTCCTTCTGCTGGAATTAGCCTCATCTCCCGTCCAAGGCGTGTTGGTTTTCTGCCTCCCGAGCCAGAGCCCACACAGCCGCGGGCCAGACTGCTTCCACCCTGCACGCCAGGGTCCATGCGCGCGCGCTGGCCCAGCTGCACGAGGGTGGTTCTGACCCAGGCTTGTTACAAGCCCCGCACCGCACCCGACTGAGCTCCACGGACCTCAAGTCCGCTGCGTGTGCCCCGGGAAAGACGATGGCCACGTTAGTGGTCCAGGAGCGCCCCCTCGGGCTAAACCTGGCAAAAATACGCGCGGAGTCGACAAAGTTCACTTTCTTGACTCCCCCATATACCAGTCTGGCCCGTTCGGCGACACCGTTGGTGAATTCACCCAGGAATTCACGGCGGTGCAGTCGGATACGATGGGCATCCTTCGGCGGGGATGTAAGACCGCTCCCCTCCCGCCGAACCATCCACATCCACTGCTTGTCGCCGAGAGCGCCCGTCTTCGAGTGCTGCTCCGCCCCCGCCTGCGCCTCCGGCCAGCGGCAGCGCCGAGCACCTCGCAGGTAACCAGCGCTCCCCGTCCCAGGGCGCCGTTAAGTCCGGATAACGGACCGCGAAGCGCTCTTGAGACGGCCATCTGGAGAAGAGGGAACTTGCTCTCTCCCCGGTGGGGGGCCGGGCTCCTCAGAGAGAGAGCATCTTTCCCTTCCCTGGATGTGACAGCCCGAATACTGCCAGTCTGGGACGCGATGAAAAGCCTTCCAGCTCGCAGGATCGGCGCACTTCGCCAGTGGCTCACGGGGTCTGGGAGGACGGTCTCCTTTCTCTCACACCTCCAGCCCTCTCCTCTGGAGTCTGAGTGCAAGGTGAGTAAATCTCTCACCTCCAGCTCTTCCGCAGGACCCCAGCGCTCCCCGGATCAGCACTCCCACTCCGCGCTGCCCCACTGCTGGTACGTCAGCGATTGTAGCGATGGAGTCATTAGCGAGGGCTCTGCCTGCCTGGTTAGCGCAGCCCAGCCCTTTGCGGTGGCTCATACGCACGATCAGACTCGGCTACGCGATTCGATTCGCGAAACGGCCTCCCAAGTTCACGGGGTGTACGTCACCAGGGTCAGCCCTGTGCCCGCCCCTGTCTTGTGAGAGAAGGTTGCTGTCCTCCTGGCGAAGGATGCAATCTAACCGATCCCTCCAGCCGAGATGGAGAGCGGGTTTACGCCTGTACTTCATCGTACCCAAAAGAGCGGTGGGTTACGGCCAGTCCTAGATCTGCGCATTTTGAACCGCTGTCTGCACAAGCTGCCGTTCAAAATGCTTATGCAGAAGCGCATCCTCCTGTGCGTTCGTCCTCGGGATTGGTCTGCAGCATAGACCTGAAGGACGCGTACTTCATGTCTCCATACTCCACGCCACCGTCACTTTTCTGCGGTCTGCGTCGAGCGAGCCTGACAGTACAAGTCCTCCCCTTCGGGCTCTCTCTGTATCCGCGGGTCTTCACCAAGCTCGCGGAGGGTGCCCTAGCGCCCCTTCGGCTCGCGGGCATCCGCATACTCAATTATCTCGGCGACTGGCTGTTTTAGCCCTCTCGCGGGAGTAATTGACTATGTACAGAGACAAGGTGCTCCAGCACCTCCACCTATTGGGGTTTCAGGTCAACCGAGAAAAGAGCAAACTCGCCCCCGTGCAGAGGATCTCTTTTCTCGGGTTGGAGCTGGACTCGGTCACCATGACAGCGCGCCTCTCCGGAGAGCGCGCTCGGCTAATGCTGAACTGTCTGTGAGAGTTCGACAGCAAAATAGTGGTTCCACTGAAATCTTTCAGAGGGTCCTGGTGCATATGACATCCGCAGCCGCTGTATGCGCTCGGATAACTCCATATGAGACCACTTCGGCACTGGCTTCACGATCGAGTCCCCAGACGCGAATGGCACGCGGACACACACCGAGTGACTGTCACTGCGCTGTGTCGCCGCGCCCTCAGCCCCTGGAACGACCCCTCGTTCCTACAGGCCTGAGTGCCTCTAGGACAGGCGTCCAGACATATTGTCATTTTGACAGATGCTTCCAGCACTGGCTGGGGCGCCGTGTGTTGCGGGCATGCAGCTGAAAAAAACCCAGTTGCATTGGCATATCAATCGCCTAGAGTTGTTGGCAGTGTTTCTCGCTCTCCGCCGTTTTTTTACCGGTGCTGGAGCGACAACACGTACTGGTCAGGACGAACAGTACGGCAGCGGGGGCGTATATCAACCGTGTGGGGGTATCCGCTCTCGCAGCATGTCTCAGCTCGCTCGCCGTCTGCTCCCCCGGAGTCATACGCGGCGCAATTGCTGCATTCCATTTTTTCCCCCACCGAGCTCAACCGTGCAGCCCATTCGCTCTCACGGCAGTTTCGCCTGCCGAGCGCCCGTCTTCGAGTGCTGCTCCGCCCCCGCCTGCGCCTCCGGCCAGCGGCAGCGCCGAGCACCTCGCAGGTAACCAGCGCTCCCCGTCCCAGGGCGCCGTTAAGTCCGGATAACGGACCGCGAAGCGCTCTTGAGACGGCCATCTGGAGAAGAGGGAACTTGCTCTCTCCCCGGTGGGGGGCCGGGCTCCTCAGAGAGAGAGCATCTTTCCCTTCCCTGGATGTGACAGCCCGAATACTGCCAGTCTGGGACGCGATGAAAAGCCTTCCAGCTCGCAGGATCGGCGCACTTCGCCAGTGGCTCACGGGGTCTGGGAGGACGGTCTCCTTTCTCTCACACCTCCAGCCCTCTCCTCTGGAGTCTGAGTGCAAGGTGAGTAAATCTCTCACCTCCAGCTCTTCCGCAGGACCCCAGCGCTCCCCGGATCAGCACTCCCACTCCGCGCTGCCCCACTGCTGGTACGTCAGCGATTGTAGCGATGGAGTCATTAGCGAGGGCTCTGCCTGCCTGGTTAGCGCAGCCCAGCCCTTTGCGGTGGCTCATACGCACGATCAGACTCGGCTACGCGATTCGATTCGCGAAACGGCCTCCCAAGTTCACGGGGTGTACGTCACCAGGGTCAGCCCTGTGCCCGCCCCTGTCTTGTGAGAGAAGGTTGCTGTCCTCCTGGCGAAGGATGCAATCTAACCGATCCCTCCAGCCGAGATGGAGAGCGGGTTTACGCCTGTACTTCATCGTACCCAAAAGAGCGGTGGGTTACGGCCAGTCCTAGATCTGCGCATTTTTGAACCGCTGTCTGCACAAGCTGCCGTTCAAAATGCTTATGCAGAAGCGCATCCTCCTGTGCGTTCGTCCTCGGGATTGGTCTGCAGCATAGACCTGAAGGACGCGTACTTCATGTCTCCATACTCCACGCCACCGTCACTTTTCTGCGGTCTGCGTCGAGCGAGCCTGACAGTACAAGTCCTCCCCTTCGGGCTCTCTCTGTATCCGCGGGTCTTCACCAAGCTCGCGGAGGGTGCCCTAGCGCCCCTTCGGCTCGCGGGCATCCGCATACTCAATTATCTCGGCGACTGGCTGTTTTAGCCCTCTCGCGGGAGTAATTGACTATGTACAGAGACAAGGTGCTCCAGCACCTCCACCTATTGGGGTTTCAGGTCAACCGAGAAAAGAGCAAACTCGCCCCCGTGCAGAGGATCTCTTTTCTCGGGTTGGAGCTGGACTCGGTCACCATGACAGCGCGCCTCTCCGGAGAGCGCGCTCGGCTAATGCTGAACTGTCTGTGAGAGTTCGACAGCAAAATAGTGGTTCCACTGAAATCTTTCAGAGGGTCCTGGTGCATATGACATCCGCAGCCGCTGTATGCGCTCGGATAACTCCATATGAGACCACTTCGGCACTGGCTTCACGATCGAGTCCCCAGACGCGAATGGCACGCGGACACACACCGAGTGACTGTCACTGCGCTGTGTCGCCGCGCCCTCAGCCCCTGGAACGACCCCTCGTTCCTACAGGCCTGAGTGCCTCTAGGACAGGCGTCCAGACATATTGTCATTTTGACAGATGCTTCCAGCACTGGCTGGGGCGCCGTGTGTTGCGGGCATGCAGCTGAAAAAAACCCAGTTGCATTGGCATATCAATCGCCTAGAGTTGTTGGCAGTGTTTCTCGCTCTCCGCCGTTTTTTTACCGGTGCTGGAGCGACAACACGTACTGGTCAGGACGAACAGTACGGCAGCGGGGGCGTATATCAACCGTGTGGGGGTATCCGCTCTCGCAGCATGTCTCAGCTCGCTCGCCGTCTGCTCCCCCGGAGTCATACGCGGCGCAATTGCTGCATTCCATTTTTTCCCCCACCGAGCTCAACCGTGCAGCCCATTCGCTCTCACGGCAGTTTCGCCTGGGAAAATGGAGACTCCACCCCCGACTGTCCAGCTGTTCGGTGCTGCGCCTTTCTCTCTCTAACTCAGAGATTCGTGCGCTCTCGCTTGAGTTCCCCACTTGGCGAACCCTGCAAAGTCCACTGGCTACACAGCTGGCCTCGGGGCGTGCGTAATACGCATTTCTCCAGTGAGCCTACTCGCACAGATACTGTGTAAAGTCAGGGAGGTCGAGGAACAGCTCTCGTATTGCGCCTCTCTGGCCCAATCGGACCTGCTTTCAACTCTCTCCTCGTGATGGCCCCTCCCTGGCACATCCCCTGGGAACAGGGGACAGGCACCGTTTGGCACCCGCGCCCAGATCTATGCTTCACGTACGGTTCATAGATGGAGCGCGGAGGACTTAGGTGACTTACCGATTAGGTGGTTAACACTGTCACTCAGGCTGAGCACCCTCTACGAGGCATGCCCACGCCTGAAGTGGAGTCTATTTCCTGTGTGGTTACCTTTTTCCCCGAGAAGGAACCCTGAACATGCCAGATCAGAGTGATGCTATCCTCCTTCAGTTGACTGGAGCTAAGGCTGTCCCCTCCGCTCTGAGGGGTTGGCGTTACGATCATCCCCGCTCTAAGGATGCGGCGATGGCGGCGCGCTGGGAAGTATCGTCTCATCATCCAGTTCCCAGAGGCGCGAGACATGAATATTAATTTTCCTGTTTCCCTCTCATACCCACTTGAAGATCTCTCTTAGGAGAGGTCTGCTCGATCACTCGACTCAGTATCTTTAAGATTTCTGTCCAGGTAGACAGCTCTGCTGGTCGCGTTTGCATCGGCCAAATGGGTGGGTATCTGGAGGCATTTTTGGTCAGCGAAATGTGCCAACATTTTGGGTCGGCCCACTCTCACGTTTACCTGAGACCCCGGCCCACCTAGGTGCCCTAGGTTCCTACAGCGTTCTTTCAGCCACGTAGTGAACCTGCAAGCGCTGCCCACGGAGGAGGCAGACCCAGCCCCTTTATTTGGTCCTTCGCACTTTGCTATTACACGGACCGTACTCAGCTCTTTATCTGTTATGGTGATCGGCAGACGGGAAGTGCCGTATCCAAACAGAGGTTGGAACATACCCACTGAACTCTGAATGCCATCTCCCTCGCTCATCTGAGCCAGGGCGAGCCGCGTCCCCCAAGAGTGAGAGCGCGCTCCTCGAAGCGCGCATCCTTTTGGGCGTTAGCACGCGGCGCCTCTCTAACAGACACTGTAGAGCTGCGGGCTGGGCGACACCTATTAGAAGATTTATTAATCTTGAGGGGAGCCGATTTTCTCACGCGGTGAATGAGAAATTCGGTTAGGTGTTGTAAAACGCTTGCTGCGCCATTCTCTCTAACCCAGAGATACGTGCGCTTTTTTTGCTCTGTCAGAAAAGTTCCCTGCTGGCGAACCCTGCAGATATTCCTCCGAGGCCCCCAGCACCTGACTCAGCGGAGGAGTCAGGCACTGGCCCGTTACGTTGCTGGTCTGCCCGATGGTCAGCCCGCGTTCTGGGTATAGGTGCCTGCTATGTGCGATCCCCACTAGGCGATCCCATATGCTTATACTGCCACGGTGCAGTCCCCCCTCACAGGCGGACCCGTGTCTTCCCTCACCGCTAACCATCTAATTTTCATATGCTTACTCCCCCTTCTCAGGGTTAGTTCATATGCTATTTGCCCCAGTCTCCCCACTTGGGTAGCAGGTGGCCTCCGCAGCGTCCTCCCTATCGGGACTGCACGCATTCCCAACGTACTGTCGTATTAAATTCCTAGAAATTATTCTAGACGCATTTGCGGCTCCCGAAAAATATATCTAAATCCGTAAATCTTCTGTTGAAGTGGGATAAGTAAGGGCCAGGGAACACGTTGGAAGACCGCGCCTCTGGTGACGCAGGTGCGCTCACGCTCTTTGCCTGGCAAACCTCTCATCGGGGGCGAAGGTAAGGTTCAATCATTATGGCGTTTTCCAAACATTTCCCCATAGTGGAAGTTTCCACATAGCATTGAAGTTCCCCTTCCGAAGGGGAACGCTCTGGTTACTAAAGTAACCCTCGTTCCCCGAGGGGGGGAACGGAAATGCTATGTTCCTTCGCCATAATGATTGCCCCTTAGCTGTTGAGGTGAAAGTCTCTTCCGCTAAAAAAATGATGCTTTGGCTTTGCTCGCACATGTACTCTTATAGCAAGTTAATTGCAACGAGCATCAGGTGCGCAAGCTGAAGCTGCCAACTCATTGGCCCGTTTACATACTCTTTCAGATGATTGGCTTTCTGAATGAAATCCCCATAGTGGAAGTTTCCACATAGCATTTCCGTTCCCCCCCTCGGGGAACGAGGGTTACTTTAGTAACCAGAGCGTTACTTTCTCTACCCAAAAATGGCTGTGAAGAGTCAGTGGTCGAAGTTGAAGGTACTGTATCTGGTTAACTCAATATATTCTCATATCGCGTCTAAAGCCACGTTAAAAACGCAATGCGTGCCGCTTTGTTTACGGATTCAAATGCGTTTGTGAGCCTGAGATCCACTGCCGTTTGTCATTGCTATGGCCACCATCAGCTGTTTCTACACACGCGTGGCCGTCAAGTTTCAAAATATCTCAGCTTTTTCCACTGTGTGGATTAATACTGAATGTGTGTCATGGTTAAGAACAGAGCAATATGCTGGTGTTTAACTGCATTGCTTTAATGCACTCCTGCATTGGGCTCACACATACATTCTGCACTCTGACTACTTCAAAATTGCTGATAAGCCGTGGTGGGCGTTTCTCTCTGTCTCATGCAGAACGCAGTTGACCAATCACAACAGACTGGGTCATCGGAGCAATCAGCACAGATTAGCATCGCGCTAAGGAGGGGTTTGGGAATAAATTAATTGCTGAACAAGTCATATGGGAGTGGTTGGGATAATCGGGTAAAAATGAATGCATATTATAAGAGTGTTTTTTGACCTTGCATGCATTTCAGACTGTTCTTGGAGACCCCCAAAACCAAAATATGACTCTTTTTAATGCTTAATTGGGGCTCCTTAATGCTTGCAGATTTAAAAGAGTACCCCAACAATGACCGAAGCCACAAAAATTAGAGGGTCCATTAAATGGCATAACATATTTGACCAATAAATTTTCAGTGGCCGAAAACTTGGTACATCTCTAATATCAACACACTTTTATATTTCCATTACTGCACATTTCTGCTTTGTAATTGGCTCTTAAATCAATATAAAGCAAAAGGTTTGATCATAATTCACTATATAATATTGTGTATCAGCCCATGCCCTTTGACAAATTAATAATTAATCTGCTATATCATGTTTATGACAGCTTTCTGGCATGCCACATTGTCTTGGTAATGTAAAGTTGTCATAAACACACTGACAGGTTTTGTTGTCTTGGTAATTTCAAGTTGTCAAAAAGACATCCCAAACAATGTCATCTTTGCATTGTAAATGACATAACTGAACGAATGACACTTAATGGCAGATGTCATGCATAAAACCTGCTTCATATTGGGGATTTATCATGTAATGATTATGAAGGTGTCATGTCTGATGAACAACCCTTCAAGTAACTGTGCTGCCGTATGTTCATGTAATCATTCCCCGTTTGAAAGAAACATAACACAAGGTTGCACTGCAGTGACCTGTACAGCTGCACTAAAGTCAAAGGAAAGCAACACAAGTCAAAGCTACACTGCTGAAAGCCTCTTGATGCAGTGGATCAAAACCACATCTGAACTCAGCTCTTGAGACAGAAGACAGAAGACACCTGCAGAAAACCAGAGGGAGCTGCTTGTATATAGAGGTGTTGATAATGCAGTAGTCTGACTGAATCAAAGCCTCATTAGTGGATAGTTTGGAATATTATGTAGTGCATATTGTGATTCTGCAGCACAACTGTAATTATACTGCAAACTGTAAACAAATAAATAAATATAAGCTCTGGGCAAACCAAATTAAGGGGCCACTTGAAAACAACTCAGTTTCTCTGGAAGGTATTTATTTTATAGTATGATGGTTTGATAACATTTTTAAATGTCAAAAATGAAAATTAAAAGATTGAAAATTAGGGTTGTTAGGATAAATATTGCTTTATTAGCTCTTCTGAAGTTAAAACATTAGTATCGTGCTGTCTAAAATTGAATATTAATGATATATGACTTTCTGAATATAAATGTTTTAAAACATGGAACTATTTTAGTCGTTTTCTGCACAATTAAATGAAATAAAATAAAATAAAATAAAATAAAATAAAATTAAATTAAATTAAATTAAATTAAATTAAATTAAATTAAATTAAATTAAATTAAATTAAATTAAATTAAGCATGTTTTACGCAGCGGATGCCCTTCCAGCCGCAACCCATCTCTGGGAAACATCCATACACACTCATTCACACACATACACTACAGACAATTTAGCCTACCAAATTCACCTGTACCACATGTCTTTGGACTGTGGGGGAAACCGGAGTACCCGGAGGAAACCCATGCGAATGCAAAGAGAACATAAAATTAATAAAATTAAATAAAATTTAATTAAATAAAATTAAAATAAATAAAATTTATAAAATGTATAAAATTTGATAAAATTTAATTAAAACAAATTAATAAACTTTAATTAATTAATTAAATGAAATTAAATTAAAATGAAAAAAATTATTAAAATTAAAAAAATAATAATAAATAAAACTAAACTAAATTAAAATAAAATAAAACAAAATTAATAAAATAAAATAAAATTTAAATTAAATTAAAAGTAATTAAAATAAATTAATAAAAATTAAATTAAATTAAATTAAATTAAATTAAATTAAATTAAATTAAATTAAATTAAATTAAATTAAATTATTATCCCTGCCTTCTTTTTATTTATAAAATTTACAAAAAAATGTGATGGTAAAATTGTAATGTCTTCATGTAAGAGCAAATATTGTTTTAAGTTATTTTAGAATAACTAGTTTTGATAATATTGAGTATAATAGTTTTCAGATTTATTTATTACAAAAATAACCCTTTTCTATTTAAACTGTGGAACAAATTGCATTCCAACAACTTTGAATGAATGCAATTTGTTCGTTCATTCATTTGAGCTGACTTACTGACTGACCCACTCACCCATTCATTCATTCATTCATTCACTCACTCACTCACTCACTCACATAACAAGAACAGACTTTTTTTATTTTTTATTTTTTACAAAAAATCCTGCACATTCAATTCTGCCTTCAATTGTGCATGCTGTGTTCAAAGGAAGAATTGGCTACTTAATTAAAAATACCATGGCCAATATCAATTTGATTAGTGGCCTAGAAATGAATGGTCTAGTGCAGAATGCTAAATATTTCTTCTTCATAGCACACTGTGGACTGCTATGAAGACAGAGTAAGCACTAAAACCATGAAGCTTCTGATCATTGCGTGTATTATCCCAGCATTAATTATGGAGGACATATCAAAGACAGGTACTTAATAGCCTCGTGCATAATCCTGCTTTTAGACAGTAGAATCTGTTGACAGCTGTGATCATATAACAGTCTGTTTTAATTTCTCAGTCATACAATATGAGTTTTTGATTATATTAAATTCCTCTATTTCTATAGCACTTTTACAATGTAGATTGTCAAAGCAGCTTAACATAAAAGTTCTAGGAAATTGAAACTGTGTCAGTCCAGTTTTCAGAGTTCAGATTAGTTCAGTTCAGTGTGGTTTAATTTTCACTGCTGATAGTCCAAACACTGAAGAGCAAATCCTTTTTAATTTTAAACTGTATATACAAAAAGATATTGTTCAGAAAAGTGAGATATATGAGTTATTAGCTGTATTTGGTTTATTTTTTAGTTATGCTAATGATTTTCACATTATACAATAAGCAAAAGTGTGACTAATGTTTTATGTTAAGCCACAAATTAATCACACATCTGTAATCATATGAAGCTCAAAAAAAAAAAAAAAACTTGAACAACTTTGTTCGCCAATGTCTTCCGTGTCAGATTAGGTGAATAAGACATTGTGTTCTGTGTTGCATTAGGTCGTACTATCTGTAGTAAACAAAAACAAGGTTACAAAAGTGTTCATGGTGCTTCAAATAATTACAGTTGAACCACTGAAGTCACATGAAATGTTATATCCTCTTAAGGCCCAAGGTGTTTTTTTACATGCATTTTTTATATCTCTTTGCTATTTGGGCTTATTGGAACCTAATTATAATAAAAATCTAAGTATCATCTTTTAATATGATGTACTTTTAGAGAAAAATGATGTCCATATATGTGGACTCGTGGTCCGAATTTGCATAAAACACTTTTTCCTGAATGTTTTTTAATGCACATTCATTCATTTTCTTTTCGGCTTAGTCCCTTTATTAATCCGGGGTTGCCACAGGGGAATGAACCGCCAACTTATCCAGCACATGTTTTACGCAGCTAATGCCCTTCCAGCTGCAACCCATCTCTGGGAAAGTTTTTTAATGCATATATAACAGAATATTTTTTTGAACTTGCTTTGACTATCAGAGAGTAAAAACAGCATTTTTTTTCCATTTTGGACAGTTAAAAATAGGGTCTGGGACATTTCATATGCTGCAAAACAGTTTCAGGATGACACTGTATGTCTGTAACAAAATATAAAACATTCAAAGTATTTTAAATAGCCACTTAAGAGCTAAAATGTGCTGTCCACGTATGTGGACACTCGGGCCCTAGGAGGTTAACAATGTTTTTGTTCTCATGAAAACTCATGACATGATCGTTCCTGTCTATGGAGGATAAGAAAGCTCTAGAATTTCATCTTAAAAATTTTAATTTGAGTTAAAAAGATTAACAAAGGTCTCAGGGGGATTGGAACAGCATGCGGGTGAGTAATAAATAACAGAATTTTCATTTTGATGTCAATTAACCCCTTTAAATCATTGAGACTGTGTCTAGAGCTGTGAGATTTAGGGAAAATATTTTTGTAGTCAAGCTTCAGCTCAATATTCTGTATTGTAGCTTCTTACTGCTAAAATGCAGTGGAATTGAAAAGATATCAACTTATATTAGCAAACAATTCTGAAATTGTCCTTTGCAATGTCTATTAAAGTCTATTAATGCTTCTGAAGCTGCAGACGCCATCATCCCACTCGTTCGCACTTTCCTGTTTGTTTTTTTATTGTGGGCGTTCCACATAGTTCGGTTTCGCAATTCTGAACGGACAGAACGAAAGTGTGTTCACTCAATTGGCTAGTAAGACTGTCACACACAGCCAGCAGTCACGCATTTGCTCTGGATGTGGGAAGTTAAATATTATATATTTCATATCGCAGCCTCTTGCGATTAGATAATCGCAATGTTTCAAATCAATTGATTTTGATTAATCGCACAGCCCTACGTGTGTCACATGATAAAACCTACGCATTGCCATGAAAACTTTATAAAGTAATGCATTCTAAATAATGGTGTCAATAAAAAACTTAAGCAAGGAAGTCGACGAGAGTATTTAAAACTTCTAAAACACATTTTAAAAACATTACCATAATAAACCACAAAAACTTTAATCTTGGACCTTCATTAAAAGCGCTTGGTTCACACACACACTAATTACTAATGGCTCATCGGTTCTTCAATCTAAGTTGATTTTCTTACGCTCAGTCACTGTAGCACTACTAAAGTACCTAAAGCACTAAATGAGTTGGTAAACACGGCATCATATGATCACATACACAGTGTTTTGGCTCATTTTTGAGTCTGAATGTGAGTTCTGATTGAGTAACTTGTAGATCAGAGCTGGCTCGATTTCATATGGTTCAATCAATTTTGTGAACCCATTCATCCATTTCTGTTTTCTTTTTTTCTCAAAAGAACCAATTCAGAAGAATGATTTGTTTGTGAACCAGACGTCACCCTGAACTGTTTGCAAAGGCTGTGGATTAAAAGTAATAATGCTGTAAATAATGTTCAGTTTCTTACACAGACCAATCATTTGACTTTATAAGACCTCAATGTATTGTCAGAAGCCATGGGGATTAAATTTGTTTTGCCAGAATATTTCTTTTTTTTTTTTTTCTTTCTTGGCTTTCAATGTGCTGGTAGCTGTTCATGAAGGACTTTTTTATTTTAGAAAAGAGAAAATGTCACCTACACCTTGAATGACCGAATGATGGGTAAAATAACAGCGACTTTTTGTTTTCAGCTGTTTGATTTTCTCCATGTTTCCCTGGTCATGTCTTTAAATAAATAATTATTTATGCCTATTTAATTATTAATTTATTATTTATGTACAATAAGACATAAAATGAGTAAGTAAAATATAATCAACAAAGAAAATGTAAATGAAAATTGTAAATAAAAACAAAAATGAAAAAGCTTATTTATTGACTGTCTTAGTCCTATCACTATAACAAACACTGTACACCTCTTTATATTTAGGCTAAAACACTGCTTTATTAATTTATATAATGCTTTATTTTGTTATTTCATCTTCATTTACAAGTAGCAGTGTATTTACAGCTACTGTATATTTCTGTTTGTTTGCATCCCATCCTTTTGTGCCCCCAGGCGGCATAGTGGCAAACTGCTATTACACTCTTAGTCCTGCGGTGGCATCACACATAGCGGTAATGGTCATTTTGAAGTGTCACCCACTGTGTGAAGTGTCACCCACACACACACACACATATACTGTATACAGTGGCTCAGCCTATACAAGTACACCTCTCACAAATCCAGCTTTTAATAAATCTGTTTTGTTTAAACGCACAAAAATACATTAGCTATATTCACTAATAAATGGATACAAATATTCATTTTCAAAATGGGTTGGTATAGTTTATATACCAAAAATCATGTCAGGCATATTTAGAACAAGTACCATTTGATGACATACTGAAGACTCAAATCTCACAAATTTAATAAACAATTTTTAAAATAATTTTCAAATCATAATCATACTATTTGATTTGATTTAATTATTTAAAAAAAAAAAAATCATACGCTTAAAACAATTCTTTAAACAAAATACTTTTGATCATGGTCGAAATGTCTTTTTACATGAGACATATTTCATCCTTTTTGACATCTTTGACATATTATATGGTTAATTCACCATTTGTACATTTACATTTTATAACATTGACCCAAAAATATACATAGTATTGCAAACAGCCATTAACTGACATTTCATCATACCTTTCTCATTTTGTTGCTTTTTCAATCACCACTATTCTTATACCTTTACCTATAAAAAAAAATACACACTTGCATTTAAAGTTCTTGATAAATCAAATGTAAAAAACTGTATATCTGACAAATATAGCTCATTATTTGTAGGATATTTGATGGAATATGCATGTAGGTGGAATATGACATTTATATGACATGACAGCATGTCAACTACATGCGTAAACATCAGAGACAGAACAGAGGATGCATGTAAACTGGTTGTATCAGTGCTGCTGATTAGACAAGAATTAATTTGATGATGTGACTGTTGTCCTCCAGAGATAAAAGGGCGCATATGGAAATGAGTGGGTGCAGTCTGAGACTGATTTAACATCCATATTGAATTACGTATTCCAAATCAGCATCAATGAGGTTACGTTTTCCATTTTTAGTATTTGTGGTCTGTTTGGAAATCCCCAGGGGAGTTGCATAGGAAGATTATGTGTTTTCATAACCAGCTCGGGTGGAATTATGGTGTTATAGGGAGGCCTGAACCTAATGAGCATCACCCTGACATATGTGTCATACATGTTCGCATGCTCATGCAAGCTGTTCAAAACCAAGGGTGATGAAATCATACACAAGTCTGTTCATGCAACATGCCAGCTGGACAGTACTTAGTTGTCAGGCTTGATGCAGGCGATGTAAGACATCAGCAGTCTGTGCAGGAAATTCATAATTACAGAAATGTGCACCACTGGGCAGCAATTATTCAGGCATGACACTTTGGCTTGACTTAATTCGAAAAAACTGAAGGAGTGGGTTCTGGAGATGGGAGATGTGAGAAGTTAAAAATGCATGTGAAAACCCAGGCGAGATGACATTTTGCAAGACATTGTTAGTGGTAGCTGCTTTAACTGAGCTCTGAATATATATAGTTTGCTAGAAAAATTCAAAGCACGCAAGTTTAGATGCTTATTTAATATGCAATTTCTGTAGTGAAATTTGATTGGGGGGGTTGCATTTAATTAATCCATCTCCTTTACATTTTGGCAGTGGGACTGAAAAATCTTACTGGAGTAAAAGTACCACTACTTGCCAAAAAAGTAGTGCAAGTAGAGTAAAAGTACATGTTCTATAAACAAATAATGAGTAATAAGCTGTTCTATTTTGCTGTGAAAAAAAGATTCTGTTGTAACTAGCTAAAATCAGTTAAATGTTATGTTAAGAAGGTCTATAGGTGTAAGTTTAATTATTAGCCATTCATGGACTATAAATGTAAAATGTGAGATGTTTTAATGTGAGAACACCTTACATTAATATACTATATGCACTTAAAATAATTCAACAGAAAGCAGGTTTAGATTCATTTATATGCGGAGCAGAAACTGTCTAACCTATATGCGGCAAAGAACTAAAATACAGCACTAAAAATGTAGTCAAGTACTACTTAGTAAAGTGCAATTGCTTAGAAATACTAGTATTTACAGTAATTTGAGTTTTTGTAATTCGTTACTTTACTCCACTGGATTTTTGCATATTATGAATAGTTCTCCCTGAAAGGACTGTTCTCTCATAATTTGTTCACCCATATTTTGTTCCAAAATTGTATTCATGTCTTTGTGCTGTAGAATGCAAAATAAGATATTTAGCAGCATGTTCATGCTGTACTGTTGTTCATACATAGTTAATTTTAAACTTTTGATTAGTTCTTATTTCCATAATTGTGCCCCATTTGACAAACTACACATTGTTCATGCCTGTACATATGCACAGTACCTCTGTGCATCCCCAATAAACAACACAATAATCATTTGAAATCTTTCTATTCTGATACTATCTTTCAGTTCAATTTAGGTTTTACTCATGTCAATTTTTCCAATCATTTTAAATATTACACAATTTATGGTTATTTCTTTTCAAATAAAAAAAAAAGTCAAAATAGTTTTAGATACAAAAGTTTTGTAATTTAAAAATATTTCTGTAATGCTGAATGATGCTGGAACATAATCTCAACATTTTTTTTCTTTTAACATTTTATTAAAGTACACTTTCCATGTATATAAACTCTCTTGTGAATGATGAGAGTTTTCATTTTTGTAAATGATTCTTTTTCTCCAGGGTCTGATATTTTGAGATTTGATGCATCATCTTGATCAAGTCAGAACAAGTCTGACTTTGGGAAACTGATTAGCACTATGAAGACTAAGTTTTGTGAAAGTTTACAATGTATTGTGTAAAATTAGGCATTTATAAGCAGAGTTGGTTAGGCAAATACAACCAAAGTGTTCTTAAATCAACAAAAAGGTCATTTATTTAGAATTACAGCTTGCATCCAGGTCTTTGTTATTTTAGTCTGACACTCAAGGCAATTTATTAATGAATATATTTTCATAAAACTTTAAGGTGAAATAATTTTTTTGTGTCATTCCAAATGTGCTTAGAAATATTTTTCTGTGGTGACATTTCTGCTAATTGGTAATGAATTGCTTCATGTTTTACAACAAAAAATTAATTGATTGGCAAATAAAACTCTATACAATTACAGTAAATAAACTACAGTTGTTGTTTTTTTAACGATTTGCATAATCTTGGTATATGTGCACATTTCCGAAAGGTCTAGATTGGTTTTGAGGGAAAAACTAAAAGAGATTTTTTTCTTTAAATATTCACAGAAGATCAGTACATTCATTCATCAAATGATTATTCATTTCACACAAAAATAAAAACAGCAATGGAGTTATATACTGTAAATCTTCCCCATTTTCTCCATAAGAACAGTATGAATGAATGAACCCATTGAGCACATCTTGTGTTAACAGTTCATTGAAAAAAAGATTATGAAGGAATAATAATGTACATTCTATTCTGTTAATCACACAAAACTAGCATATGTCTGCATAAGAGTGTATACTTTAATCTATGGCTCATAAAGACTCCTATGATCCTTAGGAAGTTGCATTTTTTGTCACTTACAGTATACTGAGTTTGCACCAAATGTGGTAAACAGAGTCACTGACTCTAGTTTATTCCCGAGATGTTTTTTTCCCTCATGCAAGTTTTCCACTTGAATTTAAATTGCATCAGTATTTCCCCTACCATTATACTAGAGTGGCACCCCGCCCTCCCAACGGCTTTCCTCACCCCCCTTGAAGTCACATTAATTTTATTTTCTATATAGCGCCAGATCACAACTTCTTTTAATAAACAAGCTAAATAGCTGTATGTAATATCTTATTTACTCAACGGCATGTCATTTATCTCTGTACATGGTCGCACTTTTACAAATTTCTGCTCTCTGAATCATGCACAGTGGAGTTCCACACAGCCACTCTCTGCTGTATGAGAATGAAAGTGCACACCACCAAGACTAATAGTTTCTCAGAAGTTAATCGCTTTAATTTTACAATTGTGGTTTAATTCTTGTAAAAAAACTAATTAAAAATGATTTTTTTGTACTTATAGTTTCACAGAATGTCGTCTGACTGCAATAACAACGTTGTTTTGATAAGACTACGTTGACGTTACGTAACACCCATGGATTTTGGTTGGCTAGGATGTTTAACCTACAAAAAACAGAAACATATCAGAATTCTTTAAATGCTTCCAGTGTAGTGCCGATGGCAGCACTCGCTCTTCTGCGTGTAGCAGCCAGAGTAGCTCTCCTGCTCCGGGTTCCATAGTATGAGGCGCCAGACAAAACTCAAGCGAATGCAGAGAGACCAAATGCGCGCGAGGTAGACCAAGTGTGCTTGCAAGAGAGACTGAATGGGTGCAATGTAGACTGGGTGCAGGCAAGAGAGACAGAGTGCACACGAGAGATAGTAAGTAATAATAGTATAGTCTCTCAGTCTCTCTCGCACACCAACACTCGGCCTCTCTTGGGTGCACTCGGCCTCTCTTGCCTGCACCCAGTCTATCTTGCACCCATTCGGTCTCTCTCGCATACACACTTGGTCAAAGCTCAAATATTAAAGTATACTTTATTTAGTAAGTATACTAATATCAATGTACTAGTATTGTACGTGTGTACTAATAGCACTTGACCCACTTTCTAGTAAGTATAGTTTTTTATTTTAAGTGTAAACTGTGAGAGGGAATTCTCAACCATGAACAAAGCAATTTAATTAAGCTAAATTTTAACAGTTAGTGTATTTGCAGGTCAAGGCAAACATTCGCAATAGGCTGCAAGGAGACCATCTTGCAGCCTGCTTGCAGATCTCAATAAATGGGCCCGACATTTCTGACTTTCCATACCAAAAAGCTCTGTAAATGTTCTTCCAGATGCCCATAAAGATACATTGCAGTGACAAAAGCTGCACACTTTGTGGATAAAAAAACATATAAAAATAAATGTTAATTTTAGCTTGTAACCTACCCCCACCCCCAACCTCTAAACCTAGGGAAAACACGGTGTATGGAGGATATATTTGAGGCGACTTCTGTGCATTCGCAGCAAAAGCGTTCCACATACAGTAACTCATATTGCTTAGCATTGATTTCCGTATGTTTGCACATTTGCATTGACTTCATATACAACTTATTCATGCAAATACTCAATTCCACATTCGGTGTGAACCCAGCATTACAGGCATGGGATGATAACCGTTTTCAAGGTCTACCGCGGTTTGGAAAAGTCAAGGTTTTAAAACTGCCAAAATTTTCTGCTATTGACCTTATTCTTCAATGCGGAAGTGTGCTCGTTTTTGCGATTGTTTTAGAACTTCCGATTCAGTTGCCTATGGGAGAAATGACTAGGAATAATAAACGGCTGAAAACGGTCAAACTACTCGCTCTACAAACAAGTGTTTGCATGATTATACAGAAAAAATAGAATAATATAATAAGAAAACCTCAGTTTGCAGCATCAAGCAGCAGAACGAGCTGTTTTTAACGTCAAAAAATGAATGAGAAGTGAATGAGACCGGATGTCTCGTGCCAAAATTATTCAAATGGCTGCGCCCGCTTGTACGCGGAGAATAAGGTGAATACCGTTCCTAAGGTATATATACTGTAAGACATTTTTATTTACTTTTTTTTAAAATAGTTTTATTAAGACAACAGTATCTGCAGCAAAAAATATATCCAATTATGGTGTTTTACTGTTCCAAAATATTTCAAATGTTTCTCAAAGTAAAACATATTGTGTTCAAAGCTGAAAAAAGTTATTGTTTTTTGAACATTTAGACATTTAAAAATAATATGTTTTAGAGCAGTAATCACAATACCATCAAACCGTGATATTTTTATTCAAGGTTATCATACCGTCAGAATCTTTTACCGGCCCATGCCTAATTAAAGTATGGATCTCAACAGTGGTCACTATGAATGAACAATAAAATAATTTGGTCTTCATTGGAAAGAAACTCCAGCATACGAATAAACAATGACAGAATCTTCACTTTTAGAGCGCTAAGAGCGTTAAAGCTCCTGCACTGAGTACTATTTTCCATTCTAGCATCTAAAATCCCATCTCCATGCGTTCACCCTGCATCTTCCTGTTTTTCTCTTTCCGCGTCTCTTCTCAGATGACTCAGCGTAATCCCTCGGCACAACATGAGAGCAAATACTCTGAAAAGAGTCCAGGACCGTGATAAAAGGTTTTGTACGAAAACTTTCTTCAGTTGAACACGTCTCCGTGAAAGGACTCCCAAAGATGATGCACTAAAAATAAAAGTTTCAGTCTCGGTGAACTTTTAGTGCTACCCAGGTTACTGATGCTATTTGTGTGATTTGAAACCTAATGCATCAAACAAACGCACGCCACGCGTCCTGGTTTTAAAGCGCAAGAGCACATTGAGCCGTTCGAAGGATTCTCATTAAGGTATCGTTAGGGAAATTTGTAGGAAGTCAAGCAAGGTCCACAGTCCACCAGAATAAGAGTTTTAACATGGCATAATTGAGTAGTTAGTGCCCATCTGGGAGCTGCAGGACATCCATGGAATTAAATGGAATTAGGCAGGAATCCCTGAGGAGTGCTAGAGTTATAGGAGCTGAAGGAGTCCCTCTCCTCCACACTTCATTTAACTCATGATCCACTGCTCAGAGAGAGAGACAGAGGGAGAGAGAGAGCGCATATGATACATTTGCTGCCATATAAAAGCTGAATTTCAGTCGAGCTCCTGTTACTTTCAATGGGTTCAAGTTTCTAAGGCGATTTGGCTTCACTAACAGTGACAGAGTATGGTGTGGAGTGAATTAGCATACTTGAAATGCAGCTTTGGCGAAGCAAACTGACGTCTTCAACTCACATTCAAGAATTCTGAATCTTAGTTTCATTTATGTCATAGGCGAGGATTAAATTTTAGCCTTATATGTGTGGATTCAAACCACTTTTGGAGACATTTTTTGCCTTATTTATATACTTTTAATCATATTGATATACGTTGCGACTTCTAGTGAATATTATTTCACAATGACCTTTTTTATTTTTTAGTTTGTTTGTTTATTTGTTTGAGATTAGGGCGACACAGTGGCTCAGTGATTAGCACTGTCGCCTTACAGCAAGAGGGTCGCTGGTTCGAGTCCCGGCTGGGCCAGTAGGCATTTATGTGTGGAGTTTGCATGTTCTCCCCGTGTTTGCGTGGGTTTCCTCCAGGTGCTCCGGTTTCCCCCACAGTTCAAAGACATGCGGTACAGGTGAATTGAATAAACCAAATTGTCAGTAGTGTATGTGTGTGGTTGCAGCTGGACTGCCATCCGCTGTGTAAAACATAGGCTGAATAAGTTAGTGGTTCATTCTGCTGTGGTGACCCCTGATGAATAAAGGGACTAAGCCGAAGGTACATGAATGAATGTTTCGGATTATAAGAGGCTTCCGTGTAAAAGGTATCTAGCAAGCCATGCATAAGATATTACTGCACCTAGTAAGATCACACTCGTAACTGCTTGGCAAACTGTTTAAAAATCCTAAACCACTTATTGTAAAATAGAAAGGCTTCAAAGAATCTAATTATTAATGTTTACAGAAATTACAGGAAGGGTAAATTATTAAATTAATAGTTATATTTAAATAAAAACAATAAAATGTATATAATGTCAATGTATTTATATTTATATTAATGAATTAACATGACTTTTTGTTTTGATTGAATGATACAAAATTCATAAATTTCTATCTGGTAAAAACAATGTTAAAAATCTTAACCACTTGAATCATTGTTTCAATACGTATAATCATTTAAAATTAACTCAATTGATGTTCTGTGCCAGTGTTATCCAAGATAATCAAGAAAATATCTATATTTTTTATATTTTAATCTGAAGTTTTACAGATAAACTATAGTATTATGCAAAATTCCCTGTGCTTAAACATCCAGTCTACGCTCTTAAAAATAATGTTTCTTAAAGAGCTTTTCATTTATTCATAAATTTTCCTTCAGCTTAGTCTCTGATTTATCAGAGGTCGCTATGCAGAATGAACTGCCAACTATTAGAGCGCAGGTTTTACACAGCCATACACTCACACATTCACACAGTCTCATATACTACGGCCAATTTAGTTCATGCAATTCACTTATACCGCATGTCTTTGGACTGTAGGGAAAAACGGAGCACCTGGAGGAAACCCACGCCAACACGGGGAGAACATGCAAACTGAAATGCCAACTGACCCAGCCGGAAGTTGAACCAGTGACCTTGCTGTGAGGCGACAGTGGTAACCACAATACAGGAACCACTTTTATTTGCAAAGAAGATGAAAATCCTTTCATTCACTGTTCCTGATTGCAATGATCTCCCCATTCCCATATGGATCGCTGAATCCTTGATAATGTTCAAAAGGCACCTAAAAACTCATCTTTATTGTGAACATCTAATTCTACTTTATGAATCCCTTCTTATTCTACTGTAGCTTGTATTTTTCTAACAATCTCAGAAACTTTGTATTAGTAGCAGTTGTTGATAAATTCCTTGATGCCTTCCTAACTTATACAGGAAGTCACTTTGGATAATTATGTCTTCTAATGACTAAATGTAAATTGAAATGTGACAGGCTGTAAAGGCTCTGGCTTCTTCAGGAAAGGGGGTGGGGACCAGCAGCTCATTTGCATTCAAAAGTCATATTCACATTACCAGCAACAAAGTGACAAGATCCTCATTTCAGTGGAGAGCTACAGTAGCAATCTCCAGTGATCTCTGGCTAAATGAGCTACAGTGACTATTGTCGACCGGATATGGGCATGTCCAGTAATATGACAATGTTCAGAATCTTGCAAATGAAAAGCGACTTTGTCTTCTCTGTGTTGTGAACCTACATTTTTTTTAAATGGAAACAGTGTTGTGTTGAACACCATGTTCTTATGATGCAGGAGTTGCAAATATGGCAGCTTAGAAGGGCATTATATGTGTTTTTTTTTAAACGAAATTAGTATAAATACATGTTTGATTCTGCAAAATATGCTCAATTATACCGTGATCTTGCAATTCGGAATACAATGTAATGTAATGTAATGTAATGTAATGTGTATTTATATAGCGCATTTATTGTGTATAGCCATACACCCAAAGCGCTTCACAATCATGAGGGGGGTCTCTTCACACCACCACCAGTGTGCAGCATCCACTTGGATGATGCGACGGCAGCCACAGGACAACGGCGCCAGTGCGCTCACCACACACCAGCTATTGGTAGAGTGGAGAGACAGTGATAGAGCCAATTCGGTGGATGGGGATGATTAAGAGGCCATGATGGGTAAGTGCCAATTGAGGGACTTTGGCCAGGACACCGGGGTTACACCCCTACTCTTTACGAGAAATGCCATGGGATTTTTAATCGGTTTTAACGTCTCATCCGAAAGACGGCGCCCACTGACAGTGTAGTGTCCCCTTTACTTTTACTGGGGCATTAGGACTCACACAGACCGCAGGTTGAGCGCCCCCTGCTGGCCTCTCTAACACCACTTCCAACAGCAACCTAGTTTTCCCATGTGGTCTCCCATCCAGGTACGGACCAGGCTCAGCCCTGCTTAGCTTCAGTGAATAACCGGTCTTGAATAACCGGTCCCTATTAAATTGTTACGAGTTGCTTCCAAACACATCTACAACTACACCAAACGTTGATCACACTACATCAAGTCATAACTAGAATGCTATAAGAAAGAGAAAATAATCATTTATTGTATACCTGGTCTGTTGTCTATGATTATGTCAGCTCACCTCTTCTGACAGGTCTTCAAATTTGAGTGTTTCATTTACATCACACAGACAGTCCCATATAAGCTTAACCAATGCACTTAGAGCCAAAACCATGATTAGTTCCAACACAGACTCATTCTGAAAACGTAGTCCTGTGGACATTTCTGGAGACCACGAATTATGTAGCCGGAGGTACGTATGGCTGCATTTCATTTTCTTTTTTAAACGAACGCTACGGGGCAGTATGGCGTCGTTCCTTTTCGCGCTTACCATCTGACCACTTACCTCCTTGTGGAGGGCTTTCCCACCGTAACCAGTTTGTTCAGTTAGCTCGTCATGTATGCAAACTTGAGACGCACAGAGGAGTTGACCACGACGACGATGGTGTTCGAGTCCGGGGAAGAGCGTTTCCAGAAATCAGGTAAGACAAAAACAGAAACCAAAAAATAAAATGAACAAGTGCATAACAGGGTGAGAATGTGGTAAAATCCGAAAACGTGGTAAAAATCAGACGAGGGCTTTTCTTTTTCTGGACAGCTTTTGTAAACCGTTGGTTGGGTTTAGGGAAGTGTGTGGGTGGGCGGGTCAATCGATAAAATTGGTTGGGTTTAGGGAAGGAGGAGGGTGGGTCGATCAATTGGTCGGCCGGCCAGTCAGTCATTCAATAATTCAGTAAGTCAGACAGACAGCCAGTCGACAGCGGCCTCTGGTGGGTTTACACGAGAACAGCGGGCGTGAACGGCACTCGCGAGATAAATTCGAGGTATGAAAAAGCGCACACAGCTGCCTCTTGCGGTTTTGCAAAAACAAAAACTGCAAAAATACGTACCTCCCGGGACGTATTTTGCGGTCTCCAGAAACGTCCACAGGACTACGTTTTCAGAATGAGCCTGGGTTGATTAATTCACCTTTCAAGTCTTCTGGTACATAGAGATGACTGAAACCCGAGGACTCAAGAAATGAACAGATCAAATCTTTTTTCAGCTCTAAATGCATAAGATTAGGTGCGTTCGACATAAAGCACAGCTGCAGCCGGTGATCAACGAGATTAGCCGAGCGCAGGCGGGGGCGGAGTTGAAAACGGAGCTGTCAAGCCGGACACTTCGGGGTTCAAAGTTGCGGTGTCACATGGTGTCATCATCATTTTTTTTTTTATTTATAACAACAAAATATTTACAAATAAAACACAATACAGTCTCTACAAACTATAGTTCATTTTTAAACAGTAAGTGATTTATGAATCAAATATATTACAAACGCATGAGAGAAATAAGGGGAAACGAGAGGGTAATATAAACACAAAAACCAACAGGCCTATTAAATACAAAGCAATAAGCACAAATTCTAGGAGTTTAAACATCACTCTAGGCTAATAGTTCTTGTTTAATATGCTAAAAAGGGGTTACATTTATTTACATTTATAGATATAAAACTTTCCAATAGATAATTGTGTAAAACCCAAAACAAGGTGTTTTGATTAATTTATACAATGATTAAGATCATTCTGGATAATGAAAGCATTTTCAAAGAAGCATTTAAATCCAAAAAGATTGAACAAAAGGACATTCCTAAAATAAGTGAGCTACACTTTAAGTAGAAGTAAGAAAGAGCAGGTACATCAGTGTCACTTTTAAAACTGAACAAACAGCTAGACAGGAAATAAAATATATATTTTATAATCCTAAAAATTATTTTATAATTATTTAATAAAATAGTTCTTTATTTGTTAAGAAATCTTTAGGGTGTCGGGATCAATGATGATAATTATTTTATTACAAGTCTGTAAGAATCTTTTGAGTTAATATTCAGGTTATTCACTACAATATATTATTTAAATCGTTTATGGAGCTGAATACAGTAAATAGTCTGTACTGTATAAAAAAAGGTCGAAAATAAACCTGTGCAAACAATCTAGCCTTCATAACAACATTATTTAACTAAAGATGATACTGCAGTAAAATATTTGTAGTCTTTTAATAAGCATGATGTGTACAAGATAGAGATGGGATGAAAAGTTAATTGTTTGTTTTGAAATTTGTGAGACGGAATTTGTTCAATAATACACCCGAAACACACGTGGTTGCTGTCATGCGGTGAACTCGGCCAATCGTGTAATATTGGTGTCGTCATCAGAGCTCGTGCAGATGCTCTTCAGACGCTGCGCGGGCTGAGTCAGTCGTCTGATCTCGGAGCGATGTCGCGGTACTTTAATGCCACATGTGACAGTCACATGGCGTTGGCGCAGCATCAATCCGGACAAAATTTCTAACCAGCATGCACCGCTTTAAGACAGATTTCGATCGATCTGCGCAGCGCTGCATGAAGTCGAACGCACCTATTGGCTTCTGTCTTTCACGTGATGAACGAACAACTCAAACCCAAGAGGGCTCAAGAAATGAACAGATCAAATCTTTTTTCAGCTCTAAATGCATAAGATTGGCTTCTGTCTTTCACGTGATGAACGAACGACTCAAACCCAAGAGGACTCAAAAAAGGAACTAATCTTCTCCACCTGCACAAATCTGTGCATGCGTGAATGAACAAATCACTCCCTTAGAAGACTCATACATTGTTCTCGAGTCATACAAAATGAACGAATCGTTCAAGAACGACTCATCACTAGCTGACATTTTTTGACACACACACACCAAACAAGAGAAAACACATCTCAAACACCATTGCACACCATTTACAAGAAAAAAATGTCATTCAATCCAAAAACCATAGTAAAACGTTGAGCTTGAATTTACCTCAGTGTTTGCTGAAAATAAATAGACGCAATAGCAAAACTCACACATTCTTGTTCATCTTTTTAATTGTTTATGTTCTGATTCCATTTGTATTCAGTGTTTTCCCTCCACAGTGTTTAGAAAATCCCTTGCTTTCAGTGAATACCATTCATAAATGTTACCTAAGCAACCTCGAAGTGGAAACGCCCACTGGCAACTTAAATCACCACCCATGGTGAAGGGCAGCTGCAAAGTCACTGGTAGTGCGAAGAGTGTGTCTTTTTTGCTTCCATCCAAACATGTATTTGCATGGTGTAACAGATGATCTGATCTGTGGGGTATTTTGAGGTGAAACTTCAAATACATTCCGAGACATCTGAGATGTATTGCATCTTGCAAAAAGGGCACATTATAGGTTCATTTTATATTAACTGGCCTTAACTACTCGGTACTTACATTAACAGCAAAAAACACAATGTACTTCTTGTATTCATATTGTATTGCACAACACATATGATGCTATTGAGGTGGGATATGGGTAGGGTTAAGGACAGATTTGGTGGTATGGGTCAGTTTAAGGGTGGGTATAGGTAAGGAATGGGTCAACAATGTAATTATAATTTATAATTAAATTGCAGAACTTAATTACAGATGTAAATACATGCAGATCATTTTAAAGACACATGTACAACATAAAAAAAAGAACAAGTGCATTGTACCAAATGATTCATTTAAAGTGCATAGTAATTAAGGCCACTTAATATAAAGTGGGACCATAAACATCTGATTTCAGCTGACACTGTGATTTGTGGCTGTTTACGCTTATTTTATGCCTTGTTTTAAGTCTTTTTATTCCATCTTACTGGCTCTTTTGGTTGAGAAACACTCATCTGGCATCGGTTAATTTCTCATCGACATGCACAAGCACGCATTTCCACCGAATTAAAACATCAATGACGCAAACATCATGGCGGTGAAATGAGTGGGCTGATACACAATCTGTGAGACTGCAGACAAATGCTCGTGACCTTCTACGATTTTTCAGTGCCTTTTTTGATACTCTTTGCAGCATCAAAGAGCAACTTGTGACTTGAATCGTGTGGACACGGCAATTTCAGCGGAACAACAACTCTACAAAGATAAAAAGCAAAGTTAAACATTCAGCAGACGCGTCCTCTATACGGATTGAAGCTTAACGTCAGCGTTTCTGAAATTACAGACAGGGCTTCTCATCACAAAGAGCAACCTCAGCCAGCCGCAATTTCAGATAAATAATAGCCTGTGAACTCATTTGAAAACATGAGCTGTAACTTTATCTGTGCAAGTAATAACAACGTAAGCTAGCTTGCTATAGCACTTGCGATGCCATTATGGCTGCAGAGCTGACCAGGAAAGTATTATTGTTGGCTTAAACTGCAAGTCAAGTGGTCAAATTACTATTGTGAACAGCATTTCATTGACAAAAAAAAGCATCATATGTGGTTTCTAGCTGAAATGGACAATAACAATAAGCACTGGTGAAAACAATGACAACAATCTCCATCAGACATGCTGATTGGATGTGCAGCAGGAGTCTGTTGATGATAGGATTTGAGTGTGTGTGGTAATTCTGTTTTTAAAAATCTGTCCTAATAAATCTGTGATTAATTCTGTGTATAACGTACCATACTGAAACACAGGCTATCCTGTATCTACTGGATTTAAATTAATAATTAATAATTTTTGCATCTCGTGTTTAAATACACTATGAACAGCAGCTACGCTAATTATTTTCTTAATTCCTTATTTCCACCTGGGGAAACTCATCCTGAGGCCTCTAGAGATTATGCAGCGCCATTGATGCAATCCATGACCTGTGAAGAGATGATGCCAGGGTATCCATAATCCTGGACCTGGCCATATCCTAAGCAAATGCTGTGGTGGTCATGGAGGAGTGGAGAGCATAAGGGTGATTCCTGAAAAGCCCAGTGACAGACAAGTCTCTGCACTGATTCCGTGGGCCAGCCTGATCACCCGCCAGTGACCTACACACACCTGCAGTTTTCCACGATGGACGTCCAGTGTTCTTCAGTTTACTAGAACTTTTACGTTAAGCTGCTTTGACACAATCTACATAGTAAAAAAGCGCTATAGAAATAAACATGAATTGAATTGAATTAAAGCTTTGATTTCATAAACACTTCAAAATATGGAGGAAATAATAATTCAACAGAAATATTTATGTAAAGAAAACTACTTTTAGATTTAGATCTTAATAAGTAATATTTATGTTTTATTTTATGGAGCTAATAATATGCCAAAACAATCTGAATTTGAATTGTGTTCATTTGAATTATTGACAATTGTAATTTAACAAATTAGAATTTTTATATGCTGTTAAAATTTGTTTTGAATTTGAAAATTGAAATGTTGAACATCTGAATTTAAGACAACTGAATTTTTCAAGGCTGTATTTTTAATAGACGTATTTTCAAACTTCAGATTTTTGTGTTCTGAATTCCTATATTGCAGATATCCAGTTTGTAAAAAAAACAGCTTCAAATTTTCAAGATGAAGAAAATCAGAACATCAAATTCAATATTCTAAAATTCAAAACCAGAAATTCAGATCGTGAAATTCAGATTCAGCAGAAAGTAGGTCAGGGGTGATCAACAGGAATGAGTAGACGATTTGAAGTTTGCATCTATAAAAAATTCTGCCTTAAAAAAAATCAGTTGTCTTAAATTTCAGATGTTCAATATTCAAGTTATGAAATTCAAATTCAAATAAGAAATTCAAATTCAAAACAATTTTTAACGACATATAAAAATTCAGATTTAATAAATTACAATTGCCAATAATTCAAATTAACACAATTCAAATTCAGATTGTTTTGGCATATTATTAGCTCCATATCTTTTGGCTAGAATAAAAGTAGTAGTGTATAAAAATAAGTACAACACAATGTATTAAATGGCTTTAATGAGGGAAAGAAATACAATGAAGTGATGCTGCAGTGCTAAACTGTGTGACCTCCAGTTACCTGAAATTTACTTTTATGCTAAAACCCATTTTAATTAAACAAGTAGTTGGACAACTTTGCTGTTTTAACATAGTTGGTATTGTCAGATTGTGCTTTAGTACATCAAAGCAATTGCTTGTTGGTGGCTTTGAAGAAAGATTTTACATCAATACTGGTCAAACTAATTGTGGTCTTGATAACTTTACAAAACAAGTTAATATCAAGCATTAAAGTAACTTTGCTGTTGTGACTGCGGTCTCTTTATATGTCAAAATAGCGACGAAGCTCTGATATCTTACTCTTTTAGCAAACTTTCCAGATGATAGCCAATTAGATAGCTTTTACATACATCCCATGGATAATTTGCATTGTTTGACCTTATTTCACCAGTTCATATTTCCAGTCCCATATGGCCATGGAAAGATAAAAAAAGAGGCTAAATAAAAAAAAAAAAGCTTAAAATGAAAACAGAAAGGCTAAGATGATTAATGCAATAACTAAAAAAAAAAAAAAATGAAACAAAAATGAAAAAAGAAATGGCTTGTTACAGCCTAATTATATGTGTTTATAATTTGTGAATACAGTTATTTCTCTTATTTCAAATGCAATTAAAATGTATTTATGAATTCCTTGATATGCTATAAAATTAATTAATTATAGAGCGTTTGTTGTTTTGTAAATCACATTTTTTCTCTGCACAATTTTAACTGCTTATTAATTAATATAAATATGTCATTCATAATTTATTTTTATATCTACTCCATATATGCATACTGAATAGAATATGAAATACTTAACTGCTATTTTGATTTATTTAATTTATCTATAAATAATAAACACATTTCTTAAGGGATTTTCATTGTACGTCACCTACTAATTAAGTGTATTAATATTCCTGAAACACTTCCCCCATAGCTCTGATAGTAAACCTTCACCTTTAAACAACACTGTTTCATGACCCCCATGAAACACAAGTCACGCAAAAACAGCTCCAAGACTTGTAGAAGCAAGCTAAAGTTTTTGTAGATATCCTGTTGCACCTTTTCCTTCGCTACGGATCTGATACCCGATCGTAAGATAAGGGTGCTTTTAAGACTTACAGGAAAGTCAACATTACATTACCTGCTATCAAATCCACCAGTAATACCCTGCTGAGTAAACATGATGTGTGGGGTGGGAGTTCAAGAGGTCACAAATCACTATAATGTCTTTGAACAACTGTGATGGGAGTGATAGAATGACAAAAACATTAAGCTTAATTCCAAAAATGAATTCAAATAAATCCAGGCTACAGTTAAGCAGATTCATGAATGATTAGGGAAAGCTTAACAGTACTGTAATGCCATATTTTTTTTTTAAGAAAATGTGGTTTTATGCAAAGGTTTGGACATCCCTCTGTGACTGCATAGTTATGTGCTCTTTCTTTATAAGAGAAGATCGCAGTGGAATGCCACTCGGTGTCTAGAGAAAGCTAGATAATGTTGTGTTTTTCAGACAGAAATCCGTTAGGGGTGTCAAAATTAATCGTTTCTTCGGTGCACCGCGATGCAGACACGGACAATTCAGTATCGGTTCAGTAATAATCATAACCGGTTATTATGTACTGACGTCATTTATCTCACATGCGCTATGTCGCCGTAGCTTACCATGGCAAGGGAGGCGAGCGAGAGTATTTACCATTTACAACGCTCTAACTACGTAAAAACTCAGAAACTGTGCACAATTTCACTGCATGGGTGTTTGCTGAACACTGTTTCACTGACACTTACAGCAAAATCCCCTATTTCACGGCGATTAAGAGAATGAAAGTAATCTCCATTTCTCTTCTCTCTTTCTCTCACTGTGGCCCATGAGTGCATCTGTAAAGAGCGCCAGCATGTAAGAGCCAATCGCAGCCCTTTCTGTTGAGCGCGTGACCAATCAAAGGGGTGTAAGAAAGAACTTGGTAGACAAAGAAAGCGAGCGGGATATTTATATTTGTTTATTTGCTATAAATGCTCGTGTTGTTTAAAGATACAGTTTATATAACTGACTGTTTGTATTAAAGGACAAATTGTTTTACAAATAGTATATAAATATATTTATACATTTTAATACAAGAATTGCTGTGCTGTGAAGAAAATATAAAACTGTGTATGGAAAGAATTGTCAATGCACCGTGATGCACCGAGATATCGAATTGAACCGAATCGATGGCATGATAATTGTAACCGAACCGTGAGACCAGTGTAGGTTCACACCTCTAAAATCCGTAGTGTAGCAGTATTGAGATGTGTGAAATCAAATTGAAAGACAATGCAAAAGTTTGGGCACCCTTTCTTCTGTGTGGATTTCAAAACCTGTAGTCAGTTAATGCTGATCGATTACAACACAAAATTGATTTGAGTGCCTCAGTGAACCTTAACAATATATTTAAGATAGCAGATTGCTAGTTGTGTTCGCGTGGGTTTCCTCCGGGTGCTCCAGTTTCCCCACAAGTCCAAAAACATGTGGTATAGGAGAATGGGGTAAGCTCAATTGTCTGTAGTGTATGTGTGTGAATGAGTGTTGAATGAGTGTACAATTCAATGAGTGTTGAATCTGGTAATCGTGGTAAAACCTGATCGGGACATCCCTTATCATAATATGATAATTGATAAGAAGGATGGAGAAAGAATGAGTAAAATGAGAAGACTCATTTGCAGTCAGTAAAAATCTCTAGAAGTCAAAGGTTAGATATGGAATTTTCATGGTCTTTTGACTTGGTCCTGGGTTCATAACTCACCCACCTATACATGTCTAATAATCCACACTAAATCGAATCTGTGTTGTAGCAATGAATCTAAATGTATTATTTTTTTAAACTAGAGGGCAAAATATATTGACATACAATCCTTTCTCTGGCCCTATTTAACCTCTGACAGAATTGTGTCATGTGACTGACTTCACTTCACAAATCTGAAATGATTCCTAAAAAACAAGCTGTTAATCATGTCTCGTCAGCACAATATTTACTATTTGACTTACAGCAGATAATCTGCGATTGATCAAGTACTGTGAAACACAATTAGCCATGATTCTTGATGCTGAAAAAGATCCCAGCTGAAGCCTAACTAGACCTCGGATACAAATCCTAGCAATGAGACGCTGAGCGCTTTTCCACCTGAACGCTCATATGATGATTTTCATCACGGTATGTAGAGGACAGCTTGTTTCTTAAATGGAAACCTGATTGTCTATTCAATTTTCCATTTGTTTCTCTTCTGCAAATGAAAGCTTGTAGATCGCGAGTAATTAAAGATATCAGCAGATTTACACATCCCTGTAATGCTTCCCCTTTCATGATCAACTTTAAAAGCCGTTTCACACGCGCACATGTCAGTATTAAGTGCGGTAAATGCACCCCTGCAGGTATCAAAATGCTTTACAAGCTTCATGTCGTGTGCTCTTTCTCCTGTTTGGCTTCCTCTCGCTCTCAGAAACGTGCTACTTAGCTGAAAGCATCTCAGCATGGGAGAGTTTAACATTGAGAACCACGTTGACTTATTTAACTCAGCAAGAGAGAGAGACAGACAAGTAGTACGCATGTAAAAATACCCCAAGCTATTGGAGAGAGCGGGGCATCTCTTTAACACCTGAGAAATTTGACTATAGGAATAGGTTTAGATCAAAACTTTTGAAAAATTCCACCAGTGCAAGTTCACCTAGCAAACGCTGACTTTATATACAACATATAACTGTAGACAAATTGTTATACACGCTATACAGTATGAAAGTTGGAGCCGAAAATCGAAATCTGTGATCCTGATAGGTCAATACATGTGACAGGGGTAGGACAATGAACCTGAAACGCCTTGTTTTAGATCCCAATAATTCATTAGTATGGTGTAGGGCAGGGGTCACCAATCTCGATCCTGGAGGGCTGGTGTCCCTGCAGGCTTTAGCTCCAGCTTGCCTCAACACATCTGCCTGGGTGTTTCAAGTACCCCTAGTGAGACCTTGATTAGCTTGTTCAGGTGTGTTTGATTAGGGTTGGAGCTAAAATCTGCAGCACACCGGCCCTCCAGGAACAAGTTTGGTGACCCCTGGTGTAGGGCCTCGTTTTGTGGTCAATACAGCACCCATTTGTCCTGGGGATGGCAGATACTGTACAAGTCCTGCACAGTGGCCAGAGGGATTTTGAGGCATTCTTCTTGCAGAATAGTGGCCAGGTCACAATGTGTTTCCTCACTCGCTCCTCCAAAACAGGCCAAAGTGGCTCAATAATATTTAGTTCTGGTGACTGTGGAGGCCATGGGAGCTGTTCAACTTCACTTTCATGTTCATCAAACCACTCTGTCACCAGTGTTGCTTTGTGTATTGGGGGATTATCATCCTGATACACAGCACCACCTTCAGAATACAATGTTTGAACCATTGGGTGGACATGGTCCTCCAGAATGGTTTGGTAGTCCTTGGCAGTGATGCATCCATCTAGCACAAGTATTGGGCCTACGAAATGCCATGATATTGCACCCCAAACCATCACTGATCCACTGCCATGCTTTACTCTAGCCATGCAACATCCTGGGTGGTATGATTCTTTGGGGCTTCTCCACACCTTAACTCTCCCAGATGTGGGAAAGACAATAGCCCCTTTCACACAGTGATACCGATAAATATCCTGAAAATTTTCGGAACTACTTTACCGGTAAATTTTTAAAAAGCACTGTTCACACAGGCAAGGACATTCCAGAACGTTTCCGGAAAAGATCGTTGACACATCCATTCCAAAATAAATTCTCACATAATTAACCAGAAATGAGCTCTAAATGGCTGCGCTTATATTTGTTAACATAGAATGGGTCTGGCTTTTGTTGATGGTTTCCCATTTATTTAAAGCTTTAGCATTCACGCAGCTGCTTTTGTCCCAGAGACATCCAAAGGCAGAAGCGCAGTCCACAGCTAAATGTTTACACATTTGACGACATTACAAATTCTGTGGATGGATAAGTATTGTGAACAGCTTCGATGAAAACATGGAGAAACACTTTTGCATGTCGAGATTCACATAATATGTGTGTGTGTGCAGGCGCTCACCGGAGCACTTCTTCACATGCACATGCGTCAAGCAAATGAAGCAGAGCCTGAAGGTAAATGCTGGTTTATCATAAGCATTTTATAGATACATTTTTACACAGTTGGCATTAATAAGAAACATAGAAACGTTATCCAACTAACATCTAGAAGCTAAATTTGTTTGGAAAAAATACTTAAAGGCTTTTATTTTTCTAAACATCGCGGATGTGAATGCGTCTGAATGTTCTGATTAGCTAGAGTAGACGGCATTTTTCCTTCTGTGTTCACACAGAGCAGAATTCCGGCAAATTACCAGTAATGTTACAAGTTCTCTTTACGTAAAATTGCCAGAATGAATTGACCGGTATTTTTAAAAAGGGCCTGTTCACACATGATCCCTTTTGTTTGTATGTGTGAAAGGGGCTAAACAAGGTGGACTCATCAGAGAACAATACATGTTAGACAAACACACCTAAATAAAATCATTAAAAAAAGTTTATATATACTATAATAATTTATTATTAGTAAGAAGTTTACTGGGTCATTAGTGACCAGAGCTATGTAATAGTGTGAGTATATTTCCCTGTGCAACAATAAATAAATATCTCACTCAATAGGTGAATTTTACTTTAAATTCTTAAGGTGGCAATGTCTTATACAAAATTATGATGTGATGTTTTACTCCTAATTACCATAGGATTTTATGCGGAATGATTTTTGAAGTATCATAACTAAAAACGTAATTTATGAAAATAGAAAATAATAAATTTGTAACTTTTATTAAATGTTTACAATGCAAATCCAATTAGATCCATTTATTTAGTAAAAGCAAGTCAACTCATATAATATATCTACTAAAAGACTAAAATATTACTTTACCAACTGTATTGTAAATAAATCATATGAACATTTTAATATTACTATTATTATACCACAATAATATTAGTGAAATGAATTTAAAAACTGAATAAACATACATTTACACAAGTAAATGCACAGACTCAATGATGGGCTAAAAATCTGCAGAAATCTGCTAATTTCTACGCACACAGATTCTGTGTGGGCCTACTAATGACCCAAATTAGACATGCACTGAATTTTAAGCTACTGAATATTACTGTATCAGTCGAAATTGGCATTTTTGGTTTTGTTTTCATTTTGTTGCTGCACCAACTAAAGCATAAGTACTGTATAGTGGAGCATAATGTCGAATACCTTGCATAAGCACCGTAGTCAAAGTGGTCAAAATAGCTCAATGTTCCACTCTGTGGATATTCCACTCATGTACATGCATACCTAAACATTCACTTAATAATTGTATAATTGTAATAACAAAAATGACTTTATAATATTTCATAAAATATGAAATCATTATTACAAAGCATTTTCAGTTTTTTATCCCAGTGCATCCAGAATTTTCATTTTAAATTGTCTTAACATTTCACAATATTTTTATACTGTGTTTTGAATCAAAAATATCCAGTTGGTGAGCCTCCCAAACTGGCTTCGCACCACAGTACCACAATAAGACCAGTTTAAAGCAAAAAGAGAGAGAGAGAGAGAGAGAGAGAGAGAGAGAGAGAGAGAGAGAGAGAGAGAGAGAGAGAGAGAGAGAGAGAGAGAGAGAGAGAGAGAGAGAGAGAGAGTTTTGGCTTCCCTGTAGGATTCCTGCATAATTCAGTATGGGTCAGGTGACTACATCTATCATGCTAAATGCCAATTACTGACGAAGGTAGAAATATGAACCAACCTGGTAACCAAAGAGCTCCCTGGAATAGACAACGCACATTTATATTTCACCGCATGACCACCAAATAACCCTGCTGTAGCTCTCATTCCCTCTGTTTTTCTTGTGATCTGTTTCTACAATTCGTACACGTGTAGACCACCGCTCCAACGATTTGAATTCCGCTGTCTGACAATATCTACTTTTTTATTAATTTTATGTCACTTTAAGTGGCCATTTATCAGCAAACTCATTGTGTGCAGGCCAATCATGATCCAATCCATCAGGGCAGCAGCACTTATTAAGATTCTAAAAGTCAGTGTCAAAGCATTAATGTGGAAATATTCTTTTACTGAAAATAATATATTGTCTGTTTATGAGGATATATATCATCTTGGTATTGCAGTTTGTGACGGGTGCTCTGTTGCTCTTGCTTTTTTTTCTGTGTGTACGTTTTCTTCCCCTAATACTAATGAATAGAGATGTCTAAGTAGAACACACCATTTAGCTATTCATTTCAGGATAATTCTTTACGCATTCATCAAAGACTTGATGTTTCTTCAGATTAAATCATTATTGTTTGTTATTATGTTATTTATTTTATTCCTTACAGGTTGTTAGGTTATAAAAAGCTCACTGGAATAATGCTTAATGTGAAATCCCTGCACCATTTCCATATCCGTGCCATTTTCTTTCTCTTTTTTTTGTTTGCAGTTGTTTTTTTGTTTTTTTTCATTTTAGAATAAAATAAAATATGAGGCTGTTTTTGTTTTGGATGTCTCCTAAGTTCAAAGTATAAAACACTTAAATTTTCTCACAACATACATAGCAGGATCATTTTGAAGGTGCAAAGTCAATTCATTCATTCACAGCACCGAAAACTGCACAATTAAAACTCTCCCGAGCCTTAAAGGTGCTGTATGTAAGTTTTTGACTCTTCTAAAGCATAAAAATACAATAATATGTGTGCAGATATTTAAGAAACATCCCAAGTGAACATACTTGTTTAACTGACAAACAATGCTGAAGTCAGATATTCTGCTTTGAAAATGTTTTTTTCCGTGCCGGAACGATGTCTTTGTTTAGGTAATTTTCATATGCACATGCCAGTTTAGCCAATTATAATTCAGCACCCCGGGTTGCCTTGTTGGAAAACAGCATATTTCATTTATTCATTCATTCATTCATTCATTCATTCATTCATAAAGACTCTGAAAGCATGCGTCCATGAGCGAAATGCTACAGTGTAGTGGAAAGTATCAGATGTCAAAATAAGACAGATTCAGTTCCACATGACGTTAATTAGCAAATGACATAAATATTAGGAACGTGAGCAGGTTACATCGCGTGTCCTAACAACACGCTGTGACGAGATTGTTATGAGTGATGAGCCATTTGGCTGTTTGCACCACAAAACACGGCAGAAATTTAAATACAGCCTTTCAGAAGCACAGAATATGCACTCACTCACAAAACGGTAAGGTTTAGAATCTATTTAATACATGTTAACCCTCTTTAACATCATTAAATGTACATGCTGAATCACTCATATGTGTTTAGTTCTAAAGTTCAATTTCAAACGGTTTATTGTATTTTCCAGATCTGAGGTGAACTTTCTGCTTTCAGTATATGGTAATACACGTCATGTAAAATGCATTCAAACTCGCATTGTTAGCATTTAGCACTGAATAAAGCACACGAGGCTTACCTGAGGTGATCTGTCATAGGTTTCTGTTGTTCAGCTGTGAGCAATAGAAGCCGCTTCTAATAAATCAATTCGAGGTGTTGGTTAGAACCAAAACTCCTTTTAATATGGAGAATATTCCCTCAATCGCGTGTCGTTGCTTTTATTTAGAACACAGTTTAAAATCACTCAAACTGGCAACCCGGCGTACCTTTATTATGATTCAGGACTGCAATACCTAGTTCAACCACTGGGTGTCAAACTTACATACTGCACCTTTAACTACAACTAAGCGTTTACCAATGAGTCTGGCATGCTCTTCATGGGCATCCAGGGAAAGCTATGGGCTGTTACTATGCTAATTTATTACAATCCTACATATGTTTGTGCAGAAATTAATTTAGGAATAAATGCTTGCTCATTGGGCGGCACGGAGGCTCAGTGGTTAGTACTGTCACCTCACAACAAGAAGGTTGCTGGTTCGAGTCCCAGCTGAGCCAGTTGGCAGTTCTGTGTAGTTAACACGTTCTCCCTGTGTTCGCATTGGTTTCCTCCGGGTGCTCCGGTTTCCCCCACAGTCCAAAGACATGCTATAAGTGAATTGGGTAAACAAAATTGGCAGTAGTGTATGAGTGTGTGGATGTTTCCTAGTACTGGGTTGCGGCTGGAAGGGTTAACGCTACGTAAAACATATGCTGGAACAGTTAGCGATTCATTCCACTGTGGCGACCCCTGACAAATAAGGGACTAAGACGAAGGAAAATGAATGAATGAACCAATGATTACTCATTTTAGGCAGAATGGCTTAGTTCTTTTGTGAGAAAATACTTCATATTAGTCAGGAGAGCTTGATCTTTGTATGCTTAGCAATTGGTGTGCAGGCAAGTCAAGTAAAGGCGAGAAGCAGACCCACATGCAGGTGAAAAGTTTAATAAAGTAATCCACAAAATGAGAGAGGGAAAAAAGGCAAGGCTGTAGAATAAGGAAAAGTCATATACCCTGTACAAACACATTCACTATATTGAATGACTGATTGGAGCAGTGAGGCTTTATACAAAATGGCTGATAAGTGAAGAAGAGGTGAAGACAATAACTGGGGCAATTAACTGGGGAAACCCTGCAAAAAAACGAGAGAGAGCGCAAGGAAACAATAAAGGAAATCTGAGAATGAACCAAAACACAACACGCATTCCAGGATTATATAATATGCAACCTCTCAGTGGTCGGCTGTAAGGCTCAACTTTTTTTGCAAAGATGGAGAAAATTGAAGCCCGTCCATCATTTTGACAGATTACACCGAGGGTCATTTCTGTTTTTTCTGTAATATGCTTATAGTAATAAAAATCACTTTGTTCATGTGGACAAAGCACATTACAATCCTAAACTGAAAGTGTCTGCCATATACGCTACATGTAAACATGCCATGGTATGCTTTTGATTATTGTCAAATTTGCGTTTAAGCGCATTTTATAAAAGGGAAATAAGTCCCAGAGGAACAACCAGGAGAGATTTATGGCATCCCACGCCCACAGATTACACCGAGGGCCATTTCCTCTGTTTATTGTCCTGTAATATGCGTATAGCAATACAAATCACTGTTCATGTGGACATTGCACATTACAACCCCAAACTGAAAGTGTCTACCATATAAGCTACACGTAAGCATGCCATGATATGCTTTTGATTAACGTCAAATTTGCATTCAAGCTCATTTTATAATAGTGAAATCAGTCTCAGAGGAACAACCAGGAGAGTTTATGGCATACTAGACTAATTTATTGTCTTTACTTATAAAATGGTAAATGTCTTTATTTATTCATTCATTCATTTTCTTTTCGGCTTAGTCCCTTTAATCGGAATGAAGCGCCAACTTATCCACCACATGTTTTACACAGCGGATGCCCTTCTAGCCGCAACCCATCTCTGGGAAACATCCACACTCATTCACACTCATACACTACGGACAATTTAGCCTACCCAATTCACCTGTACCGCATGTCTTTGGACTGTTGGGGAAACCGGAGCACCCGGAGGAAACCCACGCGAACGCAGGGAGAACATGCAAACTCCACACAGAAACACCAACAGACCCAGTCGAGGCTAGAACCAGCGACCTTCTTGCTGTGAGGCGACAGCACTACCTACTGCGCCACTGCGTCGCCGTAAATGTCCATTCATTTATTTATTTATTTATTTATTTATTGTGTGTGTGTGTGTGTGTGTGTGTGTGTGTGTGTGTGTGTGTGTGTGTGTGTGTGTGTGTGTGTGTGTGTGTGTGTGTGTGTGTGTGTGTGTGTAATAAAATCCTTTACTTAAAGCTGCAGTAGGTGATTGTCTTCAGAAACATTTTCTGTTGTGCTGGTTGAAAGTCTTATCACATTCCAATAGTAATGATTAGAGTAAATGATCTAAATGTCTTTATATGTATTTTATATTTAATGAAAATTCTAAATAATCTTACCAATTGTGGCCATCCAATGACCCCTTTTGAGAGTAAGATGTATGAAGTATAGATTTTGGCACACTAGATCTCCTACATTGGTGAGAGTCTTTGGTAAACTTTATGAAATATGAAGGTAAACATGCAGCTGCAACAGAGTAATGTAACGAAATTAGCTCAATTTATGAATAGTAATGATAGTGGGGCAGTGGGCAGCGCTGTCGCCTCACAGCAAGAAGGTGGCTGGTTCAAACCTCGGCTGGGTCAGCTTGTCAGTTTCTGTGAGGAGTTTGCATGTTCTCCCCATGTTTGTTTAGGTTTTCTCCGGATGCTCCGGTTTCCCCCACAAGTCCAAAAACATGCGCTATAGGTGAATTGGGTAAGTCAAATTGTCCATAGTGACCCCAGATTAATAAAGGGACTAAGCTGAAAATAAAATGAATGAATGAATGAATGAATGAATGAATATTTGAAATCAGAATTGATTTTAAAGTGCTGTTACTGGTATACAAATCCCTCCATAATCTAGCCCCATCCTATCTCTCAGAGCTGCTTCATTCTTACACTCCCGTGAGATCTCTTAGGTCAAGTGATCAAAATCTTCTTTTAGTTCCTCAGTCCAGACTGAAACGTAGAGGGGACAGAGCTTTCTCTGTGGCGGGTCCTCGGTTGTGGAACACCTTGCCCCTTGATATTAGGATGGCTCCATCACTATCTATTTTTAAGTCTCTTCTTAAAACGTACCTTTTTAGCTTGGCTTTTTAATATTATTTTAATAGTCCTTCTACTGCTACTTTTTTACATTTTATAGACATTTATCTTGTCTTATTTCTTTGTTTTGTATTCTGTCCTTTTATTTTGACTTGTCTTGTGTACAGCACTTTGGTCAGTCTTGTGACTGTTTTTAAATGTGCTCTATAAATAAACTGAACTTGAACTTGAATATTTAGAATTACCTTATAGTTAATTTAGCAAAAATAATCATAACAATGACTTCATCCGCACTCCTTAGCAGACTTTTTTTGAGACGTTCTAAGACGTTGTTTATTTATTTATATACTTCTTGTAAAGTAGATGAATAGTTTTGGAAGTTTTATTAAACTTTAACTAAGCTGGTAGCAAGGGATTTTTTACCGCTAAAGTGACCATTTCTGTGAGGCAAAACAAAGACAATCCACTGCGGTTATAACATGATTTAATGACTAGCCTAACACATAACAAACAAAATGTACTGTACATAAAAACAAAAACACAGAACAGTGAGGAAATTTACAACAGTTACAACAGTGAGTTTACATAAAATATGGTAAATTTCACTCAGTTGCAATAATAAGACTAATAAGAACCACCAAGTATTGAAAAACACCTTAAAAGAGGCACAGCTTAAAAACACATATAGAGAAATACTTGCATCACTCTCTCTCGTGTTGTGTGATTTTCTCTGATGCTTGGAAGATGGAGTCTCTTAAGAAGTCATTTTGTCATTTGCGTGGAGTTTGCGGCACAGCTGGGAGGATACATGAGGTGAGTTTATACTGGCCGGAAAATAAGAAAAAGTGGACTCGTGGGTACAGAAAGGGGGTCTTCCCTGGTGGTGTTCTGCAGAAGACCTTTTGCACATTTTGCTTGTGCGGGTAAAATTTTAAAGTTTTGTTTTGATCACACCTATTTTTTACTGAGGAAAAGTCGCGTGGGAAACTTTCTTTGTCTCTAAGCCGCTCATATGCATAATGAGGATCCGCCCTAAAGAGACGGATAAACTTTAACCAAGAGTATTAAAGAGTATTATGCATCATGTGTTGTGAAATAAAAGGAGAAGTGCAACAATGTCAAACATGACACTTTAAACAAACATTAAGCAGAATCTATGCATTTCTATATTATTTAACACCATAAGAGTATAGATATATTATTTGAACTACTTTTGCTATAGAACTGAACATATAGATTACAAACAAACACATTATATACATTATAGAGGGAGTTGTGTGTTCTAATAGTCCATTTAATCTGGAGGGCATTTTGAAATGGGGGGGGGGGTTCCTTAACTTCAAACCTTTTGAAGTTCATAATGATGAGGCAGCTAGGTGTCTGTTTAAGCTCAACTTGGAGTGCTTTTTGTTAAAGGGCCACGAAACCTCTCTGTCTTAGCAGGGTGTTTTCACACCTTTGGAAAAAGTCAGGAAAGTGGGCGTGTCCAGCTCTGTTTAGGTGGGAGTGTCGGGGAAGGGAAAGAGGGAAGGATTTGCAAATATGGGAGTTTCCGTTTGGGCACGCGCTGATTTTCAGAGGCGGGGCAAAACAAACACACAGACGCAGGGGAGAAAGACAGTGACTGTGTTTACATAGACATCAGTAATCGAATTATTTGCCAAATTATTAATTTGTCGACTTCAACTGCAGTTTGACACTTTCACTTTTTATTCAGGAACATTTCCTGCATATCCCCCGTGACAAACAAGATATTGAAAGTGAGGAACTGCTGGAAGAGTGGAGTTTTAATGGAGTATTTGATACTGCACGGCGAATGAGAGAATAAAATCCTCCACATTTCTCTGTAACTTGCACTCGATAGGTAACATATCGTCAGGAAGCCGTGTGTGTATAGACTATCCTGTCACAAAATGCAGTGAAAATTCTACACGACAGTTATAGTTTGATTGTGGCGTTTACATGTTTACATTTGGAGAGCAGCATTTACAGCGGATCTTTCTGTCTATAATATTGTACTATAATATTGCAGTGATATTAACATACTGTAAACTTAGTAACTAAATCATTTTGACTGAGGTATGTCTTTAAAAACTGAAAGAGCACTGCTGACCATACGAAGTAACGTTGCCATCTGAATGAACAAACAAAGAGCACTGCTCTCACACACACTTACCAAATCTGTAGACAATCAACACAAACTGGAACTGTGTCTTTTTTAAAAGGAGACGAGCGGCAAATCCGGATTTCATCATTTCCAGATGCGAAAAGCTCTCGGGTAAAAATGTTCCTTACAAACGCATTGTCGCGTGCACTGTATTCCACACGTGAGTCCAGCTGCGCTCTCATAGCGGGGAAATGAAAACAAAACCTTCGTTGAAGCACAATAATAAATGCAACACTGATGACCCGTGTCTCCAAATTCCCGTTCTTTCACTTGTTTTGGCAACACAACGTGGCGTCTCTCTGTCGTCTGAACACTTTAACAGGTAAACAGTCTTCGAAGCTATAATGCATATTAATGAAGTTGCACCACATATACAATAGAACGCGCTGATTGGTTTGAACCAAGTCTTTCTCATGAATTAATGCCGCGCACTCAGAGACATCACGATGTACTCGCAGGTACAGACAGCCATTCTCCACACTGGATTACACACAATTATGTAATCGCCGTGACGCAGCTTCAAAAATTCGTTTTAAACCGGAAGAACGAATTTGCTCAAAATAACGCCAAAAACCAATTTTCACTTTACTGAAATATATGTGTCCTAATAGTGTTTACAGCAGCGTGGGACACATATATGACTGTCAACAGCTCAAAAAATGTGTTTTGGTGTTTCATGACCCTTTAAAAACTTTTAATGCTATCAGTGCCAGAAAGGTAACTCCCCCCGACCCAATCTGCCATTGATATCTTAAGTAATGTAAGCAATGATAGAATTAAAAGTGTTTAACAAAAAGCACTCCAAGTTTATGTATTTTAGCTAAGAAGGAGAAATCAAAAAATTGCATACAACCTCAACGCTACAGTAAAATACAAAGACAAGAGTGTATATTACTAAACAGTACTGCTCCGAGACAAATCAAAACAAGTGTCAGATCTAGACAGGTGCTGCTGGGGAGGGGGGAGGAAGGAGGACTATAAACATGGCATGCAGACTCCGTGTCTTACCAAAATAATAAAGGCAATCAGGGGTTGAAAGAAGTGATTGATTGGTTGCTGAAATGGCAACAAGACAGCCAAGAAGCAGGACGGCTAAACTTGGTATTTATCATACACTTTGATCTTTGAAATGTTGCAGGCCTTTTATATTCACAACCAGCAATATTATACACCACATAAAAGCATAATGGGGCACTTCATGAGAAATAAAGATCTTGATTACCCTTTGTGTGTGTGTGTGTGTGTGTGTGTGTGTGCGTTTGTGTGTGCAATGTAATTGCAGCATATATACTCTATTTATTGACTGTTCAGCTGCTGGAAGTGAGGTCAGTGACTGCTTTTATGTGGCAGGTTTTCATGGTCATTTTGGAGAGTGTTCTTAATAGTTTACATTATTATTGAATGCACATGGCAACAGTAGAAAGAACAAAAAAAGTGGACTAAAATGTAGCCATATGCTGTCTATTTGCATAATTTTAGGATTCATAACAGAGGACTGGAGAAATATGTATGTATAAAAAAAAGCCGAGCAGCATCTCGTTTTCCCCTCTGAAGAGAAATGAACGATACAAAGGTAGAATCGCCCGGATGAGTTGCAGAAAATGTTCCATATAAACAGAAAGCTGGCACATTAACCGCGCCAGCTTTATTTCCTTCCTGGTCACGACTCTTTGGTGGAGATATGCAAACGAGGAGGAGCTTGTCAATTAAAAGGACTTTTGAATTGCAGACGCACAAATAATGCATAACGGCACACGCTGCATTTCCATACCCACAATACAGAGGAAATCCATAATACTGAAATAAACAGAACACATACAGGAGAGCAAGGTGGAGAAGTGGGGAAGTGTGGAGAGGAAAAGTAATGAGGGATGATTCAGGGAGAAAGCAAAATGCGGATTAGTGGAGATTTTTAATGAAGGGTTTATGCAGGCCCCGTTAAAGCTTATTAACAAGCATGGAAACACACAGACACACACTCACAGACTCAAGCTCTTTCTCTATTCGCACACACACACTTGCACAAAGAAAAAGACACAGTTAGGTCCAGTTACAAATTGGTTACAGGACAGTTGGCAAAAGTTAATTTATAATTGCTGTGCACACATGAAAAGTCTGGGGAACTGTATTAAAGACAGCAAACCGTTTGCCCGCATCTGTTTTTAATAATCTTTGTGTACTATAGAACGTAAACGGCACTATAAATCAGCAGAGGACTGACAAGGAAAAACAAATGTTTGCATGTCTTTGAGCAGGAAAGAATTAGTGCGTATGGCTTTTGTTTTCCCTCAGAAAAGTGGCCGAGATAAATTTATTGTCTCCCCGTGATAAATCCACAGCTGTTGATGACAAATAACAGCAATATGTGTGCGTTCAGCATTGTTCAAAAACACCGTCCTTGCTTTGTCCTCTTCTGTTTTCCAATAATTTGTAAGAAACAACAATTTTATGCAGTTTTTCCTCTTTAGGAGGACAGATAAAGAGAGAAAATGTCCTTATCCACAAATCATTTTCCAATAGTGTGCTTTTTTATCAGTGGTATGCACAAGCTTTAGCATAGCAAGAGTCTAAACCCAATGTTTCTTGACAATAGTCTTGATTTACGAAAATGACTTAAAAAGGTACTAATTTGCTTGTGCAATCTAACAAATTGTGTCTGCATTTTGTGGGCGTATTCCAAGTGATTTGCTAAGAAACATTATGGAAATAGCCACAGGTACAAATCAGTTGGAAACACCCATTTTAAAAAAAGATCTTTGTATGTGGTAATTGCATATATTTGGCCCTGCATGGTGCCCTGCCTGCACACGGTTCCCATGGACATGTGTCCAAATTCCCAAGGTAATAATCCAGTCTTGTATTTATATCTGCACGACAAAGTGTAAAAAACATATACACTAACTGGCCATTTTATAAGGTACACCTGTCCAACTGCTCGTTAACGCAAATTTCTAATCAGCCAATCACATGGCAGCAACTCAATGCATTTAGGCATGTAGACATGGTCAAGACGATCTGCTGCAGTTCAAACCGAGCATCAGAATGGGGAAGCAAGGTGATTTAAGTGACTTTAAACGTGGCATGTTTGGTTGGTGCCAGACGGGCTTGTCTGAGTATTTCAGAAACTGCTGATGTACTGAGATTTTCACCCACAACCATTTCTAGGGTTTACAGAGAATGGAAAAAGAGAAAATATCCAGTGAGCAGCAGTTCTGTGGGTGCAAATTAATTGTTGATGCCGGAGTTCAATGGCCAGACTGGTTCGAGCTGATAAGAAAGGCAAAAGTAAATCAAATAACCATTCGTAACAATCGATGTATGCAGAAAAACATCTCTGAATGCACAATACTTTGAACCTTGAGGCGGATGGGCTACAGCAGCAGAAGACCACACCGGGTGCCACTGCTATCAGCTAAGAAAAGGAAAATGAGGCTACAATGTGCACAGGCTCACCAAAATTGGACAATAGAAGAAAACGTTGCCTGGTCTGATGAGTCTCGATTTCTGCTGCAACGTTCGGATGATAGGGTCAGAATTTGGCATCAACAACATGAAAGCATGGATCCATCCTGCCTTGTATCAATGGTTCAGGCTGGTGATGGTGGTGTAGGAGAAATTTTCTTGGTACATGTTGGGCCCATTAGTACCAATTGAGCATCATGTCAACGCCACAGCCTACCTGAGTATTGTTGCTGATCATGTTCATCCCTTTATCACCTCAGTGCACCCATCTTCTGATGGCTCCTTCCAGCAGGATAACTCACGAATCATCTCAGACTGGTTTTTTTTTTAACATGACAATGAGTTTACTGTACTCAAATGGCCTCCACAGTCACCATTCTCAATCCAATAGAGCACCTTTGGGATGCGTGGAATGGGAGATTCGCATCATGGATGTGCAGCCGAATAATCTGCAGCAACTGCGTGATGCAATCATGTCAATATGGTCCAAAATCTCATAAGAATATTTGTAGTACCTTGTTGAATCTGTGCCACGAAGGATTAAGGCAGTTCTTAAGGCAAAAGTGGGTCTAACCCGATAATAGTAAGGTATACATAATAAAGTGGCCAGTAAGTGTATAGTTATATCTGCATGATTTGGAAAAAAATATTTTGATAAGCTTTAGCTGACTTTTTGCAATTAGCAGTCATGTCAACTAGTATGCCTGCTTAATATCTGATATAGCACTTTTTGAGTTTCTCCCAACAGACATTCTGCTGACTGTAAGTACAGTAACTGTGCAAGTACAGTATGTCAACTGCTAACTCTAACCTAACACTATACAGATACTCTAATGAGAGTTTGTTGACATGTAGTTGAAAAGTTACTTATTGTATAGTCAATGAAATGTCTAAATCAAAATAGTGTGTAATAGTATTATTTATAGCATATTGTGAGTAAACTATGGGAGTTAATCTTCAAAGAAATACTGGAAAAAGTATGTAATCATGCCAAACCAATCTCATAGGAAAATTGAAATATGTTTATATATTTATTTGCTTAGTGAATTTGTAAGATTTAGTGTATGAAAATGTATGAATTCTAGAAAAAAAAGCAAATGTAGCATGACCCATGAGCATATGAGAAAACAAAGTGAGATCACACAAATTAATATTAATATATTTTTATATGTCTGAATCTTTGTATTACTTCTTGTGAAGTCTACTAATTTGTCTGCCAAATTAATAAATGTAAATTTAACTCTATTTGAGTACTGAAGCTAAAAATTATCTTTATTTGTTATTTCTTGATTTTACTTTGTAGGACTGGGTGGTATGATGATATATCTCATTACAGCAGAATAAATTGTCAACAGTAATCATTTTTTATTCTCTGCATACTGCAACATGTAAAAAGTGGGTGTGGTTAACTCACTCACAGTGTGACTGAGCAAGAGGCTGAGACTAAGGAAAGCAATGACTGGAGCAGTCGTATTGAAATCAGGTCAGTAATTACAGGTAAACTTTTACCTTTGAGATTTAACTGTTTTGGATTATAACTTGAAACTCTGAATTTGAGTACAGAATAACTATGTTTACAATAGGCCTATAGTTAAACAGTAACTTGTGTAGCTACAGCCTCTGCCAGCTAACAGCCTCCCCGTCATCAGATGGCCATCAGTAACAGTAGCACAACTGATTCCGCGGAGGCACTCTATACCCAGTCTGATCTTACAATGAAACATAACTATTTTACGTTTTGTCAGTTTATTGGCTAATTTGTACGATTTTTTAATGGCGGCATGACACCAAACCCTACCCCTAAACCCAACCGTCATTGGGGGATGAGCAAATCATACTAAATTGTATAAATGAATTAAGAATTAGCCATTAAATTGAAAAAGAAATAAGTTAGAATTTGCTGTGAGATAGCATTAGTATACCTTATAGGAAAATGAAAGTAAAATACCCAAATAACTTGAAGTTATGTTCTAAAATGCTTAGTCTTGGTCAGAATATCTCAACCAATCATACAGAGTTTAGTTCAGTATCTGCTCTATTAGTTCCTTTCCTTTACAATATTCAGTGCCTTCAGGATTCTGCTGGACTTTTTTTTTCAGATTTTTGCAGCCTAAAATCACTTTTATTTAGCTACAGCTTTTCTTAAAATTTGTAGTAATATTTGCAGCATTTTTTTTGGGTCGCAAAATCCTGAAGTGGCTGAATATTGCTCCCAAGCAACCTCCCACTGGGTCTTAGTGCATGCACATGAGAAAAATCTATTCAGGGACTACTACACTAATAATAAAAAAAAAAGAAGAAGAAACATTATGGGAATAAAAATTGAAACCTGACTCTGCAAATTAACCTGCAAATTAGCACTTCTTAAAAACACAAACAGAAAAGATATCGGCATCAGCTCAGCCAAAAGGAGTTTCCAATATTGTGCTTCCCTACTATATTTCACAAGGTCCAAATAAAAGGAAAATTTCTAATAATTTCTTGAATAACTACCTATTTAAATAAATATATCATGAAATATATTGTTTCCAGCGACGCAGTGCCGCAGTAGGTAGTACTGTCACCTCACAGCAATAAGGTCACTGGTTCGAGCCTCGGCTGAGTCAGTTGACGTTTTTGTGTGGAGTTTGCATGTTCTCCCTGCGTTCGCGTGGGTTTCCTCCGGGTGCTCCGATTTCCCCCACAGTCCAAAGACATGCGGTACAGGTGAACTGGGTAGGCTAAATTGTGCGTAGTGTATGAGTGTGAATGAGTGTGTATGGATGTTTACCAGAGATGGGTTGCAGCAGGAAGGGCATCCGCTGCATAAAACGTGCTGGATAAGTTGGCGGTTCATTCTGCTGTGCCGACCCCGGATTAATAAATGGACTAAGCTGAAAAGAAAATGAATGAATGAATATATTGTTTACGTGGAATAAAATTACTTATACCACCACCTACCCCTATTACTTTGAATATGATCATATTCTGATTATGTGCAAATAATGCCCAGAGCTGCGTCCCAAATGGCACACTATACACTCATGCACTATGTACTTATGCACTTACACACTCAACAGCATAGTATATGTATGTAGTGTCGTCCCAAATGGAACACTAATGTTTTTTTACTAAGCAGAAATTCAACCCGTTCCCAGATGACGTTTGACGGTTGCCAAATTAGTAAAATAAATGAACAAAGTACCAAATAATACCTGCCGTGAGTATAACCGCATTCACCATCGGGAGGCGCTATAATCACTCTAACAGGAGAATTTCGCTTTCACAATCCAAAATAAATAAAGTTATCCAACATGTGCGCCTGATAGCTCCGCCCCTTCCGCTACGTGAGCAAACCTGCAGTCGTTGAGTGCCATAGATATATACACTAGATATCACATAGGGACCCTGAGCATGCGTCAATTGCGCCGCCACATTGGTACAGTGCTTCTAGGACAAACGTCATTCAACCGCACTAGTCAAGACAGTGTGCCAATGTGAAGATGCTGGACTTTAGCGCTGTGTTTGTGTTGTAGTAACGAGCAAACAAAGAAAACAAAGCACAAAGGCATTACATTTCATAGGTAAGATTTTGTTTTTTATGTTTTTGTATGTTATGAACTTTTGTGCTTAACAAGTAATGTTATTGATGATAATACAGTCTCTTACTGCAGTCACCATAAGGCAAAGTAACACCAACTCGCACTAAATTCTAAGCTTATGTTAGTTTTGTTGAATAAAATAAGCAAACAATGTTATGAAATATGACAAGAAGATGCTGCACTGCCAGAAACTTGTATTATTGTCGACTAAGTGAACGAGTCGTTCATAATGGAGATTCATTCACAAACGAATCGCTCCCTCCGTCAGAATGAGAAGTGAAAGCAGGAGAGGGGGTGTGTTTCAGGACATGGATTAGATCAAATTAAACAGGGAAGGAGGATAATGCATTTCCATGCACACAAACACTTGCTTTTGTTAGGAATGCCCATGCGGTCACATCCATCAATGTAGAAAAGTGATGTAAAATTATAATATTTCGTAATTTAAAAAAATATTTGCATACAGACCACCGGGGAAAACTCCTGATCATAGATATATGTGTATATGTGTATTTCTCTGGCTTTGAATGGCCACAGTCCTCCACTTCACCCTGGTCCTGCATTCATTTCAATCGAGCGCTACCCTGTACTAAAATGGCGGCTCTATTGATGCATTCCTTCTAATAGACAACAGTAGGGTAGGCGACATCTAATGTATACATCTATGGTTGAGTGCTTGAAGTTAAAGTCTAGATTGGATACGCGGCCGGCCGGAAGTGCGATATGCACATGTTAATGCAGATGTAAATAAAATACAATAAATCGGAAATTTCATAATTAACATAAATAATTGTCGTTAAGCTCCAGCCGCAAACGTATCCGATCTAGCAACAACCGTGCTTGAAGTGTCCAACATTCCACACTTCATTTTACCAGTTTAATGAGTGCATCATCCGGGTAATTAAAGTGCACTTATTATTTTTAGAGTTTTCAGTGTAAACGCACTACTTACACTATTTATACTACAAAATGGCGTACTGTAGAATAGTGCATACGTATGCAGTTTGGGACGCACCTCAGGTAACCTTGTTAAACTTATTTGTCTAACCTGATTAAGGCCATATTCTGATTACAGTGTACAAACATGCCTAAAATACAGTAATGCTACAAACACCAAGATCATGGGTTTGATTGTCAGAGAACACACATGATAGCAAAATATACTGTGAACGCATACTGCATAGCAATGTCTGCCAAATGCATAAATGCAATGTAAATATAATAGAAACCTAAATAAGACAGCTGGCATGTATGCCTGTATAATGAGAATGAAAATAGCTCCAAAAGAAGCCAACCGACAAAATTTATCTGTCAACAAGCACCAAAAGAACGAAAGCGGATCTGGAGCTGCTTCAATTTGAAAGCATATTTAGAATTATTTTAAAATAATAATATTGATAGTAATTAATAATTAAATAAGAGAATGCACACGTTGAATTGTTAATCACAAGTCTCCAAATAGTAAAACAAATGAAGCGCAAATAAACATTCATTCAGATCGATTCAGATATTATATTTAGAGAATAATTTCTGTCATGTGAATTAGACTGCGAGTTTGTTGTCGTTCCAGTTCCCGGCCTGACATCTGGTGTGTAGGAGGTGTTAAGACTTTGAGAGACCTTGAAAAACACAGTACCATCATCAAGTTTGGACTCAGTGTTGTGATGTTGGCAGGTAAGAACCGCAGCTACTGTGACTTGGAGGGAAAGATGTGTTCATTAGGTCATGAGGTGTGATGAAATATCTCGAGCAAAAATATCTTAGCCAGGTTCAGCATTGCCCACGGTGAGGGCTGTTTCCAGTGGACAAGTCAAGCTATGTGTTTAGATGAAAAAGAGAATGGTGATGATGATTGATGTGGGTTTCCCAAAGGGACATCAAGCCAGACGTGATAAACAGACATGCTGGTGTGTCGTGCCCACGTGTGACGGCATGTGTATGTGTGGAAAGACAGACTGTCGGGATGCTGATGGGCAGGTGGGTGTCAGTGTTCGGTTCTGAAGCTTTTAATGAGCTGCGCTGCTTGAGCGCGAGTGATTAATGACGCAACGTTCCTGAAGCCATATTGGGGAACAGTGCATTGCCGAAGAGGTGAAACAGCTGTCCGATTGAGTGTGACATATGAGTTTGCTGCGTAGCGTTTAACGAAGGACGGGACGCCAATTGAGCAATCGAGCAACTGCAATATAATCATTCATTATCTTTATGATTATGGCCAATTTTCACATCCAGGAATCATTCAACAGAGAGGCTGGAATAATGATGTCATTCAAGTGGCTTAAACAAGATGCGACCAAGACAAAATGCTCTGTAACAAGGTTATTGTATTGAATAAAAACTAAAACTAACACTAAAACTATTGTTCAAAAAACATCTAATAAAAAAATCTTATTTATAAAAGTCCTTGGATCCTAACCCCTGTTGTCAGAGTCACTATCCCCACTACACATGTTCTATAATTTCTGTATTTGCATTAGGCATGGTATGATAACCGTTTTCAAGATGTACCACGGTTTGGAAAAGTCAAGGTTTTAAAACCGCCAAAATTTTCTGCTACACTGTTCCTACAGTATATGAAGATTTTATTTTTAAATTTTTTTTGTTTTGTTTTGTTTTTTAGGACAACAGTATCTCCAGCAGAAAAGATATCCAAATATGTTGTTTTAAATTGTAAAAAAAAATCTGTGCTTTTGAAACTAATGTAGACAGCAGAAGTCAATGATTCATTTGCTGCTCCAAAATATTTTAGGGGTCTCAAACTGCTGTACCGCAGGCCATTTGCCTCACAGCAAGAAGGTTGCTGGTTCGAACCTCGGCTGGGTCAGTTGGTGTTTCTGTGTGGAGTTTGCATGTTCTCCCTGCATTCGCGTGGGTTTCCGGGTTTCCCCCACAAGTCCAAAGACATGCGGTGCAGGTGAATTGGGTAGGCTAAACTGTCTGTAGTGTATAAGTGTAAATGAGAGTGCATGAGTGTTCCCCAGTGATGGGTTGCAGCTGGAAGGGCATCCACTGCGTAAAAACATATGCTGGATAAGTTGGCAGTTCATTCCCTTCAATATGTACAATAAGAAACTAAAAAAGGAGCTTTGACTGCATATACTCTGGGGAAGAATGTCTGAGTGCATCAATTACAGTACGTCAGGTTTCCACTTTTTTGTTGTGCTTGAATGTTAAAGCGGCCCTCCAACACATTGTCACTCTGTTTTAGACCCCTGTTATAAATGTTTCTCAAAATAAAATATATTGTGTTCAAAGGAGAAAAAGTCTTAGTTTTTTACCAAGACATTAAAAAAGAACATATTTTAAAGCAGTGATCACAATACTGTAACACCCGTGATATTTTTATCCAAGGTTATCGGCCCATGCCTAATTTGCAAAAACATGTTCAGTAAATTAGGAACATTTACCAACATATAGCTTACAGTGTGATTTTTTCCTTTTTTTATTACATTTGTAGGGTTTTGGATTTAGTGTTTATTAAAACCATTATTTAATTTGTATTGCTAAGACATTTGCACAAAAGTTCATGCAAGATGTGCATGTCCACTTTGCTTTGGTAGACACTGGACATGTTCTGTTAACTAAACTAAAATTACTGAAACTGAAACTAAATATATAAAATATACTGTAAGTGAAGTTTATTTATAAACTAATTTCGAGAGGATCACGTGCTTATGATTGAACACGGCTGGTCCTGCATTAGCCAATTCATGATTCACCAATTAGACGATTTCCTAAGTCACCATGAATAACCTAAGTTCCATATCACAAAAAAAACTTTGTTTTGAAGAATCCCCCTCTTCCACCCCTACTCCTCCTCCTTTCCTAGATGATTGGCACGGCGGCCCAGTGATTAGCACTGTTGCCTCACAGCAAGAGCGTCAGTGGTTCAAGTCCTTACCTAGCCAGTTGACTAGGGGTGTCAAAATTAATCGTTTCTTCGGTGCACCGCGATGCAGATGGGGACAATTCGATATCGGTTCAGTAATAATCACAACCGGTTATTACGCACTGACGTCACTTATCCCCTATGCGCGATGTCGCGGTAGAATACTATGGCGAGGGTGAGTAAATAACAAACACTCCTACTACTTAAAAAGCAAATCTTTCACAGACACTGCCCCCCTCTCTCTCTCTCTCTCTCTCTCTCTCTCACAAACACACACACACACACACAAACTTTGAGCATTTGACCCATTGGCATGTTCGTGAGGTAAAGTTTCCTCTCCTCTCGGATTCGGCTGTTAAAGAGATATTTGTGGATCCCGATACTTGTGGATCCAGACACAAGCGTGCCTGTGGTGCGAGTTTATTGTATTTTATTTTATTACGGATTACCTGATTATGTATTATGCACATATAGACTGAAGCAGGTCGCACGCCAGAAGCGACGCGCCGCGCAGCGCCACGCATTTCAGAAATTCTGAATGCACCCAGCCACGACTCAGGAAACTGTTCATAATTCTGCCACGCCACAGAGCGCCATCTGATTAGTTTCGTTTTAAATAGCCTGCAAATGTGCTCGTCGGGTGTGCGATACTTTCAACTGTCATGTGCGCACCGTGTCACGGCACTGAGCGGCGCATCCGGTGTGTGACGGCCTTGACCCGCGGCTGTTTTTCCCGCGTCACTCATGGGGGGGCTTTCGTTTCTAATCGCAGCCCTTTCTGTTGAGCCGAGCGGGTGAAGACAATGACCAAACATAGGGGTGTAAGAACTTGCCAGCGCTCAAAAAGCAAGCGGGATCATATTTACATTAGTTTATTTGTTATGAATGCTTGTGCTGTCTTCTGTGCATGTATTGGATTCACAAAGAGTGTTTTTTTCTTCTATTTTGAGCAGGTAAAATTAAAGGTACAGTTCATATATCTGACTGCTTGTATTAAAGGACAAAATTGTATTACAAGTAATATATAAATATAAACATATTCATAGATTTTAATACAATTTTTTTTCTTGTGTTGTAAAGAAAAAAATCTAATTATGTATGGAAAGCATCGTCAATGCACCGTGATGCACCGAGATATCGAATTGAACCGAATCGATGGCATGATAATCGTAACCGAACCGAACCGTGAGACCAGTGTAGGTTCACACCCCTACAGTTGACGTTTCTGCATGGAGTTTACATGTTCTTCCTGTGCTCGCATGGGTTTCCCCCGGGTCTCCCGGTTTCCTCCCACAATCCAAAAATATGCAACTTAAGTTAATTGAGTAATCCAAAATCGGCACCATAGATGTGCTCCTAGTAAGTAGTTTTCTCTTTATAGCAATCCCTATTTGTTCATTAGCTACAGCAGCAGTGGAGTTTTTGAGCCCCAGGCTCGAGGATCTTATGAGCTCAGGGCTCTCTCCCGGGACAGCATGCCAAATATGCTTTATAATCAATCATCAGCTAAGTGTGAACTCTTGAAGCAAAGTTTACTTATCAATATTGAGAGGATCACGTGCTTATAATTGTCCATGGCTGGTCCGGCATTAGCTAACACATGATTCACCAATAAGACGATTCCTAACTCTCTACAAATAACCAGAGTTTCTTATCTTAGTATCTTCATCTTGAAGAATCCCCCCTCTTACCCCTATTCCACCTTCTTTCTAGATTGGGCGACACGGCGGCCCAGTGACTAGCACTGTTGCCTCACAGCAAGAATGTTACTGGTTAAAGTCCCTAGTGAACCAGTCAACATTCCGTGCAGAGTTTGCTTGTTCTGGGTTTTCCGGTTTCCTCCCACAGTTTAAAAAACATGCAACCTGAGTAAATTTAACATACCAAACTGGCATCATAGTCAAGCTCTTAGTAAGCTGTATATCTCTCTTTAGCCATCCCTATTTCTGTCATTAGCCAGATATATGTCAGGAGAGTTCATCGAGATCAACCTGAGCTCAAACTCCCCTACCCTCGAGCCCTGGGCTCCCTCCCGTTAGCAGGGCAGTAGGATCTCGATGAACTCCTCTACTGCCCTGCTAACGGGAGGGAGCCCAGGGCTCGAGGGTCTTTTTAAGCTCACGGCTCTTTTCCGGGACAGCATGCCAAACAAGCTTATTATTACCAATCATCAGCTAAGAAATATTGAAAAAAAATATTATCAGAAAATAAAAACTACACTTAAACTAAATGTTACAAAACCATTAATAAAACAAACTAAAACTAAACTGAAATGTACAGCAGATTTTAAAAACAGTACTAAACAAAAAAGAAAATAAAAAAACAATAAAAAGTTTGCACTGTACTCATGGTGGCAAAGGAACAGCAGTGGAGACAGGCACAAGAAAGTGTTCAACTCAGCATACTGTAGGCCTAAGTAAAAGCAAAGCACCGTCGGGGGTCTAAAACAGCAAGCACATCAGCAGCTTTGACATTTGCAGTTAATGGTTGTACCATCTACTCACCCCTCTGCTCATGTTCCAACAAAAGTGGATGCGCATCTGTGGCTGTCAAGGTCCAAAAAAGCACAAATAGTACCCTAAAAGTAGCCTATATGAGTCATAAGTTTTGGAATATGTTTTCGATATATGACAACTTTAGGTGAGAAACAAACTAGAGTTTAAAGAGGCTGTTCACCCAACAAGTTTAATCCTGGCTTTGTGCAGAGCATGCACTGATTGAAGCACCAATATCAGAATCATGAGTGTTTTTGTACACAGATGTAAACTTTGTGGTAGAAAAAAAAAAAGTTTTTACCAAAATAGTGAAACCAAAACTGGCTTACATTTTACAGCAGTGTAAAAATACTCAAAAATCTCTGTCAATGTTTTCAAACAATTTTATTTGATTTAGCAAAGTCACACAAGTCTCAATTTCACATCCGCCATGTCCATAATGGAGAGGTATCACATCCATAATGAAGCTTTTGTCCTCATAAATGCAAAAATGTCAAATAAAATAAATATTTTTGTTCTGTAGAGAACCTAGGGCTGGACGATATGGCAAAAATTTATATCACGATATATATATTTTTTTTTTCGGTCGATACGATATAATTCCGATATCGATATGGACAATATTAAAAAGAAAGGAAAAATTCCCAAGAACGCACACAATACTTCTGTACCTACAAATGTCTGCAAAGTGAATTTGCAAAGTCGATAATACCTCCAGACTCTTATAACTTTTTTTTTTTAAATAAAAACAGTACAAAAAATTTTTTTCACTTTTTATTTGTGTTTAGCCTATACAAACAAGAAATGTGAAATAAACTATCAAATAAATAAAGCTCAAAAATTCATAAAAAATATGCAAAATAGTTTTTTAGAAAAATAAGTTTTGTAGTATAACCAGCAGGACAGCAGTGATGTGTGAACTGAATTTGGTGAGAGTACAGTAATCTACAGTACAGTTATTGAATATTTTTCATAATAAAAATTCATAAAAAATATGCAAAATAGTTTTTTAGAAAAATAAGTGTTGTAGTCTAACCAGCAGGACAGCAGTGACGTGTGATCTGAGTTTGATGGCAGTATAATGAGTTAGAGGGAAGTTATTGACAGCTTTTGTAGTATTGGTTTTTGCGTTTTGCTCTTTGTAGACGGTCCCTAAGGATCGGTCTCTTTGCCGCCTGGGCATAGAGATCAATATAATGCGTCCAGCGCGTAGGAAAGCTCATTTTTAGGAAAATAAGGTTGTAGGTGGTTGTATACATTGCGACAGTTGAAAAAATGTGCTATTTGTGTAGGAACAATGTTTCGGTCATGAGTTATTGATCCGGAAAATACGAATCTGCGAATCTGTTGCTAACTTTACTGAACGGAACCACTTCTACACCACTGCATTAGTCTTTCCTTTCTTATCAACTATTTCGTCTGCATTCTTACTTGTGGAAGCTTGTTCATTCGCATCTGTATTCAGAGCACTCATTTTGTAGCTAAAACTTTCTGCGGCGCAGCTTAAACCAACTGCTGTGCTGAGCGCTGGCAGGCAGCGTGTCTGTGTTGTTCGTCATCACGTAAGTGAGATCAGATCACGCTCTTTCTGACGGCTGAGCACTGAACGTCATTCAGTGACAAGTGATACATGTATAAGATCTTATATAAATAATAATATATATATTTATATATATGCAAATTTATATCGAAATATCGGAAATGGGTTCAAAAATCATATCATCGTTATTGAAAAAAATTCTATCGCGATATATATTGATATCAAATTATTGTCCAGCCCTAAGAGAACCAACTCGCTATTTTGATTTGTATTATTTCTTTTGGGTTGTGCAGTTATTTGTGTTAGTTACGTGTATTGGTTCCCTCATTTAGTGGTTAGCACTGTCGGCTCACAGCAAAAAGGTCACTGGTTTGAGTCCCGGCTGAGCCAGTTGGCATTTCTGTGTGGAGATTGCATGTTCTCCTCATGTCTGCGTGGGTTTCCACCAGGTACTGCGGATCCGGATGTGTAAAACATATGCCAGAATAGTTGGTGGTTCTTTCCGCTGTGGCAACCCCCTGATAAACAAAAGACTAAGCTGAAGGAAAATGAATGAATGAATAATTTCAATATTGATTTTTTTTCTGATGCCTTAACTCTGTGATTAGTAGTTTTGAAAAATGCAAATGTATACACTGTTAACATTCACATTCACTGTGAATTTTTCACTACAAATGTCACCCCCATTACACTGGAATTGTTCAAGTTTTTATTTCCAGACAAAAAAAAACCCAAAACAAAAGCACAGACAACAGACCAATCGATAAGCAGAATGGGGATATCAGAGACTGTGAATGTTTGTAAATGTATCTACTTGTTTCTAAATGTAACCTATAGAATGTCAGGCATAAATTAAATATTCATGCCTATAGTGTGAACTGATAAGCATGAGCAGACTGAGCTGGTCGAAACCATATGCCTATAATGCAGACTTGGAACTTGGAAGTTTGAACTTTGGTTGAATATGTCAATAGTAAAGATGCACGTGCATTCAATGTTAAGTTTATTAGGAAAGCCTGTTCAACTGTTTGTTAACTCAAATATTATCCAATCAGCAACTTGCTGATCTCCAGATGATCTCCACAGTTTACAAAGAATCATCCAAAAACTGGTTTATTTTTTGCTAAACCAATGCATGCAGCAAAACATTTATTAATGCACAACCTTGGATCAGATGAGCTACATCAGCAAAAAAGCACATACTTCTGTCAACTAAGAATTAGAAACTGACATTTGTACTGACTTACCAAAATTGGACAACAAATATTAAGCATGACAGCTAGTTCACCATACTCCAATATCCTTCACAGTCAACAGAATTCAATATATTATGTTATGCTCTGTCTAATGGTGAGACTAAACAAACTGTAACAGACAACTCTGATAAACACACACACACATATTCACTTAGTCTCACTAACACACACAATATATATCTTACTATCAGAGTCAATAAGGTGCAACCAAGCCCAAGTGAGCTTAAAAGCTAAACAGGAATTGATGAAGGGGAATTTTATAGGCAGTCAGGAGTCTGGAGAATAGGTAGGGCATGGCATAAATAGGACAAGGTGTCAATGGGAGGTACGAATGCAGAGAGCAATCAGCTTCATTCTACACAGAAAAAATACACAGAACATCTTCCAAACAAAAGAAAACGTAATTAGAACATAAAGGTAAGACAGTTTAAGATAAACTTAACAATTAGAACACAGCAATGGAAGATTTGCATCATGGATGTGTTGCTGAAAAATACAGTATGGTCAAACTCTGTAATGCTATTAATGTACAGGTATTTATGGGACATTCTACCAAAAACATACATTTTTACTAATAAAAATATGACAGGGCCTGACCTTTAAGCTTTTCCTCCTCAAAAATCATACAAAAACAAGCATAAAATCATACAATTCAATGATAGAACGCATCCTTGATCACTGTCAGCTTCTCATAGTCATAGCGTTAAAGGTGTATTGCACAAATTTTTCTGCTAAATTTAATGCAAGTGTGACAGGACTGACAGAAACATGGGGATAATTGTAAAATTATTTTACAAATAATTAGTACAATTATATGTGGAATTTATTTATAATTTCATGTTTTTAATCAATTGATGTGAAGGATAACTTAAAATTGCTAACAATAACAGTTTTTAGCATAACAAAAACTATTAAACCTGTAGGTTTACAATTGGGCTAAGGACAAGGACAATGACATGGTTTGTACATTTGTAAAGTGTTTTTAATAAAGCAAAACAAATCTGAGAACCAAATGAATGACATATTCCAGGGCTATTCAATTAGTTTGTCATGGGGGCCAGTTCATGAAAAGCATCTCAAACGAAGGGCCGGAGAGATATGACTTGCAATATAAGTGATGACACAACTGCATTTAAGAGCCAATTATGTATTTTTGCTCCTTTAGACACCCACGTTGTATTTGTCTACATTAAAATGTGAATATATTGTATTTTGAAACTATATAATATCACTGCATTGTACAATAAGTTTTTTTTAACAAACATTCAAATGTTGTATTTCACAGCACAACAAAATCAGTGTATTGCTTAAGTAGGCTTCTTATACATTCAGATACATTCATATGTTATGTTTTGAACTGCATAACAATTATGGATGCAACAATTATAGATTTTGGTTGTACGATTATATAGTGTGAAGAATAATCAGAGTTTCACAGTTATCACGTCTAATGTAAATTTAAGCTTTATATTAGCTAGATTTAGATCTGGACATCCCTAACTATTAATTAAAAAACCTTTAAAAGGCATTTTCATTAGTAATAGTTTTTATGCTGTAGGTTTTTCTGTGCTTATAGGGCTACACAGTTTAATTATGTGTGTGTTTATAGAGAGGAACGGGAGAAAATAATATAATAATAATTGTTATGAAGGTCGGCGCCAATATTTAGATTAACTGTTGTTATCATCTGCGTTCATACATACATAATCATTTTAATAATAGTTCGTCTAACATGTCTTTTGTTTACATTGCACTGAAAGCTAAGCACAACTCTCACCGCTACAGCTTGAGATGTTTCTACTGCGTGCGCCCAAAGCCTCGAGCGCGTTGCTCCGCTTGCGCCCGCATATTGGCATATTCTTACGACATAACAAACTTGCGCGCGGGAAAGACGTGATATGGGAACGGCCCGCGGCTATAGTTAATACAGTGTGCGTGCGTATTAGCTTCGGTGGACAAGCTCGGAACTTTAAACTAGTGCACAGTTGGCAACTTGGCGTAACTTTGTTCAGCAGTTTCGTTTCGTGCGGCAGAACAGAAATGCGGCTTAGAGAAGCCTTTACGATTAATTAACCGAGACGAATTAAAGCGCAGTTAATAGTGAAATCGGTTAATCGTTGCATCCCTAAGATATCAGTGCATTGTACAAAAGACATTTTCTACAAACATATTCAAATGTATTCGGCTGCTCTCGCCACTGTCAGGTGACTCACGCTCTGCACAGCTCATGCTGTATTGAACAGACGCACGTCACTTCATATAGCGGCCGTTTTTTGACTGAACTAAATTTATTCTTGATGTCTTGGTCACACTATTTGGAAGGCCAGAACAAATTGCCTCGGGGGCCGGGTTTGGCCCGCGGGCCGCCAATTGAATAGCCCTGACATATTCCTTTACAGATCAACTCACAGAAATCAACCATCAATCCATTTAAAAAAAATGGAGATGAAATACTTTACTTTTTTCACTGTATTTATGTTTTTATTTCAAGGACAGATAATGTAGGATTCTGTTAGAATGTCCCCTGTAGTATATATTTAGATTTGTTCTTAGTGACAGCTTATTGGTGCATTTCTAGTGTTTACAATTAGTTTGGCTATAGTTTAGACATAAACAGTCAGAAAATCTTACTTAAATTAGCACCAAGATTCAAGATGCAGAGATAATTTAATATATGGAGAGTTCAGATGCAAAAGCCTCTAAATCTATCAGATCTCTTTTTTCGTAAATGAACATTTTCTATTAAGCTCCTCTGATTAGGTTCAGAAGTTTCATTTTATAGATATTGAAAAGGTTATTAGCTGGTTTCAAAAATGTCACTTTAGACAATTCTTTGGTTTTTAACAAGGTAGATTTTCTTTTGCGTCAAAACCAGCTAAATCCACAAGTGCTTTTTTTTTTTGCAAAAACCTCTAAATCCACCTATTGGGACAAGACAGTGTAATTAGTTGAAAAATCACTAGATGCAATTTAGAAGCAAACATAAAACACATACACAAACCACCTGAAATTAAAAATACATAAATCTGTCAAGTAAGTGGCGATTCATTCTGCTGTGGTGACCCATGATAAACCAGAGACTAAGCAGAAGGAAAATGAATGAATGAAATCTGTCAAGAGCATTAATCAATAACATTAAAATAGATATTAATTAAGTCTTAACAATCTGTTGTCATTTCTGATATTTTTAGGCTTTAGATTTAAGTGAGCAATGTAAACATTGCAAACATTGTAAACTAAGCTATTTAGATTCAAATAATGTAGTGTAAAACATTGTGAAACATCAATATCTGTGCATTGTCCATTAATATAAAAAGCTTAGCAGATGTATAGGTAAAATGAAGTAATATAAATAATGTATAGTTTTATACATTATATTTATCTTTAAAAAAAAAAAACCCTACTGGGCAAAAAAAGAGATGTCTCTCAGACACTTTTAGAAGCTGTCATTCATTCATTCTCACCATACTCAAGGTCTTGGTCTCTTTTTCGTCTCTTGTTTATCCTCATAGCATCTATGTGGGATGAAAGAATGGCATCCCTTTGTGAAATGGACTCATTCAAAGTAGCATCGCTGCGCAAAAAAAACTGTTATGAATGCATGCTACACTTCCGAATTGTGTTTTTTTTTTCTAATAATACACAGAGTTTTGAGGTAAGGGACATTTTCATTTGCCATTCACTGACAGTCGGACAGGCTTGTCCAATTCATCAAACTCCATCTTTTAAAATCTAAATCAGAAGCGGAATAAAACACTCCCTATAAAAGCAGGCATATTAGCGCGCTGCTACATTGAAAACATATGATTCGATTCTCGCCTTCTGATTGGTTCTTGGAACAAAGGCAAGTGGCGTTTAGAGGCTTTTGCAAACAAACTGTTATTTCTGAATGGGCGGACGCTAGGCTCGGGCGGTATCCAAATTTTGATACCGTCAAACCTCCTCCCTATTTTACCTCGGTATATTATATTACCGTGCATAATAAAAAAAATTATGATGTAAGGCTCAGACAGCGTCACCAAACTGTTGGCTTGTGCCTAAACCATTCAGAAACGGAATACGGTATATGCGACCTTAGGTTCGCGGTCACCTGTTTGTTGCACAATTTGCAAATTGTCTTGTTCGTATTAGAGATCTGCGCTGCAATATATTTGGGTGGGCAGGTGATGTGTTCGCGAACAGAAGAGTAAAACCAAAAACCACCCAGCTAGATGATACAGAGTCCAGACAGCCTATAACAAGCTGTCTGTATAAACACACACACACATATAGACACACAGCACCACGCTCTCTCTCATTCACACACACACACACACACACACACACATAAACAGCAACAAGCCAGCGTCGCACAGCATCATGCTCTCTCTCTCATTCACACACATACACACACATACACACACACACACACACACACACACACACACACACACACACACATAGACAACACCAAACAAGCGACACACTGCATCACGCTTTCTCTCATTCACACACATACACACACACAAAAACAGCATCCACGCGGATGCGCACATGCTCGCTCGCTCGGGAGCAATATTGTTAGACCATCCACTCTCGTTTAAATTACACCTGAGTTACCGACCGCTCCAGCGCTTTATTCTGAAATTTATTCCCGCACCGCAAAAAAATCTGGTCAGGTCCCGCGGCACAGCAGTGGGAATGCAGACCTCTCATTCGCATTTACCACATCTCCCTTCTCGTTCGGTCGAAACCCGAAATACTGGCAAACTCCAGAGGTTGTGTTCTTTTTCGAGACCAGGTCACTTGGTGCGCGACTCGCCATCTTATCTCTCTCTCTCTCCTCCACACTGTCCCATTATGACAATCACGCATACGCATTTTTAGGCGTTAAATAAATAATATTTAATACTTGTCTCCTATATAAGTGCATTGTTTTTATGACGGTATAACGGTATTGAAACTGATACCGTTGCTATTTTTAGATCCCACGGTATACCATATTACCGTATTATCGCCCAAGCCTAGCGGACACTGGGATTCAGATGATTTAAAGCAAAAATATTTGTTGAACATGTACTACGTGCCTAAAGCATTCGCTCAATGTCATTAGCTCATTTTTGGCAGAAATGTTGTTTAGCTGCTTTTGCATCTGATCTCTTCATATATTTTAAATGACCTGTTTCCATCAAAACACCAAATCTTGGTACACTTAAAAAAATAAAGATTTTAAACCATAACCCTTTTTGATTGTTCAGATTTATTTTATGTAAAAAAAAAAAAAAAAAAAAAACTTTTTCTTTGTTTAAAGCAAATTTGAATAATCTAAAGCACTTTTTATCCACTAGAAGTTTTTTCTAAGAACAGCAGATCCCACTAAATAGCATTTATTTGTAAGACTGCAATCCATCAATAAAAGGACATTTTTACTATATGACACTTGCATAAACACAGTTTGGTTCACATTGAAATGTTGCCTTAACCAAACTTAAGTCCCTGTATCAGAACAAAACAATATATAGGTCTGAGAATGCTCTTTTTAGCTCACTGTCCAGTTCCAAACCCATATGCTGTTTCTTAGTTTGATTGTTTTTGTGGGAACACGTTGACCACAGCCTTTCAAATCTCAAAAATAAATAGCCTTAGAGTAGACCATTCAAACTAGTACAATACATGCAAGGTCTTCTTAAGCCATACATTGATTTGTGTGAGCAACAGACTGGGATATAAACACCTATGGCACAGGCTGGAAGTGAAGAGCATCAAACGTCCTTAGCTGCCATGACCAAGCATCAAAACATAAAAGCTTTCCCATAGGCACTATATTTTATAGAAGAGCTACAACAGAGATGGAGATCATCAACAAATAATGGTCTGTTCATCACACAAAGCTTTAGAAGACTTATATTGAATTGATTTCAAAGACTTTTTTTACTTTTATGATATTTTTTTTGTACTGAACTGGCACTTTATGGCACAAATACCATAGCACATGAGTTTGTAATGGGCAAATGTGCATTTCTGGGTGAACTTGTCGCTAATGGTATAGTCTATTACTCACCATGATGCTGTATTAACTTGAAATATTCTTGATAAACCGAAAAAAAAATACTGTATGTTGGTTTGGAATTACATGAGAGTGAATTTATCATGGCAACATATTCATTAAGTCCTTTAAGTCACAGAAAATCACATTGCAAGCTAAGCAAAAAAAAAATAATGCAATAATGCAGAATGACATGAGTGTCAAAGCACAAGGCAGAGTGTCTTTTTTTGAGTAAGCTTTTCCTTTAATGTCCTCTTTACGTTCTAGCGAGACTTCCCATAATTGCGTCCACTAGCTCTAAAATAACATTGAGTGTTATCCCATCAAGCAGAATTAGCAGACTGAAGACAAGCAAGTAAGAAAATTAGCCCAGCGTGCATGTGAATATTTTAAATGAAAGTGGCATAATGACTTGAAGAAATTCAGATGGTAAGGTTCAGTATTTTGAATCATGAGTTTATTTAAAAATGTCCGCACACTGAGCAGAAAGAAATTACAGGACAAGATGAGGGCTGAGTGATAAATGTCCAGTGGTAATTGCTTACACCAGCGCAAGACTTAAGGGTCATGGCCTTACTATATCTCCCCCTTCAAATTCTCCTGACCTGGACCCGGAATAATTATAAGATGATAAAAAAGAAACTGCACAAGAAGTACAAGGGGAAATGGATAAAAAGGAAGGAGGGTCTGGCATTCTTAATACAGCTCTTTTCTCCTCCGAGATTTTTCATTTTGCGATGTTGTGTTTAAGTTCCCATTTGCAAGGTGGTTGGACAAAGGTAACGCATTCGAGAGCATCATTATGTGTATTTCCACCCAGCAGGAGGTATTCTGAGATCAAATTATAGCATTATCATCTGAGAGAGCAATGTGTTGGTAATTAGGGAGAAACTTCCTCCTCCCCCCTCTCCAAATTCATGCGCTATGATAATTACTTGCACAAGCTGATGACAGCAGTCTTCTCTTAATTAAGTCTTGCTAGAACTCATGTCCTAACTGACTATTTTAAGAGACCAAACAGCACAGGCATGAAATGAAACTTTAATATGTCTGACATTTGTGAAATTTACATTTGCTCAGACATGCCCACACAATCTTACCTGCTGTGAGGAGTTTAGCCGTTTTCTTTAAGGGGAGAAAAACAAGTTAAAATACTATATCTCATATTCTAAAATGATTTCTTGTTTTTTTTGTTACAGTGATCATTCAAACAAAGCAACAAGTAAAACTTGTCCACTGCCAAATGCAAGAGTTCAATTCTTATTAACTAAAACTTCAAATGGAATTAAAGCTGCAAGCAGCGATGAAAGGGACCTCACACACAGACTCACCACCACCCGGTGGCCTTAGGATGACAGAGAACAGTGGACAATAATAATTTAAGCTGATAAATATTAAAAAACCCTGAGAAAATCCACAATTTATGCCAAACTTCCTTCTGTCAGTAGGTGGCGCTATCACTGTAACTCATTATTCGCATGTAGATGTCTTCAGAAGAAGAATCATATTGAACACGTTAATTTTCCGGCAGATCCGTCATTGTGTGGCTGAGTTATAAGTACTTCCTCTTCCATGGCGAAACACTGAACTTTGTCAGTCCGCCATGGACACGGCCTTCGACGAAAACTCTAGATCTCCACAATTTCACATCAAACATGCTTTTGGATAAGACTGATGGGACTTGGATTTGATCTGATAAAAATTCTAGGAGTTTGTTACAGTATAAAACGTGTCATTTCCTGTTACCAGCAGGTGGCGCTATAACTGAAGTGGATATTAGCATGTAAACATGTTCAAGTCTGGACTGTTATTAAATGTGTGGATTTTGAGGCAGATCAGACAATGCATGCCTGAGTCATAACAACTTCCTGTTTTGTGGCGAAACATCAAAGTTTGTAAGACAGGCACGGACACGCCCTTCAACGAAAACTCTAGATCTTTGCAATTTACCATCTCCGTTTTCCCCCACAGTCCAAAGACATGTGGTATAGGTGAATTGGGTAAGCTAAATTGTCCGTTGTGCATGCGTGTGAATGTATAGGTGTTTCCCAGAGATGGGTTGCAGCTGGATAGGCATGCGCTGTGTAAAACATATGCTGTATAAGTTGTGCATAAGTTATCAGTGGCAACCCCAGATTAATAAAGGGACTAAGCCGAAAAGAAAATAAATGAGTGATTGAATAAATGAATTAATGAATGAATTAACTAATTAATTAATTTCTCCAATAACAAAAACACTCCAGGTAGAATATGTTGTTTATTGCTACTATTTCCTCATGTAAAACTAAACTACTAAAAGCTATACTAAATGTATTATATTTATTATAGGAATAATACGTTAGTTTTAGTTTGAACTATTCTAATTCAACATTACCTAGTGGTCCCAAGTTATAAACCATTCACTAACCATCAATAATGATTCTTAAATTTGCTAATGATTTTAGACTGCATTATTGTGGTAAAACAGATCTTAACTTAATCCTTGAGTCGTGCCGAGAACATTGATACTAAATATGTCATATTTGGCTAAACTGGATTGTTATGAACTCAGTACGTGTCTTCGGGACAGTACCCTGAAGGTGCTCAAAAAGTTTTGATCAAACACTATAAAGATATTTATAAAAATGCTAATAATTTTGCTAAACTTACCTCATTGACATGACACTTGTCTTGTGATATTCCCTGCATCATGCTGAAACAATTTATATAAAATATGTCAAATACAACTAAATTTCATATTGTTTTTGATTAACAACTTATTTTTTCGAACTCCTCCTCCTAGGTTTTTTTCAGATTTTCACCCAATTTGATTCAGATGTTCTTCAGACTATGCTGGAAAAAAGTTATGGAATTCATGTTGATAGGTAACATGGTTTTCGTTTACGGCACTGACAAATTTATTGACGTTTATTACGTCAGGTAAGTTAACAAATATTAAAGTCTTCAAAATGTTTTGCTCATATTTTATTCTTTGTATTTTGCTTCGTTAATTTTTGCCTGTCCAGAAATAGGTGATTTTAGTTCCATACACATTAATCTGCTTTGTGCAATGCACAATATCTGTTCATATATTATCTTTGTACATAAATAAATACATAATATAGTGTATATGCTCATCCTGTAAATACAAATATTAACAAAAGATTACGACAGTGTTGATGAAAAACAAACAAAGTGAAAGTCTATCATAACCTCCTACGTACAGTATAAAAGCAGCTGACCTGGAAACTTTATTAACACTGTCTATGGAAATTAGCTTCAAGATACTCTATACTGCCTTAATATCTGGATTGCCGCAAAAGTCTAAAATGACGCTAGGTGTAGATGCTTTGTTGTAGATGATAGTTAGCTAGCGGGCATCTTGATGTCAAATGTCAATGTAGTCAAAAAATACATAAAAACTGATTACAGGTCTGCCCTGTAATCGATTTATGATGTTTTTGACGCAAATGTTAAAAGTCAATTTGATGTCCTTTTTTACATCAAGGTAGTTTACATTTATACAAAATCCAGTGTAAATTTGTAATTTTGCAATTGAAGCTTTCAGATAAATAAAACTTTCTGTGGGTGCGTATAACTCACAATCTCAATCTCAATATAACACAATCTCAATTGCAATTCGTACCTTTTTGATTTAGTGCAGGGGTGCTCAAGCCTGTTCCTGGAGATCTACCTTCCTTCTCCTAACCCTGATCAAACACACCTGCCTGTAATTATCAAGTACTGTTCAGGTCCTAGTTAATTAGTTCAGGTGTGTTTGATTAGGGTTGGAGCTGAAATCTGCAGGAAGGTAGATCTCCAGAAACAGGGTTGAGCACCCTTGATTAAGTGGCTAATTCGTATGAATTCATATGATCTCATTCATACAATTTAGTACGAATCTCCCAATGACGATTAGGTTTAGGCAGGGCTTAATTTGAGCCAGAAGACGCCGGATCCGGAACCTCTGAAATCTGATCTGGCACCTCATTTTACCGATCCCCCTCCTCAACCGCCCTCCTCCCCCGTCTGCGGTTCACTTTCTTCCTCGACTCTCAACCCTCTTCACTTTCGTCCACAACACCCCCGCTCCGCTCACTTTTGTCCACGACCCCTCTGCCATCCACCGCACCAATCCACGCCCCGCTCTCCATTTTGTGGGTGACACCTCTCCATACTTAGGTAACTTGCCGGATCCGTTACCCCAATCTGTTCCGGGACCTCGCAATTAACAAATTAAGCACTGGGTTTAGGGGCGGGGTTGTCTGCCATGCCTCCTTTTTAAAATCATACATTTTCGTTCAACTGAACTCGTACAAATTAGCCACTAAATTGACAAAAAAGCAAAATAGTTAAGTTTCCTTGTGAGATCAGGCTGGTATAATTAGATCGTTGGTTCTGACGTGTTTGTTCCTTGAACAGTACGATGAAAAAATGAAATGTCAATGGATATTCCAACCCATTTATTGTCAGTTTCATCAAAAGTAAAAGTAAACATCAAAATAAAGTCTGTCACAGTCAAAAAGTTTGTTGACCTTCTATACCCTGCAGGGCATCGCTAGGAGAGCATATATACATTATACACACCTCTAATGGTGTGAAAGAAAATTACAACCAAAAAAAAAATGGCTCCTACACTTTTATTTTATTATAATGTGTTTTGTTGTTATTTTCTATTTATTTATTTATTTATTTATTTATTTATTTATTTATTTATTCATTTATTCATTTATTTATTTATTTATTTATTTATTTATTTATTTATTTGGACAAAGGTTGACATCAAATCAATTAAAACATTTTACATGTTTTTTTATGTCATTTTGACATTAAGGTGTCCGCTGGGTATAATTTAAGCAATACTGGATTGGCTGACTTTCTAGTCAAATCAAGGCATCAATTTGTCACCATTGTAATATTTTCTGGGGTTGCCAATACTAAGCAGTGCCAGCTCTGAAATTAATTCTTCTATAAAAAGTGCATATTATTTGAGCCATAAAGTTCATTTTAGTGGTGGGACTGCTGTTCTAGGTGAATGAACTTCAAGTTATTCAAAGCCCCAGATACTCCTAGACAGCCAAATCCAACTCGAATTTTATTATAGCTCATAATACCATGAGCGGAGCACCGTGGGGGTTGCTGGATGTGTCTTGTATGCCAATGCCCAAACACACACACACACACACACACACACACACACACACACACACACGCACACACACACGCACATGCACACAAACGCACACACACACACGACCCCTAAATGTTGTTTACTGACGATATAGTCTGTGACAGGCTAAAACGCCTGCATTTGGAGCAAACCAGCACCCCGGTGAAAACAAAAATCAGCATTTTGTAAACAGTTGCTAACATTTTGTTGAAGCCACTATTCAAAATTGCACCGACTGAGAGGATGCGCAACCACAGAGAGGTTTAGATAAAAAAATAAAAACAAACAAAACTCTCTTTGTTGGGGTTTTTATTCCAGCAGGAATCGCCCTTGTGTTCTCTAACCTTCAGAGCTTTTTTTGTGTGATTTCATAGGAATGTTTATGAGCTTGCAGGAATTTTTATGAGCCCTATACTGTACAAACCAGCCGTATATGAAACAAACTTAAAATCAGATACACATATTATTTATATGCAGAGTCAGTATGTAGCTAAGCGATACTGACACAGTACACAGAGATGCATTATGAATCATGGATTGAGATAATTCTCTCTTCAGATGTAACATTTATAGCTCAAGCTCTTCACAAAACAACATATTAAAGTTAATTAACCTCGGACGATTATGGCAGAATCAGAGTCACAAGGCAGACCAGATTCACAAAAATCAATAGTTTATCCATTTTGGATGGAGCTAGGCCTCAATTCCAGGGTATATTTATATTGCTGCATTTTTGAAGATTATGTTAAAATGGAGCCGTGCTCGCTAAAAAAAATCAATAGCTATTAAATGCCTGCAATCGCCCTCCATCAAAAGAGAAAGCTTACATTTGTCAAGCCAAATTTAGCTTCTGTATCTGCTGCATTAGGCACTATATTGAAATACTGTAATAGCCTACAAAGTGCTTTGTTGATTAAAAGATAAGTGGTGATGGTTTGTATTACTTCAGTGAAACAACTCATTTGAATACATTTTGTTTAATTACAATTAATGTGCAGCGCAATAGAGACTGTAGGTAAACTTAGTGATATTTATTCCATAACGTCATTTACCTAAAAAAAATGAACACCGTTTCGAACGGTTTTCAGAAGCTCACATTTTCCTAACAAAGCAGAAACTCTGGGTATAACTTTGTACAAACAAGGTTAATAAGCAATTCTGTCTCATTATGTTATGTTCACATAGGATATCGAAGTCATGCAGCTTTACTGTAAACAGTATTTTAACATTAATCTGTTGACAGTTTTTTTACTTTCATCTCTTCCTGTAAGCAAAACATCATTTGGAAATGAAAGGGACAAGTAAGGTACAGGCTGAAAAATGTTTAATTTAATGCTTAAGGAACTAGCTTGAAGGTAAAAAATGCATAAGATACAGTAGCCAAGCAAAAATACAGTCAACTCGTCCTGTTACTGTTCAAGTTAACCTTAAAGTAGTGTTATAGCCAATTATACATTTTCAGTTATAATACTGTTGTGATGTAATAATGTGTTGTGTCGAATTAAATGATTATAATATTGGATTGATTGACTGAAATATTGTGATTTTTGTGATTGTGTGATTTGCAAATATGGGTAATGATGTAAAACAACACTGAAATGTGATTAAAACAAATTATGCATAATAGTAATGGAAAAATAGTGCATTTTCATGGCTAATTATTCTTTAAGGTGCAATAGAGTGGATTGGTTCAATATGTCTTTTTTTTCTTCTCTCTTTTTACTCTGACATAAACATGTGCAATATAATCATACTTCATTTTTCCAAAAAATATTTGAACAAACAGGCCTTGTCAAATAACAAACTAAGACCCTGAACACATTTTTTGCAGTGAGAGGCGCATTATTTAAAGGGAAAAATCTACTTTTCAAGCTGTTTGGACAGACATATGTGTAGGTACAGTGTATAAACCGTCATATTGGGGTGATATAAACACACCCACTCCTTTTTTTTTCAATTTAACAACATAAAAACGGTGGACCAATTGGAACGGTTTTGAGACCGACCCACTTGACGTAGGAGTGCGGTCCCCCCGCCCACCGAATTGATTGACAGCTGCGTAATAACATGTCTCCGCAGTAACGCTTATAATCATATCAACAAGACAGGACGTGCACAAAGCAACCGAGAAAAAAAGGTCTGTTTAGTTTGCTAGGATCATCAATCATCATCAAATGTGATCAAGAGTGAGTTTTACCAGTTTAAAATCTTTTAAAACAGTGCATGTTTGTAATAAATTACAGCGATTGACTTCAGCTTTACTTCATCACCACAGCCGCGTGTCAGAACAATTATACAAGAAGATGCTTCAATCCCGGTTTGTGGACGTTAAATCAGGTTTATTTTGTACATTAACGTAACAGATATCCATACAGCAGTGGATATTACCGTGTATCCTGTCACATTTGCGTGCAAATCACTGAATAAATCATATGAGAGTCGTTGGCATAATCAGGTAAAAATAAATGCATATTATAAGACAATGAAAGTTTTTTTTTTTTTACCTTGCATGCAAAATATAATGTTGGAGACCTTCGAAACCAAATTATGACCTTTTATACTGCATAATAGGGGCTCTTTAATGTAAGCATCTCTCCATTATTAAACACAAAAAACAATGTCAGTGTCTGTTTTAATTAATTCTAACTTTTCACAATATAGCAGCTCTTTACTCACATCTGAATTGGGTTGGACAGTATAACACAGTAGCTTAGCAGAACAGTGGTTAGCACAATTGCCTCACAGCAAGAAGGATGCTGGTTCAAGTCTCAGCTAGACTCGGCTGTGTGAAGTTCTTCCCAAGTACTGGGTTGCCTCAAGAAAACATATGCCAGAGAAACTGGTGGTTCATTCCGCTGTGGTGACCCATGGCAAAGCAGGGAATAAGCCGAAGGAAAGTGAGTATATCATATTCATTAATTCATTCTTTCATTCATTTTCTTTTCGGCTTAGTCCCTTTATTAATCATTGGTCACCACAGCAGAATGAACCAATTTATCCAGCATATGTTTTACGCAGAGGATGCCCTTCCAGCTGCATACACTCTCATTTATACACATGCATTACGGACAATTTAGCTTACCCAATTCTCCTATAGCGCATATCTTTGGACTTGTGGAGGAAACCCGAGCTCCCGGAGGAAACCCACGTGAACATGAGGAGAACATGCAAACTCCACACAAAAATGCCAACTGACCCAGCTGAGCCGACATCGGTACCCCACTGCGCCACCGTGCTGCCAGAGTATATCATATATATATATATATATATATATATATATATATATATATATATATATATATATATATATATATATATATATATATATATATATATATATATTATATCATATCATACAAATACATTTATTATAAATGAATAACCTATATGATGTGAAGCAAAACCATTTATTTCAATGTGCAAAAGTAGCAAAAGAGTGAAAAATGAGAGAAGTGCATGATTTAATCTGACCTACTATACATTAGTCAAGCTTTATATTATGGGTTTTAAAATAACTTGTGAGATATTGTTTACATAGTTTGAAGCAGCATGCCCCATCAAATTCTCTGACAGATACATGTGCTGCTGACAGATAGGATACTTGTGCTGTTTATGCGTTTGAGATGAGCTGTTTTCCTCAGTGTGTAACTTGAATTTCACAGGTATTTTCTCCATCTGTAAATGTTAGAAATATTTCCATTTTGCTGTCAGGGGTGCATGAGCCTCCTGCATGTGAATTTCTTCTAAAGTGGGAGTGCAGTAAGTATTACACACACACACACACACACACACACACACACACACACACACACACACACACACACACACACACACACACACACACACACACACACACACACACACACTTTATTAGGTACACTTGTCCAACTGCTCGTTAACGCAAATTTCTAATCAGCCAGTCACGTTGCAGCAACTCAGTGCATTTAGGCATGTAGACGTGGTCAAGACGATCTGCTGCAGTTCAAACTGAGCATCAGAATGGGGAAGAAAGGGGATTTAAGTGACTCTGAACGTGGCATGGTAGTTGGTGCCAGACGGGCTGGTCTGAGTATTTTATAAACTGCTGATCTACTGGGATTTTCACGCACAACCATCTCTAGGGTTTACAGAGAATGGCCCGAAAAAAAAAAATATTCAGTGAGCGGCAGTTCTGTGGGCGGAAATGCCTTGTTGATGCCAGAGGAGAATGGCCAGACTGGTTCGAGCTGATAGAAAGGCAACAGTAAGTCAAATATATATATATTTATATATATATATATAAACACATTTTTTATTTATTTAATTTTTTTATTGTATTGCATGTAACTTTAACAAATTGTTTAAATGGACAACATGGCTAGGATGTAAAAAAGAAAAACAAATACATATTTTTTTAAATACAAATACAAAAATATAGAGATATGTACTGTGCATAGCAAATCTGTAAAAAAAATACAGAGAACAAACTAAATGAAACCAAAAAAGATTTTCTTAAAAAAGGAGAGAGGTAAGAGTTGCACCATCCTAATATGAACTGGTTTATGATGCTGCAATGCTGGTTTGATGCTTATTATAATGCATATGATGCTGGTTTGAATTTGTTTTCTGTTTAGAAGTTTTTTTAATGTGCCAAACTGAGCACATTTTTCCTAGAAAGTCACTTTGGCAAGCTCTTCCAAACTCTAAAAACAAACTTTATTTGGCCTAATTGTGCTCATATGAGTCATATTTATATATTTTGATGAGCACAGACCCGTTCACACGCTCACTTAATTTGCTATGATTTATGATTGATGTTTTCAAGTCTCATAATTGTGCCAGGTTTTGTGAGAAAATACAAATGGCACGTTGCTAGACATTATGATTGGGTGAGGGTGAGTCATTGTAGGTGACTGAGTATGTAAGTGACTGCACAGTTATGAAACAACCAAGAGTAATGATGAGTTTAATGATATATTCACTGCTGAATTATGCTGGGTAGATTTATTTGTTTGTTTGTTTCTCCTGCTCTGCCAGCTCTTTCAAATCTCGTAATTAATTGTTGCAAGGCATTTGGAATCTAAAGAAAATCTTTTAAAGCACATCTCAATAAAATGCTCCCCGAAGCATTGTGCAAGCGCATAGAGATTGACAGCAGTCTGATCTCAATAAAGACTAGCATAAACAAACCCCAGCAAGAGAGAGGGATAGGAAACCAAGAACATCAAAGCGTGAATGACAACATACTGTGGTTTCAATAACATCAGCCACAGACAGTGACATCAAACCACTTGTGAGTACATGACAGTTTCCTTCACTTTGAAACTTAAAACGGCATGTTTCCTGCTTTGACTCACAGTTTAACAAATGGTGCCATATGATCAACAACTATGGTTGAGAACCAAAATCTGGTGCTAAATGGTGAACTGTGCCTCGTTTGAGCCCTGGCAAGGACAGAAGGCCTTTCTGAGTGAGGTATTCATGCTCCCTGGTTGACAAAGACATGCAGGTAAGGTGAATTTTTAAGGTGCTCTATTATGCATTGATACATTTTGTTGCAATTGTTTTCTGATGTCTACATAGAAGGTATGTGGCTTGTGAAAGTGCAAAAAAAAAATCTCCAGAAACATTTATAACAAGACCATTTAGTACCATAGGATTTCGAAGAAAAGCTCTGTTTTGCCTTATTTGGAAGGGTTGTGAATATTAATGAGCTCTGGTCTCATGCTCCTGCCAGAGCTTTCTATATAGCTCAAGCTCACAGCATTATGTACTCTGACACATACACAAGCAAAATAATCATACTCTCATAATAAATACTGAACAAATTGAGTAGATTCCTTGTCAATCAACAATTATTTCAGATGAAGAGGAGAAGAGGTTTACTTAGGAGTGAGCTACTTGTCTATAACAGCTCCTGTTGTGTTGTGGATGAAATAAAATTCATTTATTAAGTCCCTGATTATCAGGGGTCTTCACAGCCGAATGAACCGCCGGATGAAATTCAAGATCAATTAAAATTTTACCTGACAAAAAGTATTTAGAGTTTTATGTTGTTAGTACATGCATCTGTTGACTCATTACAAATTTCACAACATGCACTTTAAACTAACAAAAATATATTGAAACAGACCTTATGCCTCTTCTGGGTGGTGCTAAATAAATTTATAATAAATGTATATATAATTTACAATAAGTCTTTTCAAAATAAAAATCCCACATATACAGTTTAAGTCAGAATTATTAGCCGCCCTTTGATTTTTTTTTTTCTTTTTTAAATATTTCTCAAATGATGTTTAACAGAGCAAGGAAATTTTCAAAATGTGTCTGATCAT
>LR812519.1:21640215-21730215 GCA_903798195.1 Danio kyathit | reverse complement strand
CAAAAACACAGCGAAGCAAGACAAGGAAAACGTGTTGTAATGTCACTATAAAGATAACAAGACTCAGCAACTTCTATGTGTTTGTGTGCTGACTTTATAGTCCATGTAATCTGTTCATGAGCAGTTTCAGCTGTGAGTTTGCAATCAGACAGGATTTGGAACCGGTTGTGTGTGACTGGTGCATGACTGAATATGTAGTCCATAAATGGCAGATTTGTAGTCCATTAGCGAACTGTGTGTTTACCAGCGATCTGCACAGGCTGGATCGCTGGTGATCATGACAATAACATGGTATCCTGTAACTATCATCACAACAAAATTCTGACTTGTCTAAATGGTTGACCTTGTGCATATTGTAAGTGCAAGATTAAAACTTCTTACAACTGACCATTGCTATATGTTATGTAGAAGTAAAAAAAAAAGGCAGTTGAACTGACAGTAAAAGATAGTTAACATATTTGTATGTTATATTTTATATGTAAGCATGTATGTTAGATTTTAGCATACACAACTGTTAAAAACATGTTGAAATACAAAAAAAAAAAAACACACACACACACACACACACACACATGCATCTAATTTGGCATAAGTGTTATAAACCAATGATCTCCAAGTTTGAAAATCTAATTCACATTAACAACAGGAAAACAGGATATACTGTATTACAGACTGGAACAATCTCGAATGGCCCATATGATCACCGCACAGTATCTGCATGCTCTGCACTACTGCCCACCCCTGACTGAGTTTACATGATATGCGTAAGAGTAAAACATTACCACAGGAGGTGTGTTGTCTCTCTTAATGCAATATGATAGAACACTGACGCACGGCTCAACAACAGTATCAAGTTTAGCAAATGCTTATTGTCTGTTTTCACCTTTGAATACTCTCACTATTGTACCCACACACACACATGCATTGTTTTTCTCAATGGATCACATACTGTAACGAATGACGCATCACTCTTTTTTAAGTCACTTTCTCTCCATGATTGTTTTCATTTAGTTATGTATAAATATATATTTTTTCTTCATATAAAGCTAGAGGGAAACACTAATTTCTCATTTACAGAGATCCCCGAATCAAGCGGCAAAAACAGGAACGTTGCCAAGTGGTCAACCAATAGCGGTCAAGAGTTCAGACCCCTGCTCTGCCTAATCCATCATGATCATAGAGAAGGAAGGAGGAAAAAGGAGAACAGGAAGAGGCAGAGATGAGTAATAAAGGAGACAACAGTGTTGCGTTACACAGGAGAGAATCTTTAATATCATGTGTGTTGGTGTTATCGATTTAGCAAATGATGTGTGTGTGTATGTGTGTGCGTGTGTGTTTTTTATTGTAAAATGTAAATGAATAAATATATTAGATTTGTTGTTTTTTTTTTTTTTACAAGTAAATCATTTTATTGTAACCATTTTGTCTTCCTAAAGCCCAGTTCAGACTACACAATTTACATTGTCACTTACGACAGTCACTATGTCAGATTATCCAATTCTCTCTAGATATAAGACATGTTATGAGAACCAAATATGCCAAACTACACAATATTTCACGATCAATCATCACATGACTTTGTCATCAATAAGTCACATACATTACATTTGTCTTTGTAATTGTCTGAGTGTTTTCCAGTTTCCTCCATATACACTACCTGACAAAAGTCTTGTAGCCTATCCAAGTTTTAGGAGCAACAAATAATAACTTGACTTCTAGTTGATCATTTGGTATCAGAAGTGGCTTATATGAAAGGTAAAGGACTCTAGATTATCAGTATAAAATATGATCATGCCTTGATTTTTAATTATTTAATTACGACAGTAAGGTCTGACTTTGCTTAGACAAAAGTTATGTCACTTAACAGAAATAATGTACAGTATAGAATATAAAGTCATGGTGCAGTGGAAAATAATGAATATTGTGTATGACTCCCATGAGCTTGGAGGACTGCATCCATACATCTCTGCAATGACTCAAATAACTTATTAATAAAGTCATCTGGAATGGCAAAAAAAGCGTTCTTGCAGGACTTCCAGAGTTCATCAAGATACTTTGGATTCATCTTCAATGCCTCCTCCTTCATCTTACCCCAGACATGCTCAATAATGTTCATATCTAGTGACTGGGCCAATCCTGGAGCACCTTGACCTTCTTTGCTTTCAGGAACTTTGATGCAGAGGCTGAAGTATGAGAAGGAGCACTATCCTGGGATCGACGACAAGACTTTTGTCAGGTAGTGTATACCGTTCTCTACATATCTCTGTATGTTTAGGTTTATGTGGCGTGTGTGTGTTTGTATACAAAATGTCATGCAAAATCTGACATATTTCATTAATAGTTATTGAGTAATCCACTATATTTTTAGAGCAACGTTTATTTTTAATTTGGAGTAAATTTACAGGAGCATAATAAATTATTTCACAAAAGAGATTTTATTTTTACACAAAGACCGGTTAGTGTATTATAAAACCTGCTGACTTCATCAATCTTCATTACAGAATATGCCAGTAGTGACTGTTCAAAAATACTGTATGAAGGAAAAAAAAAAAAAAAATCTTTTCTTGCCTAAAATGTGCATGCCTGTAACTCAAGAAGTATTACAGATCACAGAGGTTTGAAACAACACACGCACAGAACAAGCACACAAAAATCTTGGTCCCACTTAATACAACACAGGCTCATTGTGAAAGCGTACCCCCGTATACATTTCTGGAGAGAGTAAATTATGTAGCCAGAGCTACGTAAGACTGCATTTTGTATTTAAACGAACGATACAGGGTGGTATGATAGTTCTAACGGCTTCTGTTTCTTTCGCACTACCAGCTGACCGCTTACCTCCATGTGAATGACTTTTCCCGCTGTTACCAGTTTGCCCAGTAGCTCACCATGTAGGTTGACGGACTTAAGACGCAGAGAGTAGTTGAACGCGAGGATGGGGTCTGGCGAAGAACCGTTCCAGAAAGCAGGTAAAACAAAAACAAAACGCCCAAAAATAAAATAAACAAGTAAATAACAGTGTGAGAATGTGGTAAGATCTGAAAATGTAAAAATCAGGCGAGGGGTTTTCTTTTTCTGGATTGCTTTTAAAAACACTGTCGGTTGCGTTTAGTGAAGGCAGTTACTGACTCAATCGGTGCTTTTGAAAACACTCGGTTGAGTTGAAGGAAGGGCATGGGTGAGGGGATCGGTTGGTCGGTCAGTCAGTCGACAGCGGCCTCAGGTGGATTTACGTGAGAAGAGCAGGTGCAAATGGCACTCATGAGAGTAATTTGAAATCTGAAAAAGCATACACAGCGGCCTCAAGGGGAATTCGCAAAAACAAAAACTGCCAAAAAAAAAAAAAAAACGTAGCTCCTGGGATGTATTTCACGATCTCTAGAAATATATATAGGGGTATGTAACAATAATGAGCCTGGGTTGACTTTATATTAGGTGGCCTTAACTACTATGTACTTGCATTAAAAAAAAACGTACAATGTACTTACCGTGTTCATAATGCATTGCAGAACATTTTTAGTGCTCTTAAGGTTAGGGTTATGCCGAGTTCAGACTGCATGATTTTAGCCCTGATTTTGACTCACCAATAGGTTTTGAGAAATCGCCGACAAATGCCTGTAATCACAGGCAAATCGGTGCTCATTCACGTGAGTGACAATCACACAGTATGAACTATCAAGGACACGATATGAGAGAATCGCCAATGAGTCGCCGACACCTGTGAGATATTTGGCATGCTAAATATTTGGAGCTGTCGGCGATTCAAATCATGCCGTGTGAAATGTGTTCTGATTGAAAATAACGTCCGCGATCACCTACACCCAATCACAGAGCAGCAATCACTAGTACGGGTACCGGCAGGCCAGCGGGAGGCTGAGGAATAAGTTAAAAGTGCTCATTTTCAGTTTATCTGGACCCAAGAAATGGAGGAAAAACTAGTGAAAATTTGGCAGGAGCACTGTTTCTGTTTGACGTGTCATCTGAGCAATATCACAATCAGGTCGAAAAGTAAAAAAAAGTTGAGGAGAGATTGTCAATTCTCTTCAAAAGCCAGGTGAGAAACATCAGTTTCTAAAGCTAAAGCCTTCTTATTCCATTATGTAGTTAATAACGAAAGATATATTACGTGACCTCGCGTTGTTTCCATGTCACTTCTCGCGTTTGTTTGGTTGTGAGATGTAGTTTGGACAAAGTTGTCTGATTCTTCTTATTTTAAAGTCATGCAGTGTGAACTCTCCTGCCGCCGATTGATCCTACAGTGTAAACACAGCACCGACAGAACGCTAGCCCAGATAGTCATGCAGTGTGAAAACATCTGTGACACGACTACTTAGAAAATCATGCAGTCTGAACTCAGCATTAGGGAGAGGTTTGGTAGTATGGGTAGGTTTAGGTTTGAGTTCAGGTGTAAGGGATAGTCAACAGTGTAATTACAAATGTTATTACAGAAATTACATATGTAAATACATGCAGGTATCTAATCAACGTAATTAAATAATAATCATAAGAACAACGTAAAACCATGTATTTACACAATAAGTACATTGTAGCAAATTATTAATTTTAGTGTAGTATATTTTCATTAAGGCCACCTAATATAAAGTGGGACCAAAATTTTAACTCTGAAATAAAATCTCCAAAAGGATTGCAAAATTGTCACGTAAGACTGAAATAAACTTGGAATTTGAAAGTGGACCGAAATAGCATTTTCTTGTAAATCTGCTCTAATAATCTCTATCAAAAAAAGAAAAATCTTTTTTTAGAGTGCCAAGGAGATACCGGGACATAAATTTATGTGTGAAAGCACTATCCTTTTAGAACAGAAAAAAATATCCACAACCTTCACCGCTCTATTGATTTAATATGTGTAAATGTGTGCTCTCTAAACGTTGTGAAGTTAATTTGTAAAATGTTCATTTGGAGTCTTATTGTATTACATATTAATGAAGTTTGGCCAGAGCAGCGCCCAACCCATAAAAGAGGACCTTCAAATGAAATTACATGTGACCATGAGGGAAGAAACCTTTTACTCCTGAAACCTTTTAAAGATACTGACTTCTTAAGCTGCAGAAGTCTATGGTTTGCTCGCACTCTTTCACCAACTCCTCACTTGCTCATTAGAAGTTATGCAGCAGAGATGAGACCAAGGCATTCATCATTTAAACATCATTACCATAATTCGCTATTTGGTCTTTTGGAGGGGTAAGTAAGTCCAAGACTTAAACCAACTGCAGAGGCACTTCATGGTTATTTGAAATTCATTGCTCTAAAATGGCTGCACAGCCTCCCACTCCAGCGATTTAAAGCTGCTGTATGTAAGTTTTTGACTCTTCTAAAGCATAAAAATACCATAATATGTGTGCAGATATTTAAGAAACATCCCAAGTGAACATACTTGTTTAACTGAAAAACAATGCTGAAGTCAGATATTCTGCTTTGAAAATGGGTTTTCCGTGCCGGAACGCTGTCTTTGTTTACATAAATTTCATATGCACGATGCCAGTTTAGCCAATTATATGTCAGCACCCTGGGTTGCCTTGTTGGAAAACAGGGCATTTCATTCATTCATTCAGAAAGACTCTGAAAGCGTGCGTCCGTGACCAAAAAGAACAGTATGGGAGACAGATGCAGTTCCACATGAGGTTATTAATTAGCAAATTACATAAATATTACGAACGTAAACATTAGGTGAGCAGGTTACATTGTAACCGCGTGTCCTAACAACACACTGTGACGAGAGAGGCAGTGATCAGCTATTTGGCTGTTTGCACCAGACGAGACACGGCAGAAATGTAAATACAGCCTTTCAGAAGCACAGAATATGCACTCGCTCACCAAACGGTAAGGTTTAGAATCTATTTAATACATGTTAACCCACTTTAACATCAATGTAGATGCTGAATCACTCATATGTGTTTAGTTCTAAAGTTCAATTTCAGACGGTTTATTGTATTTTCAAGATCTGAGGTGAACTTTCTGCTTTCAGTATATGGCAACAAATGCCATGTAAAATGCATTCAAACTCGCATTGTTAGCATTTAGCACAGAATAAAGCACACAAGGCTTACCTGAGGTGATCTAGCTGTCATAGGTTTCTGTTGTTCAGCTGTGAGAAATAGAAGCCATTTCTAATATATCAATTCGAGGTGTTGGTTAGGACAAAAACTCCTTTTAATATGGAAAATATTCCCTCTATCGCGTGTCGTTGCTTTTATTTAGAACACAGTTTAAATCGCTCGCTCCTGTACACAATCTGGCATCCTAGCGTACTTTTATTATGATCCAGGAGTGCAATACCTAGTTCAACCACTGGGTGTCAAACTTACATACTGCACCTTTAACGAATACATGATTGAATCCGTCTATAATTCAGTCAATCATTCCGTCAATCAGTCGGTTGTTTTGTCAGTTAATTTGCTATGCCTGAACAACCACTTACTGGCTCTGTGAGATGTCCAGCTCATCTTATCTCTGGGCAAAATAAGCCAAAGTAGCAGAAAATAAAACACACAAGTAATTCTTTTCCTCATCCGCATCGTTTGTCACTGTCCTACACCTGTCACACTTGCCGTGACAAGCCATTCGAATCTATATAAACCCCGCAGTATCAAAATCACCATATTAATATTACTCATTCTCAGTGTTAGAAATCTGACACCAAGTGAGTCCAAAAGTATTTGTTTGTGCTATACAAACATGAACGACACATCAAAATGTACAAATTTAGTCTTGCTGGAACAAAAACAGAAGACATTTATGTGACTTTTTTTTGCCATCAAGCAAGCAACCACCTTTGCTAACTACTTCTGAGCAATTTGGCCAAATCTATGAAAACACACACAAACATTAATCTTACCAGTCGTTAGCGCTGGGCGATATAACAAAAAATCTTATATTAAGATATAAGTATTCTCATATACTATCAGCCATCAGCCTGACATACTGAGCAGAGCAAAGATGGTTGACCCTCTGCCACAAGATGGTGACAGAGACCGCATAATAAGCTCTTAGAGGAGAAAAACTGAACGTAATTTCAAACTACAGCTGATCAAATCATTATAAAACAAGTAAGTGACATTCTAAGTTGATCTCTCTCTTTTGTTTGTTGTAGTGCTGTATTTATACCATAGTAATTTGGTAGTGTTTGCTTTGCTTTGGCTTTTTCGGAGTTAATTATCATGATATCCCAATTGCAACAGAGAAATACTGGGACATCTCTGTAGACTGATGGCAGTTCATGCCGTTCTGCCTTTTAATCTTAAAATGTGAGCAAAATCACCTGTTTTGTCATCACTTCAGACATTACGCTAGAGAATTATTCGAATACTAGCTTTAAAGTGATGTTGGTGAATTAGTAACGATTTCTGCTCTTCTGACATCAGCTGCAGATGTGAATGAATGGCGGAAGAAAGTAGTTCCTCATATAAAAAGATTTTTAGACTGTTTTATGAACAGTGTTGCCAGATTGGGCGGTAAAGGCATGCCCGCTTGCCCACGATCCTCCCCCCCTCCACTTTTCGTGAAAAACGGGACCGTTATATATATATAAAATATGAAAAATAATTAACATAAAGAATGCATTTTGTAACAGAATACATGAGAGAGAATAATATGAATTTACTTTATCCATATGATATACAGTATATTGTCATATTGCACAGCTCTATCGGTGGTTATTGTTAAATAACCAACCATGTAAAGATTGACCAATCATTTATTATTCCAGAAAGCTGCACAAAATGAAGATAAAACACCTTAGAATGCCATGACTGACCAATTAAAACAAAGTGTTTTAAAGAGGCATGTAATAATAATGTAAAAACATTCATATAACATTAACATTGTTTTGTTCCACAATAGGACTGCACAATATATTGTTTCAGCATCGATATCACAATGTGCGCATCCGCAATAGGGTTGAGCGATGTCGACCAATTTAACATTGTACGATGTCTAATGTGAAACATCGCGATGGACAATGGCATCGGCGTCGTAGGTGGCGGTGAATTAATTTATTATAAATAATTAATTAATTCATAACAAATGTATTATTTGTAGCCAACTGTATCAACTACCTGACCTGCATGGTTTTTGTTTTACCCATAACCAAATCATAAATAAATAAAGATAGTTACACACAGGTTACCACCTGTCAATCACTTGAATTCTGGCATGAACAGACAGTGATCTGTGTCTTTATAATGGCGTCGACAAACTTGGTTGGTAAAAATGGTGCACAACCAACAGGAACCAACCAGCTGAGGATTTCGCTAAAATTACTAAGTACAAGCATGAAAGCGAAAGAGTGAAGCAGCGTACTAACACTGACGCGTTACATGATAGATTCAAAAGACAGAAGAGTTGTTAGAGACAAGATTAATTAAATATCACGTTTAACAACTATAGTGAGACGAAATCCAGCGGTACATCCTTGATAAACTGTCAAAGCACCTGCTGACTGCCTGGAGCTCAGACGCAAGCATATGCTGTAGTGCATGCCAGAGTGTGTTTGTGTGTGGTCACGTGATGTGCGTTTTCAGCAGTATATCGGTGGAAGGAGGGCTTTTTAAAAATGCTAGGCGAAACGACAGTGTGGACGTGGATCGTTTTCCTTCTAAAATGCCATTTTAAAACTAAGACGTGTTAGTGTAAACAAGGCCGTGTGTATTTTTCGAGAGTGGGTTACTGCTGCGACGGGGGCAGGGCAGAGGATCGCGATGCCGGCTCAGCAGATCCAGAAAGCTGCACAAAAAAGAGAAATGAAACACCTTGGAATGATAGGACTGACCAATCAAAATCAAGTGTTTCAAAAAAGCATGTACAGTAATAATAAGCAACATCCACAGACCAAAAAAAACCCCACATTCATTTAACATTAACATTATGCTCCACAACATTGTGAACTTCTATAAATATATAACACAACAGCAAAGCAGATACAGTTTTTACGTATGCATATATCTTTATTTGTTTATCATTTTATTTTTGAACGGTGACAACACATTCAATACAAAATTACAACATACAAGCTATTTCAAATTCTAGGGGTAGAAACAAATAATTTCATTACATTAAAGAATGTTCAAACTTGAATAAGTCGTGTTTTTGTCTTTCTTTCAGGACAATATGGACTCAATATAATACTTAACTTCATTTTTAAATGCCATAAAACATTATGTTTTTCCCTGTAACTTGACCTTTATATTAAATAAATCATTAGGCTAACAGCATAAGCAGAGTTCTCCAGAAAAAAATCCCATGACGGTAGGATCAATGTGTTACTGGTTTTCTCTCCGACACAGTTGTTTTAGTGGTGTACATTTAATTAAAAACATGTAGAGTGTGTCTATGTGGATAATAGTGACATGATGATTGACAGGCTAGTTTACGATGACAGAATGCAGGTAACTATGCAACAGAACACATTTATACATAATGTAGTAGTATGCCAGAAAGCTTTCCTAATCTTTTCTGAGCCTCTCAAATGTATTGTTTTTCCTTTGCAAAAACAGTACAGTAATATACAAATCTTGGAACCAAGCAATCCAATTAACCTTTAAAACGTACATTCACCTTACTTCCCTACTACAGCTCACATTTTACATTTCACTTTCTATGTAATATTTTTGACAGAGTAAGCATGAACATTGAATTTATTAGCTGAAAAACTCATTTCTGAGCACGAGCCATACTGATGCTATATCAGCTACCACCCATGAGCACTAAACAGCAGGGTACTTCTTTATTATTAATTAATTTTATTATTTATGCCTTTTATTAATTATTTACCTGCTGTCCAAGCTGGGTTCATGCCAGAGTGAAATAAATACACAGCTGCAGTGATGAATTATGCGCAATAGAGATGTGGTCACATATTCCTTAAAGGGGAAAAAAAATAAAAACAGCTCCTTTGAATTTCTGTGTGACGCTCTTCAGATAGAGGCATGTTCAAAAGCGTGAGACGCATAAAATGCGCAGGAGTGACCAGCTAATGAAAGACTATTAATCTTCCTCCCGTCTATATATAGTATATCTCACTCTTTATCTACACACATCTCTTACTCTTACTTTTTCTTCTCATATAGTGAGGAGAATGACTAGCATATAAGAAAAAAATGGTTAGCATATTTATTTGAGATATTTTATACATTTATAAAATGGTTCTTATTTCGAGCTTTTTTTTTTCAGAAAATTACAATTTATTAGAATAACAAATATTTTCTTATGTTGAAATTGAAAGTCAGGGTTATTCCACCACATTGACTTCTTAAAGGTGCAGTACGTTTGACAACCAGTGGTTGAACTAGGTATTGCACACTAGGTTTAAAATAAAAGCAATCGCAGGTTACCAGATTGACGACACCAACAGCAGTGTGCCTGACTGTCGAGCCTAAAGGCTGATTTAAAGACTAGATTTAAGGCATTTTCTAAATAAAAGCTATGGCACGTGATAAAAGAAATATTTTCCATAATAAAAGGAGTTTTTGTCCTAATCAACACCCGAAATGTATATTTTAGAAACAGCAAAAAACTGACAAACAGAAAACTGACAATGATCACCTCAGGTACACCTCATGTGCTTTATTCAGTGTTAAATGCTAATAATGTGAGTTTAAATGCCATTTTATATGACATTTATTGCTACTGAAAGCAGCAGCAGATAGTTCACCTTAGATCTTGAAAATAAAATAAATCGTTTCAACCGACTCAGTGCAAGCCAACATATTAGTGGTTCAGCAGGTCCCTTTAATATTGCTAAAGAGGTTTAATATGTAGTTAGATTATAAACTTTACTATTTTGTTGGAGTGCAGTAAGTGCACTATTCTGTGCTGTATTGAAATTTCTATTGCGTTTCATCTGGTGCAAACACCCCAATCGCTCATCACTGCAAATCTCGTCATGTAGCAGTCTTGTTAGGACATTGGATTACAATGTAACCTGCTCACCTAATGTTTACGTTCATAATGTTTATATTATTTGCTAATTAATAACCATCTCATGTGGAACTCTGAATCTGAGTCTCATTTTGGAGTCTGCTACTGTTCAGCAGAGGTCACATTTCGGTCGCGAATGCGTATTTTGAGAGCCTTTCTGACTGAATGTATCAAATACGCTGTTTTCCACAAAGGCAACCCAGGTGTTGAAATATAATTGGCTAAACTGGTTAAATGTCCAAAACAAAGACAGACGTTTCAGCACATAACGCACATTTTCAAAGCAGAATATCTGACTTCAGCATTGTTTCTCAGATAAACAAGAATGTTCACTTAGCATGTTTCTTAAATATCTGCAAACATATTATGGTATTTACATGCTTTAGAAGAGTCAAAAACTTACATACAGCACCTTTAACCCTTCTGAAGTAAAAAAAAAAATTACTAAAAATGTAGTGTAAATGTAAAAAAAAAAAAAAAAAACATTTTTGTTATGCCAAAACAATATAAATTATACGAAATTAAATCAGTAGTTTACAGAATAAAAAAAATGTATACTCAAACACATAATATAAATTTTGAAGAAACTGAGAATATAAATGTAATATAAATACAATATAATATAATATAATATAATATAATATAATATAATATAATATAATATAATATAGGGCAGCACGGTGGTGCAGTGGGTAGTGCTCTCGCCTCACAGCAAGAAGGTCGCTGGTTCGAGCCTCGGCTGGGTCAGGTGGTGTTTCTGTGTGGAGTTTGCATGTTCTCCCCGTGTTCATGTGGGTTTTTCTCTGGGTGCTCCAGTTTCCCCCACAGTCCAGAGACGTGCGCTATAGGTGAATTGGGTAAGCTAAATTGTCTGTAGTGTATGTGTGTGAATAAGTGTGTATGGATGTCTCCCAGTGATGGGTTGCAACGGTTCATTCCGCTATGGCAACCCCAGATTAATAAAGGAACTAAGCCGAAAAGAAAATAAATGAATGAATATATAATATATTATAATATAATATAATATAATATAATATAATATAATATAATATAATATAATATAATATAATATAATATAATATAATATAATACTTTTATAAATGTATTTACTTTATAATTCCATGGCCAAAGGTCCAGTGTAAAACTATGCAGTACAAGTTGTTTAGCAACAGACAGCCAATCATAAACTGCCTCAGTGCACTTTATAAAATATTCATGTGCTTTGTACAGTTGCAGAAACTTTCACGCTGTGTTTGTTCTTCATGTCTAAGGGAAACAAAAATGTCAAACGGATTATATAAAAAAAAGATACTATAATTATTGCTTCATATTTCATAAGACAAACACGGCTGTTCCACGTGCCAACGTTTCTGCAGATGAACAAGCAGTTATTAAAACAAGGAGCGAGCTTGTTGCATGTTCTGTTTGCCCAAGCAATGTTATTGACCTCATAAATATGCAAATGAGCACATTAACCCAGGATTTACAAATGTAGGGTGCGAAATTGCGAAACCTGAATTGATTTCTAAGCCAGAATAAAGTACAAACAGTGTGAAATACAGATCAAGATAACTTAAGATTTAGAACGGCCATTTTCGAGTGTGGGTTAACATAAGTTACAAGTCCATCCTATTTCAGATTCAATCAATTGAACATTTCTGGCCGACAGCCGCAGATCTAGCACCTCTTTTGCTCTGACTCACTCGAAATGTCTTTCTACCTGCACGCCCAGCACTTTTTTTTTTATATGTACCAGCCTCTTCACTTTCCCTATTTCTCCTCTCATTTCTTTCACTCCAGAAATGCATCTCCTTGTCCCTCCAGAGGAATTTACTGCAGCTCTCATGTTCACCGTGTCTTGCCCCCAAGATTTCTCTCCCCTTCCCATTTTCTGTCATCGTAACCCAGATATCAGCTCTGTTCTGAGCCCCAAACCTCAATGTGATGAGAGGTTTAGATCACTTTCCCTCGCCGCAATCTAACACACACACACACACACACACACACACACACACACACACACACACACACACACACACACACACAAGCACGTCTCTGTAAATGTAGGGCTCTTTCATGGGTCCAGTGGTTTACAGCAGCCTCACCTCAATTCATCCTTTCCCTTGATCACTTTTTCTTTGCTCTCTCTCTTTCCCGCCTTCCGGTCTTATCCTTTCCATCTTTGAAATGCCCTGGCATTTCACTCTCCTTATCTCTACCTCCATCTCTATCACAGCCTTTGCTTATTTCTGCAGTATGACTCCATCTCGGCCTCCTCGGCGGTCTGTCAATTCACCCTCTCTGTTCCTCTTTCTGCTGAGCTCTGCCTTCGCCTCTCTCTCGCTCTCTCTTCTTCGCCTTCAATTTTTACCAACTGCTTTCCAATAGCCAACAGCTATATAACTTATTCAGTAGCACTCACAGGCTCACGCACACACACAGACACACACACACCCTGATATCCTGAACAACTTTCATGTTGTGAATTTGACTGTCGATCATCCCCCCGGGCTGATGGAAGCTTTAGGCGGTTATAAAGACAGAACAACAATTAACCTTGAGAGTAACTAACTGAAGAAGCCATGCTACTAACCCTCAATAATATCTCAACCTAATTCTCTAATTAAACATACACATTTTATTAAACATGGGACACTGTAATTTAAAACACACACACACACACACACACACACACACACACACACACACACACACACACACACATACATACATGCATGCATACATACATACATACATACACTCACCGGCCAATTTATTAGGTACACCAGTCCAACTGCTCGTTAACACAAATTTATAATCAGCCAATCACATGGCAGCAACTCAATGCATTTAGGCATGTAGACATGGTCAAGACTTTCTGCTGAAGTTCAAACCGAGCATCAGAATGGGGAAGAAAGGTGATTTAAGTGACTTTGAACGTTGTTCACCAGACGGGCTGGTCTGAGTATTTCAGAAACTGCTGATCTACTGGGATTTTCATGCACAACCATCTCTAGAGTTTACAGAGAATGGTCTGAAAAAAGAAAATATCCAGCGAGCGGCAGTTCTGTGGGAACAAATGCCTTGTTGATGCCAGAGGTCAGAGGAGAATGGCCAGACTGGTTCAAGCTGATAGAAAGGCAACAGTAACTTAAATCACTCATTACAACCGAGGTATGCGAAAGACCATCATTGAATGCACAACAAGTCCAACCTTGAAGCAGATGGGCTACAGCAGCAGAAGTCCACACCGGGTGCCACTGCTGTCAGCTAAGAACAGGAAACGGAGGCTACAATTCACACAGGGTCACCAAAATTGCACAATAGAAGATTGAAAAAACGTTGCCTGGTCTTATGAGTCTCGATTTCTGCTGCAAAATTCGGATGGTAGGGTCAGAATTTGGCATCAATAATCAACGGTTCAGGCTGGTGGTGGTGGTATAATGGTGTGGTGGATATTTTCTTGGCACACTTTGGGCCCATTAGTACCAATTGAGCATTGTGTCAATGCCACAGCATTGAGTAATGTTGCTTAAAAAGTGAGTCCAACACGGTACTAGTAGGGTGTACCTAATAAAGCGGCCAGTGAGTGTGTGTATATATATATATATAAATATGTATACACACACAGTATATATTGTTTTTTATGCTAACAAATATAATAATTAAATGAGGTAATATACATGTGCTTATTCCATAGTCATTTGACAAGTTACAGACAAGTTAAAATTAGTTTTGCTCTAATTTTGCCCTGCACTGAATCAATCACTGGCAGAAAGAGAGAGAGAAATATCATGTGTGTGCATGCAAATGACATGCAAATCATAAAAGCTCAAAGTAACATGTGTTGGCTACCTTTCGGTAAATATTTGCAAGCTTATTTGCGAGTTGGTAAATATGCATTGGCTCCCTATTGAAGCACACAATTGTATCCTCAAGATTACACGGAGGAATGAAGGCTCTACTAACTGTTACTGAGATACTATGGTCTCTACTGTTTGAGGGATGCACATTTATTTTGAACTGTGATTTGATGATTGTAACTACCTATACATTAAACAAATCCATTGCACACCTTCCAGCCAATCAAACTCAAAAAATTCAACAGACCATAGGACAAATAAGCAAATCTATTAAAAATGATAAATAATCTAATATAAACCACAGTTTCTACTGCTCATTTATGCAAATATCCAATCAGCCAATCCCAGCAGCTCAGTTCATTTAAGTGTGTAGTTCACACAAAGCATAAGAATGGCAAAAATGACCTTGAATGTTGTGATCATGGTTGCTGGTGCCAGGCAGACTGTCTGATCTAATGGGATAACCCCACACAACCATCCCTAGAGTTTACAGAGAATGCTCCAAAAGCAGAGGAAATATCCAGTGAGAGGCAGTTCTGTGAGCCTTGTTGATAAGGTCAGAGGACAATGGCAAGACCGCCTCTTGAGGAAACAATAACTCAAATTTTCACTTTACAGTACAACCCAGGTTTACAGAAGAGCAACTCTGAATGCACAACATGTCAACTTGAAGCAGATGAGCTACAGCAGCGGAAGAAGAGAATAATGAAAGTATGGATCCACCCTGCATTGTTTCAATGGTTCAGGCTGGTGGTGTTGTAATATTATAATGCTATGGTACCATTACTCAACTTGCGCTGGCCACTTGCAGCAGGATAACACATCATGTCACAAAGCTCAAATCATCTTAAACTGGTTCACTGAACATGACAGCAAGTTCAAAATCCTAGAATGTCCTTTAAAGTCACCAGATCTCAATCTACAAGAGCACTTTGAATTGTGATGGAACTGAGGATTTACATCATGAATGTGCAGTCGGCATATCTTCAATGTTTCCAGCACCATGATAAATCTATCCTACAAAGAATTAAGGCTGTTCTGATTGAAAAATGCTCCATTATTTTGAGAGAAGAGCCTATGGATTACCAAGACTGGATTTATTTGATAAAACTAAAACTAAAAAAGTATTCTCTAGTTTATTTTTTATTTAAAAATGCTATTCATTTCTCATGGCAAAGCTGAATTTGCTCTACTCTTTAGTGTAACTTCTCTCTATTGAATGTGTCCTTGCTGAATAAGTGTTAATTCATGCCATTATTTATGACACTAATGTGTTAATTTGTGACACTACATAAATGAAACTGTCATTTATACTACGGGCTGATGAATGCTTGATTTTGATAGCTTGACAGACACATGTCCAATTATTTTAAGCAGATGGAAACAAGTAGTTCTGGTCTGTCAGCTGCATAATAGTTCAGCAAAATGTTTTGAATTATTTTAAAGGGGCCTTCATCTAAATGCAAGCAAATATTGTGGCAAGAAATTAGATAAAACTGACAAACTATTTCCATCTCATTCTTAAAAAGCTATGCAATATTTCTTACTGATAAGATCCTTTGCTTTTTAGAGTAGGAAACTTACAGTACAGTTTACCAACAAAGAGACTCTGTTACTGAACAACACTGGGAGTAGGGCTGGGAGATAAAATCGGTATCGGTATTTATTGACTGAACACCACTGTCAATGTTGATAAAATTTTTATTTTTTTTTTAAATGTATGAAGTTTCGGTATGAAGCACTTTAGTTTTATTAAATTGTGGCTGCTGAGTGCGCACCTTGGAAGTAATGCCAATGCCAATAAGCTTAGGGGGTAAGTTTGTCTTTTCCAATGGAGGCGTGCGAGCGGTGCACATATGATGCGCGCGCATTTTCCAGGCACTCCTAGTTAAAAACCACCAAACTTTTACGAATGCCACAAGCGCACCGCAATTCATGCAAGTAAAACTAACTCATTTGCTTCACACTTTGTATGAAATATACACATTTCAGTAATAATGGTAGACTAATTATCTTAGACCAGGGCTATTCAATTGGCAGCCCGTGAGCCAAACCCGGCCCCGAGGCAATTTGTTCCGGCCCTCCAAATAGTGCGACCAAGACATCAAAAATAAATTTATTTCAGTCGAAAAATGGCCGCAATAGTTATGAAGTGAAGTGCGTCTGTTCAATACAGCACGAGCTGCAGTTGAAGGCTGCGCAGAGTCACCTGACATTAAGCGAGTGGCGCGAGCAGCCGAAAACATTTGGATATGTTTGTAGAAAAGGCCTTTTGTACTGATGCAATGCACTGACATCGTTATTAGGGATGCAATGATTAGCTGATTTCACTATTAACTGCGCTTAAATTCATTACGGTTAATTAATCTTAAAGGCTTCTCAACGCCGCGTTTCTGTTGCACAGAACAAAACTGCTGCAACTAAAAGTTATGCCTACTGTGTGCTAGTTGAAAGTTCCGAACTTATACCGAGGTTAATACGCACACACATTGGAATAACTATAGCAGCAGGCCGTTCACATATTGCGTGTTTTCCGCGTGCAAGTTCATTATTTCCAATGGAGACAGCTCGCAAGCGGACCGACCCACTCGCGCCCTCCAAGTGAACACAGTAGAAATTATCTCACCCTGTAGTGATGAGAGTTGTGCGTGGCTTTCAGTGCAATGTTAACAGAAGATACGTTAGACGAATTATTACAAATTATTTGTATCTATTAATATTTTGTGCTGTATTTGGTTACTGAGCAGCACTAAACAACACTTTAAAATATAAGCAGTTTTCTTGTGATTTTCTAAACTAGTAGTGTTTTGAATTTAATAAATTCATAATAATTGTGATAACCTCGAAACCGTGATTATTCAGACTTCAAACTACAATCATAAAAAAGCCAATGTGGGTGTCTTAAGGAGCAAAAATACAGCATATGGGCTCTTATATTGCTGTTGTCATCACTTCAAGTCATATCTCTCCGGCCCCTCATTTGGGATGCTTTTCATAAACTGGCCCCCATGACAAACTAATTGAATAGCTCTGCCTTAGACAAACACAGCACATCCAAACACTCCTTTTACTTTTCCCCATAAACTTGTATCAGAGCTGCAGCAATGGTTTGTCCAGACGCCAGGGGAGCACGAACGCACAGTGGATTAAAAATGGTGGAGGAAACCACGCACTTGCGCTTGTCACTTCAGGTCTGAATTACAACACACGCGAAAATGTGCGGTGGCTAGCAGCAGTGAGAAGATTCCAAATAAAAAAGGATGTAAGGATGTCGCCAGAATAGCTTTTTGGTTTCTTTTCTTGTGCATCCCAGCCACTAGCACCCCATCTGAAAGATTGTTTTAGCATAGTGGTAATGTAGTCATCCAACTTCACAATTTGTAATGTTGCAGTATGCATCTGAATAACGATAGCCGGTTCCTTTACTTTAGAGATCAGATTTATCATAATTTGTCTTGTTTAGAGTTTGAGGTTTACTGTATGATTATTATTCACACCTTACAGATGTTGATCTACCTTTACCATTGCACACACTTTGTAACATTTTATTTATGAAGTCTTAACACTTATATTTATTTTGTTAAAAGATGAGATATTTTGTTTAAATATTTTTGGTTTTGACTATTAAAACTATTTGCCTTAGTAAAGTTGGTAAATTAAAATGAAGTGGTTTTAAAAAAAAATCATAATATATTTCTAAATGTATTGTCAAAAAAATATTCAATAATTAACAACACTGAATGATATGAAATATCACTGATTACTGAATATGATGTCGTGATCATTAGTTTTTTTGCAATACTGGCCAGCCCTAACTGGGAGTCTCACAAGCTATGTTTCCATCCAAAGATGCGAATTAGACTTGGAATATCACATGAAACATTTGTGAATTTGTTTCCATCCAATGAGTCAAAAAGAACAAAACCAACATTTCCTGATAAACTGGCACCAAAAATCAAAAAATGGAATTTTCTGTGGTAGGGGAAGCCACTGTGTTTTTTTTTTCTTATATAATAAATTACTTGTGCCTCAGAAGACAAAGATGAAATGCAATATGTGAGTTTTGGAGGTGCGAGACCTCTCTTTGGGAGCACAGCTACTCAAGACAGTTCGGAGAGGTAATAATACTGAACCATTTTGATGATGTAGGAATATAAGAATGATTAACACTTCAGATATTTTACAATTTGGTCGATCTGCTGGTTTGTCCATTAATGCCATTCAGTCACACCCATTTTTATCACACGATCTGTTAAAACAAAATTACATTATGTGACCACCCCTTGATGTCGTTTTCTGTTGGCGTGTGGGCGTTTGTGCGTGCCTGTGTCTACAGATACAGCTGATTGCGCCGGAATTGGAAAAAACAGTGAATGTTTGGTTCTTACTGTTATAAGCAGCGTGTCATTCTTGGACGAGTTGGGCTGGAGTTGGAGTCTGATTATCGCCTACTTCTTAAGTCGAGCCATTCTCTGGATAGAGCTAATAATGTTTTGTTTTGCGAAATAAGTTAAAATAAATATATTTTCTACCACAAATGCACTCTTCTTCTCCTTATTTGTGGCGACCAGTTTAAAGGGGTGGTCCAGAGTGTATTTTTAAGGCTTGGTTGTGTTTATAATATGCAAAGCAATGTGTGCTCATGCTTCATTTGTAGAAAAATTACAATATTCTTTTATATATCTTACTTGGATTATAGACTGCTACTCTGCTAACATGAAAACGACTGTTCAAGAGGCTCTGATTGGTCAACCAACATAATGTGCTGTGATTCGCGGATCGACTCCACGTCACCAGGAAAAGCATCACGCCCCTACAAGCACGTGCTTTTGCGCTGTGTAAACACTGTCAGTCAGTGTGACTGTTATCCGTATCAGTTTGTATCTGAATCAGACAGAAAGTGACACAAAGGAAGCTCACACCTGCTCTCTAAAATAAAATCTGACAAGTGTCTTTCACATATATGATAAAACGCTCACATATCTTTTGCGAGTTCGTTATTTGAGATGTAGAATGCACAAAAAGTGGCTGCATAAAGAGACACTGCAGCACTGGTGAAGAGTGTGGGTGTTTACAGGGGTTTGATGAATAAATAGGAGTTTGTAGCTAAATTGTTAACTGTGCCAAACAGCATTTCCCATTGTTAACATCATAGTTTACATCCTTGCTACGACATACCGTTAACACTAGAAACTGTGAATGTAATAGATCAACTTTAACAAATATAAACACTTGCAGGTTGTGGCTAACAATTCACAGCTTTGTCTATTGTGGTTGGAGCTGCTCCTTTGCGGAGTTTTTAGCCGAATCCAGCACTGAACCGGGAGTTGTCAAATGCTAGATCTATATATATTTTATAATTCTCTGGAACATAATTAAAATTAAACTAAGCACTTCTCTCTTTGTGTCATGTCCTTTGGAATCCCAAATACAGAAAAAGAACAAGCTCTGTGGAAATAGCAGTGTTTAAACGTCATTTTAGCTTTCTCTGCTATAACATTGCAGCGCCTCTGGCCACGCCCCTTTTGCTGTGGTGAATGCGCGTAACCTGAAGCGTTTGTGATCTCACTAGCCCGGATGTATTTTTTGTAGTCCCCAAACTTTGTTCGCTGTAAACTAAGCTAACTCTGTAAAAGCCAATGTCTCCCTTTGGATTTAACTTTAAGCATATTACATTTAGAGATGTTGTTTATGTTTATGTACATCTACATTACACATCGACTAAAGTTTAAAATATGATATCATAGTAGACCACCCCTTTAAGGTCACAAGAAATACTTTTTTGATGTGCAAGCTAGAAATTATTCAGTAAATGTGTTTCTGTTGTAGCAATTTTTTTCTAATAAGGTATAATAAATTGCATCTTTCAAAGTTGCGCGCATAAGTTTGTGCAATTTCAAAATGTATGCACATCTTGACATTTCCATTAAGAATTTCTTATGTGACATTCCAAAATGCACATAAAACAGGTGGATGGAAACACAGCTAATGACTCATATCATTCACACCTCTCTAATAACTGCACATTGATGGCTGAAGCCTCCATTCGAGATCTGAAATGCCGCATTGGAAGTATTAACAAAGTCTAGGGATAGATGTACGATCAAATATTTCTGCCAACTTAATTAATTCAACTTTTACATTTACAACTTCCTTAAACTCAGCTAAAATATTCTTCATAGCAGCTTGTAAAGCTACACAGACTCTAGAAGTAGCTTCTCTAACACTGAACCTGGTCATCATCACTTACTAACACTCAGACACTCATCTCCAATGAGTCACACAAACATGTGTCCAGGATAAGAGATTAAATTATGCTTAAATTATCTGATCTTCTCGCTTCGGATCTTATCATTTAGCCCAGTGATCTGTGGAACACGACAGCCTGACTAGTGATAAGTTCTGATGAGTCTGGGAATTGAATATGGCTTTGACCCCGGTCTACAAACATACAGAGCCACAGGATCCGTCTTTTGATAGCTGGAACTGTCCCATCTGCTCTCTGATGTTTCCATCTATTTGTGTCTGATAAGAGTGTAAATTCAAACCCCCCTTGGTAGAGAGCAACATAAGACGTGTTACAAACATCATATGACAACATTTGAGGCATTGTACGCATGCTGATGATGTAAAAGCTATTCAAAGTGAGGGATGGGGAGCCAAATTATGTTACCTTATCTCGTACGCTACTATTAAATGGACAGTTTATCTTCAATCTCTAAACGCATAAAAAATATATTCCGAAGAAATTTTGTGGGTTTATTTATATTAAGATGTCAAAAATGTGTTCTTCAAATCAGCAATAAACTGGATAATCTTTAAAATCATAATCTTTCAAATCGTACGCCACTGCCATGTCCTTCTAAAAATAACTGGGCAGTGGAGGAGTAGGCAAACTCTGTCTTCCTTAGGCCGAAGTATTGGGCTTAATACATATATGTTTACATTATACATTATATATATTTTCATGTATATTAATGTGCATTCATTCCTGCATTTTCTTTTTTTTTAAGTTATAAGAAATAAAAATATTTTGATTATGAAAAATTATTGAAATATAAAAATGTAAGTTGTGGGTGTCTTTTAATCAGTTTTTGACTTGAGTAAAAAATACGTTGTTCAAAAATATTTGAAAGCAAAAAGGTGGGAACCCTTGAACATTTAACAACTTTAATCATAAAATAAACACAAAACCAAACAAAAGTATTTTGAAATACACAAAAGTATCCATACTTTGTTCCATGTTAGGTCCCGTTTTCACTAATACGTTTTGGTTTTAAAACGCATAAGCTTTGCTACGATTGTGGCATCCATCTACACTACCCCGGAGTTTTCGAGCACCGAAAACGGAGCTTTTTAGAAACGCTGAGGAGGCCGTTTTCATTTTAAAACGCTGCTGTTCCATGTTAGTATGGATGGGGGAAATCGGAGACATCTGAAAACGGAGGCATGGCTGCAGACATTGCCCTATCTGATTGGAGCTTTTTCCTCAATATTAAGTAGCTTACACACAGTTCAGTTTTGCATCCATTCCTTGTAAGTTCAGACTTCGCAAGTTTAATACGGAAAACAAACTCCAGAGGACACGGAGTAAATCTTCAAAGGCAACAGTTTATTTTATAACCTCATTCACATCACCCTGGCTACATTGTTTCACTTTCTTAACAATAAAATGAAAACATGATTTAAGGAACTGGCTATTTTCATTTTGATATTAACATCTTAACAGACACCAAAAATATTGAGGCGTTGTGTAGCTGCATGTTTATATGACCGTCATTTTCACTGTATGCATATTTATAACAAAACTTAGTCTATAACATTACTGCCTCCTTTCATTTTCAGTGAAAATATGAAACACTCTCTCTTTTGCTGAATATCAGTTTTTTAATAATCAATAATGGTCATTATAAAAGTATAACGTACAATAAGTTTATACATTATAGGAAATAAAGACAACCAATCAGTCAAATGTGCAGAATCAGTGTACGTGGTTACATTAATTAATATATTAACTTATCTTTGAGCTCAGCCAAAACACGTTACCCGAGAACAAGAAATAGATTCAAAAGACCAAAAGTGAGGAATATGTCATTAGATATAGACAAGATGAATTAAATATCACGATTAACAAATATAGTGAGATTAGATCCAGCGGGAGATCCTTGATGAACAGTTCGACGTGCACAGCTCTCATCGCTGTAGTGCATGCCAGAGTGTGTGTGTGGTCACGTGATGTGCGTTTTTAGCGGTGTAGTATGGACTGAGAGTTGTTCAGAAACGTTAAGTGAAACGCCAGTGTGGATGCGGATCGTTTTCCTTCTAAAACGCCGTTTTAAAACTAAAACGTATTAGTGTAAACGGGGCCTTAAACAACTTCCACTACCAGCCTTGCTCTGCTCCCACAGCTCTCTTTCTCTGGGACAAAAGCAGCTGCATGAATGCTAAAGCTTTAAACAAAAGTGAAACCATCAACAAAGGCCCGACCCCTTCTATGTTTACAAACACAAGTGCAGCCATTTTGAGCTCATTTCTGGTTAATGATGTTAGAATTTACTGGTATTTTGGAACGAATGTGTGAATGGCCTTTTCCAGAAAATTTCCGGAACGTTCCGTGGTTATTGTCTGCATCAGTGAATGGCAAAGGGTTTAATACTGCTCGAAGACTGTACTGGACCTAGTGCATGGACTCGACACAAACGTAAAAATTAGCCTTTAGGAAATCAGCATGGAGCACTGATGATGAAATTTATGCAAACATAAAAATATACTTCAGCTGTTAGTCATTAAATTCAGTGTTATTTTCTATATAACGTATTGCTTACCGCATATACTTCTGCAGTATTTTTTAATATTTTTAATTTAAATATTTTAATATTCTGCTCTTTTATTTTAATATTATGTATCGGTATATATATATATATATATATATATATATATATATATATATATATATATATATATATATATATATATATATATATATACACAGTGGCGCAGTAGGTAGTGCTGTCATCTCACAGCAAGAAGGTCGCTGGGTCGCAGGTTTGAACCTCGGCTGGGTCAGTTGGCGTTTCTGTGTGGAGTTTGCATGTTCTCCCTGTGTTCGCATGGGTTTCCTCCGGGTGCTCTGGTTTCCCCCACAGTCCAAAGACATGCGGTACAGGTGAATTGGGTAGACTAAATTGTCTGTAGTGTAGGAGTGTATGGATGTTTCCCATAGATGGGTTGCGGCTGGAAGGGCATCCGCTCCGTAAAAAAATGTGCTGGATAAGTTGGCGGTTCATTCTGCTGTGGCGACCCCGGATTAATAAAGGGACTAAGCCGACAAGAAAATGAATTAATATTTTTTTTTGCTTTATTAACATCCGAACCTGAATTATTCCCAATGATCCATATAAATTTGAGAGCAATACACATCTCAAAATCCAACTGAATTTTCTTTGTATTTTTTTAACAAAAATAATTTCAAAGTAAATCCTAACATTTATTTTTACTTTGTACTTACAATTCATTTTAATAAGTGAGTAATGCACATTTATATAGCGCATTTATGCCATACATCCAAAGCACTTTACAATTGGGTGTGGCGGACCAGTGTGCACCATGACTCTAACATTACTACTTCAGTTTTTTTAAGGCAAAATATATAATTTCTGATATATTCTTATAATCTGCATACAATTTCAGCTTTTCAGAATAATTAAAACCTTTTTTTCATCTCATAAAATATTGCAAAAAAATTTTTAAATAATAAATATTGAAAAAATGAAAATATTGACAATAAAAATACCATTCAATACTAAAAAGAATTGACAGCAAATAGGTTAATCCATTTCAAATTTGTTTGCAAAATTCACTGAGGCATGTCGTTCAATCATTCATCCACCCATCCACCTCTTTTTCACCCTGCTTATCCTCTGTAGGGACTGGAGCAAATCCCAGCACCTCGAGCCAAAAGCAGGGGACACTGCGGACAGGTGGCCCTATCCATCACAAGGCCAAAACACACAGGCACACACATTCACACTCTCACCTACACCAACTCACAGAGCTGGCCCACAATGCTCGTTCAATTCCCCTGAAATACATCAAACTGCTCTATCAGTCAATAGTAGACCCTTGAATAAAAGTGTCTGCCAAATACCTAAACGTAAACAAAAATCTATCACCGATCTGAGTCATTAGCTTAGAAACTCAAATGCTAATGTCCAACCATATCGGAATCAACTGAGCATTTAGTCAAGTCTCTCCTGTGCTTCATATGGGGATCACGTCCATGACAGTTAACTGAGCATTTCAGATGAGTCTCTTAGGAGAATTCATTTTAGTCAAGATCCACCCTTAGAAGGTCGCTGTCTATGTACGTAGATGGTTGACAGGTGGGACAGCTCGCTTGGGTTTTAAAAGGAGCAATAGATGCAAAACGACCTATAGAAGACAGCAAAACAGCACGTGCCTCTGCTGAACTCAGTAAGTGCCTCTGTGTTAGCTGTGAAGTATGTATCATACATCAAGCTTTCCACTGCTGTGCTATGGAGACATGAATATATATATATATATATATATATATATATATATATATATATATATATATATATATATATATATATATATATATATGTGTGTGTGAACTAATATGCAGAACCCATGCTCGCTGCAAAAACATGCCTCTGGCAACATATCTGCAAAATAATATCACATTTCTTCCTGCACATTTCACAACATTTTCCAAGGGAAATGACCAGTACTTGGCGCCAAGCAGTACCATTAGGCATTTTTATCCCGTATTATTATAAATTATCTGTAATATTATTAACCTTCACGCTGTGTTTATTGTAGCTGACCGTAAAAGGTTTGTGGAGAGCATAAGGAATGAAGTTATTGTCTCCTAAAAGAAAGAATCAATTCTGAAGTGCAAAAAACGAGTTGTCATGAATTCCATTTTCGCTTCTGTAAATATGTTAATTTGTAAAACATCTGCATAATGCTCGTCTGTGGTCTTTGGCTGCCCACAAACAACGTCTACATTGACTCGCTCATAAACGCTTGTGTTGTTGACATTATGTTGATAAGCATTTGTTGTCAAGACTACTTCAGGGTTTCTGCAGGAGTCTTTAAGTCAAATTTAAGACTTTAAGACCATTATGAATGAATTTTAATGACTTATACAGGGCTAAACATTAAGGATTTTTTGTAATAGGTGAGTTAGTTCTGTAAATAGTTTTTATATTAATGGCAGATCATGTAAAGGGATGTGTTGTTTTAGTTTTCTTTGCCTGATTAGGCAATTTATTAATTTATAATCGGCAGAATTTGCAGTAAAAATAACAGTTGTTGTGAATTGATTCTCTTTGCAATAAAAAAACTGAAATATAAAAAAAGTTTTGAGATGGATTATAGGTGATCAGGTGTCAGCTTGATAGGGTAGCTTTATCTGGACATAGAAAAATTAAGACCTGTTTAAAATGATTTAAGACCTACGACCCAATATTTCAGTGAATTTAAGACTTGAAATTTAGCTTTTGAAATGTAAGACATTTTAAGACCCCACGGATACTCTGTAATTGCTCAGGATCTATGAACTAGTGTTGCAGGCTAGAAAACTGACTGTTCAACAGAATGTACAACCACTGGAAAATGAGGAAGATGTGGAGCCGAAATTCAGACATGGAAAATGACATTTTGTTTCTGACAGCCGCTGTTAAAAGTCCACTGAATTGCTTTGAAATTCGCGATTTGGTTCAATGTTAATATACAGGGATTAGGGCTGCAAAATATATCATTTCAGCATCGATATCACAATGTGCACATCTGCAATAGTCACACCGCAGGATATGCAATGTTGAGACTGAATTATAGTTGACCAGGAGCTACAGAATACATGTGATTTGTAGTGTCACCACTAGGTTTAACCATAGCAGAGTAAAGATTATCCTTTGCATGTGTTTTTACAGCCTTTGACTGAGTTTTAAAAATCTGGGCACAAAAAATTATAATGGGGGTGACACGGTGGCTCAGTGGTTAGCACTGTCACCTCACAGCAAGGAGGTCGCTGGTTTGAGCGTCAGTTGACATTTCTGTGTAGAGTTTGGTGGGTTTCCTCTGGGTGCTCCGGTTTCTCCCATAGGTGAATTGAATAAACTAAATTAGTCGTGAATGAGTTTGTATGGATGTTTCCCAGTACTGGGTTGCAGCTGGAAGGGTATCCGCTGTGTAAAGCCTGGTTTATACTTCTGCGTCAAGTGATCGGCATAACCCACGGTGCAAGCCTCGCACGTAGCAGTGCATTTATACTTGTGCGCTCCGTTTCTGTTTCTCTGCAATAACACTTCCGAAACGCTAGCTGGCAGTAGGTGTTTATGTTTCTCTGTGTCGAGTTTCTTCGCTGGTGTTTTGTGTTTCCTGAACACTTCCTTAATGTACAAGTGGCTCAAATTCGCTCATTTTGAGGCGGGAACCGGCGGAGGTGCAACAACTTTAATCATAAGGTAAACACAAAACAACAGTTTCCATCCGGAGCTCCTTCACGGGACTCCATACTTGTAAACACTCGCTGCATCGGGAGCGCGGCTCTCACCTCCACCCACACTCGTCAGTGCTACCAAACCGACCAATCACAGAGCTTGCGCTACGCGTACGCGTTACATTTTTTGATAGGTGCGCGTCAACGTCGCCGACGGCCACGGCGAGGGGCTATGCATCCACTTGTATGCTGCGCTGTAGCATACGCGTGCGTTTGACGCAGAAGTATAAATCAGCCTTAAAACATAGCTGGCTAAGTTGGCGGTTCATTCCGCTGTGGCGACTCCTGATGAATAAAGGGACTAAGCCGAAGGAAAATAAATGAATGAAAATTATAATGTTGAAACAAAGTTAATTGTATTTAATTATTTATATGGAATTTAACTGAAAACAAGATTATTTTACTTACCCCACTGGCAGACAATTAAGCTTGTTTTAAGGAAAAACTCTTAGTTTTGACATTTTGAAGTTGAAAACAAATAGTATTTTTATTGATGTAAGACATTTTTAGATATTTGGATTAGAAACGAGACCAAGCAAAGTGAGAAAAGCATTTTTAGCATTGTAATTATTTATTTTCTGTACCTCAATACTTTTAGATTCCCCAGAAAATTGTCATATAGAGCTATTTAAACCATCTTGGGAAACTGTATTCATATTGCAATATTTAATCGCAGAGAAATAAAATATTGCAATATCAGATTTTTACAATATCGTGCAGCCCTAACAGGGATATTATTTCAACTGAAATATAAGAACAGGGATATAAAATGACCCACCTCCTTTTTAAGAAAATAGCAATACCTGTAGTATTTATTTACATTATTACAGCTCTGCTAGCCAAAGCAAAATTGCATCTCACTCATGACAGCCACAGTCTATGTATATTAGTAATGCTGAGTCTGTCTGACTGTTTTTCTTCTTTAAAATACAGCATGCTGTTTAATCCAAATAAGTCCGAAACATTTTATGGTCCGCATTTTATGCTGTGGTGGTTCACATGACATTAACATGAAACCAAACTTCATTTACCCTTTAGTAAATCAGATTTATGTAGTCTGAATCTTATCCCCTAAGAACTTTTCATGAGTTCACACTTCCATATATAATTAAATAGAAAGTTATGCATATTTGGCGAACTGTTAATTGGGTTTATTATTACTGTAAAAACTGTAGCTGCATCACTTGTGTAAATGCGCAGCGACAATTTCAAAACCCTGGCTACTGTGGTTCCTCAATGCATTGTCAAAACTAAAATAACACGGAGGGCTTCAGATCAACACAGTCTTTGCTTATTTTCCTATATTTGCAGGCGCTTTGAAAGGGGCAGAATGTTTCAGATACCCAAGAAGTTGAAGTATGAGATGAAGTAAAAAAAAAAAATCTGTGTGAATTTTGTCACTGTGCTGGAGCACACTGGCTTAACGATGACCTTAAGACTAACACTCGAAAAACTTTAATTTTGATTTCAAGGGGATTTTAATAGTAGACTTACATCACAACAGACCTGGCCATCTGACCAATCAGAGCAGAGTAGGTTCTTTGAAAGGAGGATATGAGAAGTAATGGCCAAAATGATCTTTTGAGACTTTTACCCCCTTATAGGACTCTCGTTAAAACACTTATTGGGGGTTATAACAAGACCTTTAAACTTTTATGACTTAAAAATAATTTATATTGCAAATCAAGCTCAATGAAGTTGCCATTTATGCTTCTTCACCTGATACAAGGTTTGAGAATTGAGGTCATGTGAAAAGTATAGTGTGAGAAAATTAAAGTGTTCTTAACCTTGGTTTATGTAAACTTATTGTAAGAGACCTTCAAAACACAATTCCGAGACCTTAACAATATCATTAAATAAAGGCACTCTAGCATTTTATTATGCCGATTACTGTATCGCAGCAGTTTTGAAAATGAAATGGCTGGTGAGTGGCACTAAAGGCTGATGCACATAAAAAGTTTATTTTTCATGAAACTCATACTCAAGGCATATGCTTCAAAGATGTACCAGGGGATCCACCAAGCAAGTTTACTACACCAGAAAAGTCAAACCTATAGGGATAATAATATATAGTCAAACCTGAGAGGAAAACATAAATATCACTCAAATTATGCTGTGATAAAAGTATTTTAAGCTCATATAAATTACTGTGCAAAGTAAATGTAAATATGCCTTCATTAGCCGCTATCTGCCCTGTATTCATAATATGTCTGAAAAGGAAAACAGCTGTTATTGTTTTCAGCTTCAGTTAATTATATGTATAGGTACTTTTTTGGAGTTTTGTTTAAAAAACATACCTAGCGGCATTCTTTTCAAACAGCCTATAGCCTTGTTTGACAGTAATTGTTTCTCATGGGAATGTATGCAAAAATAAATTTGCATGACACCACAATGATAAAACCCATTCAGATGGTGATTTATTCATCATCATTAGTCATATGATTGTCAGCTTTAAAGACAATTGTAATTGCTTTGCTTGGACAATCCTTTCATTTATTATAAAATGTATTTTATCTTTTCATTTAACTTAATTTCACTTAAAATTCACTTAAAAAGAGTTTAGGATAAAAAAAAAATCCTGTTTTTTATTTGTAATTGTATTTTATAGTTTAAACTTTGACCCAATTGTTTGTTTGTATTGGTTCCCAAAGTGGAGGTCGTGGGACAATGACAGGGGGTCGCTTGGTGATTAGAATGATCATATTTTATCCATAATCCACATAAGATAAAACTAGTATTTAATAGTTACATAAAAAACAACATGCAAATAAAAAGCCATCAGCCTTTTTTTTTTTTTTCATAGGATTGCCACCCTTGGTGTGTTTACCTTAATAACCACAGTGCAATTGCGTCAGCTGCAGCAGATATTTTATATATCTGCAGAAGTATATAGATATTTTATAGCACCAGGTTAAACTTTGATACATTAATGGCAATCAAGTACATTCAAAATAAATACAGGCCACAACTAAATATTGAAGATGATCTCTGTGCTGAAAACAGTCCCATTAGGCCCAACAGTCTCATTAGGTGAGGTTAAAGGTGCAGTATGTAAGTTTGACACCCAGTGGTTGAACTAGGTATTGCAGTCCTGAATCATAATAAAGGTACGCCGGGTTGCCAGTTTGAGGGATTTTAAACTGTGTTCTAAATAAAAGCAACGACACGCGATTGAGGGAATATTCTCCATATTAAAAGGAGTTTTGGTTCTAACCAACACCTCGAATTGATTTATTAGAAGCGGCTTCTATTTCTCACAGCTGAACAACAGAAACCTATGACAGATCACCTCAGGTAAGCCTCGTGTGCTTTATTCAGTGTTAAATGCTAACAATGCGAGTTTGAATGCATTTTACATGACGTGTATTACCATATACTGAAAGCAGAAAGTTCACTTCACCTTTAATGATGTTAAAGAGGGTTAACATGTATTAAATAGATTCTAAACCTTACGTTTTGTGAGTGAGTGCATATTCTGTGCGTCTGAAAGGCTGTATTTAAATTTTTGCCGTGTTTTGTGGTGCAAACAGCCAAATGGCTCATCACTCATAACAATCTCGTCACAGCGTGTTGTTAGGACACGCGATGTAACCTGCTCACGTTCCTAATATTTATGTCATTTGCTAATTAATGTCATGTGGAACTGAATCTGTCTCATTTTGACATCTGATACTTTCCACTACACTGTAGCATTTCGCTCATGGACGCATGCTTTCAGAGTCTTTCTGAATGAATGAATGAATGAATGAATGAAATATGCTGTTTTCCAACAAGGCAACCTGGGGTGCTGAATTATAATTGGTTAAACTGGCATGTGCATGTGAAAATTACCTAAACAAAGACAGCGTTCCGGCACAGAAAAAAACATTTTCAAAGCAGAATATCTGACTTCAGCATTGTTTGTCAGTTAAACAAGTATGTTCACTTGGGATGTTTCTTAAATATCTGCACACATATTATTGTATTTTTATGCTTTAGAAGAGTCAAAAACTTACATACAGCACCTTTAATATTAAATTAAACAAATTAATAAATGACTATAAAAAAAATTATATTAGACGGTTGCATATTTTTGTTTTGTCAGTATGCTTGCGTTTATATAGGCCTATTGTTGTGTGCACAACATTTTTATATTTAGAACCACCTTAGAGTATAATGGGGCTCACGAGTCACTGGCATTGTTATTTTGGTGATCGCGGGCTGAAAGGTTTGTAAATCCCTGGTCTAGTATGTATATGATAAATGGATTTTCCGTTTAAAAGATACATCTGTACATAATATGAATCTTTTTCCATTTATTGTGGAGATGTAACTGCATTCATGTAAACAGTTTCCAGCATTCATATAAGTGTTTATGTTTAGAATGTGCAAGACAGTTACCGTACGGTGCTTAACAGTGGTCAAAAAGTATTTACAAAATAACTTTGCATTGATCCCTTCTCAGAGATGTGCATTCAGAAGACAATTAGATTACTACACAACCTTGGTGTTTATCGCCAGTCCCTAAACCTAGGTAATCACAATAGTATCTGGATGCAGACTTGGATTTGCAAGCTCAGACATGCAATGTCAGACACAATGCATGGCAACCTGATTTCAGCAAGTAGAACATGTTCCTGGATTAACATCTATGTTGATCCTGGAACAACATTCAAATCAGCCAATCAAAATTAAGGGATACACTTACCGTTTATGTTAAGTTTAATGTGCGTTCACACCGAAGGCGGCGAGATCGTCCAAGTTTGCTCTGGCCGCCCTGGCGACAACGCTGTCTGCTTTCACAGCTCTGGCGGCGAGAGCGTCAAAATTCGATACATTGATCTCGTATTTAGGGGAGCGGTTCTCTGGACTCCTCTCAAGCAGTATAGCGTCATAGCTCATTACCAAAAAGTTGACTTGATTTCAACTTCCCTTGATGCCCACTGTGCCCCTCCTCACCGCTGGCTCTGACTGAAAATGAATGACTTCCGGCTACTTTGACGCTCTCGCCATTTAAAGGCTTAACTAGGTTAATTAGGTTAACTAGGCAGGTTTGGGTAATTAGGCAAGTTATTGAATAACGATAGTTTGTTCTGTAGACTATCGAAAAAATATATAGCTTAAAGGGGCTAATAATATTGACCTTAATGTTTTTGAAAAAATTAAAAATTAATTTTATTCTAGCCGAAATAAAACAAATAAAACTTTCTCCAGAAGAAAAAATATTTTCAGACATACAGTGAAAATTTCCTTGCTCTGTTAAACATCATTTGGGAAATATTAAGAAAGAAAAAAATTCAAAGGGGGGCTAATAATTCTGATTCCAACTGTAGATGTTAATCCAGGATCGCATCGTACTTGGCAAATTATGAGGTGCCACAATCCACTCAACGGAGCTAGTGATGTCACTGTTAGGGGTAGGGTTAGGTTGGATTTGATGTGCTCATTAATGGCCCGTGTCCACTGACTGATACAGTATGATGCGGTACGGGTCGGTATGGGTCACCTTTATCAGGCTTGCATTTCCATTGCCTAAAGCAGGGGTGTCCAAACTCGGCCCTGGAGGGCCGGTGTCCTGGAGAGTTTAGCTCCAACCCTAATCAAACACACCTGAACCAGCTAATCAAGCTCTTACTAGATATACTAGAAACTTCCTGGCAGGTGTGTTGAGGCAAGATGGAGCTAAACTCAGCATTACACCGGCCCTCCAGGACCGAGTTTGGACACCCCTGGCCTAAAGGGTACCAAAAGTAATTCCATCATTCCGAGTTCATAATATTCCAAAAGGTGACAATAATAATTATACATGGCAGTTTGTTCATGTTTTAGGTTGGTGAAAGAATCATTTGCTCCATCATTTTTTTGGGCTTCTCCTTTGTCTGTTTATGAAAGGATCGGATGTCAGAAGCACTTCAATAATCATGTGTGTATTATCATCAGCTCAAGAAGTTTGGTATTTCAAATATAGACGTGCACACGAGCAATCACAAGAGAAAGTGAAACTGCTCGCACTTTTAGACGGCCTCGTAAAACAAAAACAGGACACAGCAGATTTTGTTCTTCTTGGCTTTGTGATTGTACATCAAGACACCGACAAGTTTGTCTGAGCTGGGGTCAACCATGGTTTGTTATTATATGCATATAGTATTACGATGTAATGTCTCGTCTGTGTATTTAAAAATGACGGTTTTTTTGTTTTCATTCTTCTGCTTGTGTATGCGCGAGTGACGCTTCTCTGTAAACCAATAGCGTCTAGCTCCGCCTTTTGGTACCCTATTGCTGTGCTAGGTACCCTTTGCAAGGGGTGCCCAATAAGTGGTACGGTATGGTTCGCTTTTAGGTACCTTTTGACAGTGGAAACGGCCATAAAAGCGTACCAAATCGTACAGTACCACTCAGTGGAAACGGGCCATAAAAGACCCCTCTCGGTAATCCAGCTAAGATTTTGAATCGGAATAGAGTAAAAGACCAACATGCCTTCTAACAGTGATAAAATGATCTACAAAACCCTTCAAATGTTCAAATTACAATGTAAACAAATAACATCAGGATTGAGCTTACATTGGATGTGTGTGTGTGGACCTGATATTCATTACATTGTAAGGACTAAATGTATAGCAAAACCAGCAATTATTGTGTTTTTTAGACCACATGAGGAAAATGGCTCATAAATCATAAAGAATTAAGTCTTTTTTAAACTGTTTTCTGTGAGGGTTGAGTTTAAGCATGTTGCCGGGACAGAATATAAGGTCTATACAGAATAAAAATCATTACGTTTATGGGAGGTCCATGTAAAACATGAAAGCTCAATGTGTTTGTGTGTGTTTCAGGCCAGCAGTACGAGCACATAGCCTCCTCATCCATCTTTTACACCAAAACTCTGACTGACAGCTGTCGTACTCTCATCCGCAGGGGGCTGATAAACCAGGCCGTCCTAAAAGGAACAGCCCAAGCATGATGCGTGTGCGCATGTGTGTGTAGATGGTAGAAGCGTGGGTGATTGACAGCTTTCCCCCACCCGCGCGCTATAGCTGATTCAGTACAGCCTGGCCTGGTCACACCACACCACCCGCACCCGAGCCTTGATTTCCCACTCAAAATAAATCTGTTTGCTCGCCAACTGACTGAGATTTAATTCACCCAATAGAGGGATGAATCACAAGACAAGATCCACTCCTCCATCTCCTCCCTCCCTTGGTCCCTCGATCCCCTTCTCTCCTCTTGTGCAGCACTGACAATTGCTCAAGGTGATGGATTTAAATAGTCTTCTGTCTCTCCCTCCTTCCCTCCGCTTTCCTCTTCTCATCTCTCTCTTCAGTCCCATGGAGACCCTTTTCATGACAGAAATGAAGAGAGACTTCTTCCTCTCCCATTCGCTCACATCATTTACGCACACACATACACACACACACACAGCACTCTCTCGAACACAGTAATGATTATTAGTGGTACTTGCAGAGGCAAAAAAAAAAAAAAAAAAAAAAAAATTCACTATTATCATTGCTCATTAAAGTAGTTGCTTACCCTTTTTTACGTGTGATTTTTATTTTATTCTGAAATTATAAAAGCTCTTATATAAATACAAATTAATAATAAGTGAAAGTGAAGGGCCATCAAGCTAAAGTATGATCAAATAATCACAGCGGTGATCCGTATGACTTATGCACTATATTCTTGAGCACAATTTGGGAGAGAAAATCAAATTTGCTGTGCTGTAGGGCTGAAATGTGCAACCAACATACAGAATTTAATAATAATAATAATAATAATAATAATAATAATAATAATAATAATAATAATAATAATAATAATAAATAATACAATTAATCATAATAACCTTAATATAAATAATAATAACAACAACAACAACAACAATAATAATAAAAAATGACAACCTTAATATAAATAATAAGAAGAATAATAATAAGAATAATAATAAGAAGAAGAATTATTATTATTATTATTATTATTATTATTATTATTATTATTATTATTATTGTTGATGATAATAATAATAATAATAATAATAATAATAATAATAATAATAATAATAATAATAATAATAATAATAATAATAATAATAATAATATTAGGGCTGCACAATATTTTGTTTGAGCATCGATATCGCAATGTGTGTCCACAATAGTCACATCATAAGATATGCAATGTTGAGTTGGGGTTATAGTTGAGCAGAAAGCACAGGACACAACATGAGATTTGTGGAGACACTGCAGAATTTAACCATAATAGAGTGAAAGTTTATCATCTGCTTCACTTTTTAAGGCCTGTGACATTGAAGAGACTTTAAAGCATTAATTAGTGCATAAAGAAGCTTAATGAAGCCTAATTTTATTGAATAATTTATATGATGAAGACTATGCAATGTTATTTTATGTTTGATTATTCAACTTCTGTACCCGCTATTTAAGTCATTGGTGAATTTGTATTTCTATCACAATATACATCACACAGAGAAAAAAAACATATTGCAATATCAAATTTTTCCAATATCCTGCAGCAATAATAATTTCCAATTATTATTATTATTATTATTATTATTATTATTATTATTATTATTATTATTATTATTATTATTATTATTCCACTGCTAAATAAAAATAGATAGATACTAAATAAAATACAATGTTACTATCACAGTATTTCACTGAAGGAAAATAATCTCATATTTTAAAGTAATGAAAAATGACTTTATTTATGGATTATCTATTCACTTATTTTTCAAATTATCAGTCGTTATTCATTCATTTTCTTTTCGGCTTATTCCCTTTATTAATCTGGGGTCGCCACAGCGGAATGAACCGCAAATTTATCCAGCATATGTTTTACACAGTGGATGCCCTAGCTGCAACCCATCACTGGGAAATACCCATACACTTCTATTCACACACATACACTACTGACAATTTAGCTTACCCAATTCATCTATAGCGCATGTCTTTGGTCTGTGGGGAAAACCGGAGCACCCGGAGGAAACCTACGCGAACACGGAGAGAACGTGCAAACTCCACACAGAAATGCCAACTGACCCAGCCGAGGCTTAAACTAGTGACCTTCTTGCTGTGAGGCAAAAGCACTTCACACTGTGCTGCCCAAATTATCAGCCTCTTAATGATTCTCTTTTGAAAATATTATTGGTTCATATCGCATTCTCAAATGCTCATTATACGAGACTCAAATGCAGAGCACATGCGTGATGAGTTTGTGTGGAGTAGGGCTGGGCGATAAGGGCAAAAAAATCATATCTCGGTATTTCTAGGAGAAATGACGGTATACGATATACAGTTGAAATCAGAATTATTTGCCCCCCTTTGAATTTTTTTTCTTTTTTAAATATTTCCCAAATGATGTTTAACAGAGCAAGGAAATTTTCACAGTATATCTGATAATATTTTTTCTTCTGGAGAAAGTCTTATTTGTTTTATTTTTATTTTAAGGTCAAAATTATCAGCCCCTTTAAGCTATATATTTTTTCGATAGTCTACAGAACAAACCATCGTTATACAATAACTTGCCTAATTACCCTAACCTGCCTAGTTAACCTAATTAACCTAGTTAAACCTTTAAATGTCACTTTAAGCTGTATAGAAGTGTCTTGAAAAATATCTAGTCAAATATTATTTACTGTCATCATGGCAAAGATAAAAGAAATCAGTTATTAGAAATGAGTTATTAAAACTATTATGTTTAGAAATGTATTGAAAAAATATTCTCCGTTAAACAGAAATTAGGGGAAAAAATAAACAGGGGGGCTAATAATTCTGACTTCTACTGTATATCCAGTATTTTCCCATAAATGGTTACTTGAGTCAAAACCTTTATATAATTCAAACACAGGGGGTTCCCTCCCTGTTATTATCATCATTATAATTATCATTCTTATATTGTTATTTGTTGAAAGAGTAGCTAACAGCGAGATATTAAAATAGAAAAAGAAATGTTTTGTAGAAAATGCATGTTTTTTTATTGTACTTTTTTTTTTTTAAGTTTTAATAATCGTTTAAACCACCAACTGTTTGTACATTAGGCACACACACAAATCAAATCACGTCTTTCAGTTAAGGGGCTAAAATAAATCAATCAATTAAACAGAATAAATAAATAAATAAATAAATACAATTCAATTCAATTCATCTTTATTTGTATAGCGCTTATACAATGTAGATTGTGTCAAAGCAGCTTCACATAAAAGATTATTGTGAATTGAAACAGTGTCAGTTCAGTTTTCAGAGATTAAGTTCAGATCAGTTTAGCTCAGTTCAGTGTGGGTTAATATTCACTACTGAGTCCAAACACTGAAGAGCAAATCCATTGATGCGCAGCTCTACAGATCCCGAACCATGCAAGCCAGTGGCGACAGCGGCAAGGAAAAAAAACTTCACCAATTGGCGAAAGTGAAGTTTTAAAAAACCTTGAGAGAAACCTGGTTCAGTTGGGCACGACCATTCCTCCTATGGCCAAGCGTCTTGTGCAGAGCTGCAGTCTAGGCGCAGGAAGCTGGACCTCAGCGAAAACTCGTCTGTCCTTGGAGCATCACAGGAATCAGTCTCATGCTCTCCACTCTTCCATGCATGACCACAATGATTAGAATATAATTGGAATTGAAGTCAATATGCAATAACAGACCAGTACGCAGAGCTAAATGTGTTATAATGTAAATGTAAAGAGTGTAATAAATACTTAACTTATAATCTGTGAATATGAGGTGGTTTCACTTTCAAAATGTGGTAGAAATTTATCCCATTTTGGCATTTTTAATTCTTTTAAACACATTCAGGTGCTGCTTGTCAATATGACAAAGCTTCTATGTTCGTTCTTGCTGTCACTTGCGGAAAAAATGATCGATAAAAAGTCTCTGATAAAAAGTCTCTGATAAACCGCTGTGACAGCTGCAGGCGCTGTGTGACGTGCGTGCACGAGAGGGGGAGTCAGATTTGTCCGGGGATTCCGATTTCAATACAACACCGGCACTGCATGTTCTTCCATGTCACATGATGGGTCGTTCTTGAACAATTCATTCATTTTTAATAAATCTTTTGTATGACTCAGGATTGAATTGAATTGAATTGATTGAATCATATCAATATATATCCCCAGAACTTGATATACAGCCCAGCCCTAGTGTGGAGCAGTATTTATTGTAAACTAAGCCATTATGAAATACTGAAAATACTGGATCATGAGCTGTTCATGCACTCTTCACTCTGAAACACGCAGTGCATTTTCTTTAAACACAGCCTTTGCAAACTTCATAATCACACAATGGTGTCACGGTGGCGCAGTAGGTAGCACAATCGCCTCACAGCAAGAAGGTCGCTGGTTCGAGTTCAAATTGTGAACAAATAATTTGGATTGGTACTGCATACACTCACCGGCCACTTTATTAGGTACCCCTTACTAGTATGGATTGAACCCCCTTTTGCCTGCCTTAATCCTTTGTGGCATGGATTCAACAAGGTACTGGAAATATTCTTCAGAGATTTTGATCCATATTGACCTAATAGCATCACGCAGTTGTGGCAGATTTGTTGGCTGCACATCCATGATATGAATCTCCCATTCCACCACATCCCAAAAGTGCTCTATTGGATTGAGCCGTCGATATGAGGCAGGATGGATCCATGTTTCATGCTATTGATGCCAAATTCTGACCCTACTATCCAAATTTTGTAGCAGAAATCGAGACTCAAACCATCAGATCATTTTCTCAATTTCTCAATTTCCTGTTCTTGACTGACAGGAGTGGCACCCGGTGTGGTCTTCTGCTACTGTAGCCCATCTGGCTCAAGGTTGGACGTGTTGTGTGTTCAGAGATGCTCTTTTGCATACCTCAGTTGTGAGTGAATGAGTGGTTATTTGAGTTACTGTTCCTTTTCTATGAGCTTGAACCAGTCTGGCCATTCCTCTGGCATCAACAAGGCATTTGCGCGCACAGAACTGCTACTCACTGAATATTTTCTCTTTTTTCGAACCCTAGAAATGGTTGTGCGTGAAAATCCCAGTAGATCAGCAGTTTCTAAAATACTCAGACCAGCCCGTCTGGCACCAACAACCATGCCACGTTCAAAGTTTCTTAAATCACCTTTCTTCCCCATTCTGATGCTCAGTTTGAACTGCAGCAGATCATCTTGACCATGTCTACATGCCTAAATGCATTGAGTTGCTGCCATGTGATTGGCTGATTCTAAATTTGCGTAAACGAGCAGTTGGACAGGTGTACCTAATAAAGTGGCCGGTGAGTGTAGTTTCAACCAGTTTAAAAGTTATAACTATTACTCCTCTGAGTAATTCCCATGAATATGTCATGTTAAAAAAAAGATTTTCAGTAATGCCCTAAATTTAAGATATTTAAATTTATTTAGAAATCTACTGAAAAATACTTATATTATTCGTAATCTTAATTTATCCTTACAGCAAGAAAACCAAAGAAAATAGAGGAAAAATGACCCTAAACAACTTCTTTTTTTTCTTGGTCAAGTATTTAATATTAAAGTGCAAATAGCAATAGCCTGGTACCACAGCATGCCTTTACATGGTCAAAATTAAATGGCTATTTGCTTTAAAATTCTCTCCCATTCATCAAACACACCTGCACACACACAACTAAACTTGCAGTCCACCCATAAAACGCATAATGCAAATGAATAGCGCATCTCCCCCGAGTCCATGACCTTCCATCCAGTTGATTCAATCAGGAGTTCAGTGCCAAACGGACAAAAGCAACTCCATTAGCATTGGCTAAGCACATGCTGAATTCATCAGCACCATCTAATACAAACTATTACTGTGATAAATCCACACGGACACTCAAGTCTGCACCGCTTTATAATCAATTCTAATATACCCGTAACTGGGCAGTGTGTCAGTCCCTATCAATTAGACCATGTATGCCAAACCCAAGTAGAAGACGAAATTACTCTGGTCTGCTAATTCTGTTGTGGTTTCTGAAAGAAGTTTGTGCAAATCAATTATTGTTAGTGTGAAATTGCTCATTTAGAATTAGCGGAGATAATAAGCAATCTGTGTTTTGGGCTTATTTGAAAACTTTGTTTAGTCTAAAAACCGAAAACATCATCTGTTAATGGGTTTCCAAATTTTAGGCTGCGAAGTTCATAAACTTCCCTTTTAGATGTCCAGTGAAATAAACAGACTGTTGATTTGAGCTGTAATTATCACTTTTAATGTTGACTGCAAACTTCAAACGATGTGGAAATTCTAAACTAAACTGTTTTCCCCTGGCCTTTCTAGTTTTTAAATATTTAATGTTAATGACTTAAAGCTGTTGAAAAAAAAAACTTTTCTTTTTTCCCAGCCTTGTGTTTTTTAAGAGAACTAAAAGCGAGCCAAAAATGGAAATGTGAGAATGCTGGTAAAAAGCTTTTAACATCGCCCTGTACAGAAACATTCTCCTAACTAATGGCATGAATGGAGACGTCAATGACAAAAGAAGTTTGGAAAACACCTTTGAAATGGTGATGTCATTGTCACTGGCATGACAGGATGTGCAAATGACACTTAAAAGCAAGCATTCTCAATCAGATGCGCATGTTTTTACTGTACATTAAATACTGTTTCAAGAGTTCGCACTTAGCTGATGATTGATAATAAAGCATGTTTGGCATGCTGTCCAGGAAGAGAGCCCTGAGCTTAGAAGATGCTTGAGCCCGGGGCTCCCTCCAGTTTCATCGGGAGAGAAGGCAGTCTGAGCTCAGGTAGATCTCGAGAACTCCCCCGAATTTGTTCACCACGACAGAATGAACCACCAACTATACAGCATATGTTGATGCCGTGAATGCCCAATACTAAAACCCTCATAAACTGTGCCTATTTTATTCATTCATTCAATTTCTTTTCAGCTTAGTCCCTTTATTAATCTGGGGTTAATCTGTTGCCACAGCGCAATGAACCGCCAACTTATCCAGCATATGTTTTACGCAGCAGATGCCCTTCCAGCTGCAACCCATCACTGGGAAACAATCATACACACTCATTCACACACATGCACTACGGACAATTTAGCTTAATTCATCTATACCACGTCTTTGGACTGTGGGGAGACCGGAACACCCGGAGAAAACCCACGCGAACACGGGGAAAACATGCTATCTCCACACACACGCCAACTGACCCAGCTGAGCCTCGAACCTGGTTTATTCAATTCACTTATACTTTATGTCTTTAGACTGTGGGAGGAAACCGGAGCACAGTGTGGAAACCCACACAAGCACAGGGATAACATGTAAACTCCACACACAAATACCCAACTTGCCCAGCCAGGACTCCAACCAGCAACCTTCTTGCTGCGAGGCAACTTTGCTAACCACTAAGCCAACATGCAGCTCTGTCCTGGATTAATCTAGGAAAAGTGGGGGAGGACTAGGGGTGGAGGGGGGATTCTTCAAGGCGAAGATGACTAAGGTACGGAAATCTGGTCGTTTATGTACATTTGGATTCGTCTGATTGGTAAATCATATGAGTGCTAATGTGGGACCGGCTGTGGTCAATCACAAGCATGTGATCCTTTCAAAATTAGTTTATAAATAAACTTTGTATAGTGAAAAAAAAACTGGCATTGCGATATTTGATCCTTGTGCAATTTGTATTCAAGATCAACTGAATAGAAATTATTATTTATATAGATTATTTGGGATTATTTTGTAGAGCATCTGCATAAAATTTGTAATGAAATGTAAAAACACTGAACGGCCTAGCTCTCATTGAATGAATAAATACAGTAGGTGTGTCAAAATTAATTGTTTCTTCGGTGCACCCGGATGCAGACGCGGACAATTCGGTATCGGTTCAGTAATAATCATAACCGGTTATTATGTAGTGATGTCATTTATCTCATATGCACTATGTCGCCGTAGCTTACTATGGCGAGGGAGGCGAGCGAGAGTATTTACAACACTCCAACTACTTAAAAACGCAGAAACTCTGCACAATTTCACTGCGTGTGTGTTTGCTGCACAGTCTTTCACTGGCACTTACAGCAGAAGCCTCTATTTTAGAGAGAATAAAAGTAAACTCCATTTTTTTTTCCATCTCTCTCTCTCTATGGCCCATTTGACCTGCTGGTGTCACTTCTCTACTCTCGGCTGTTACAGCGATACTTCTGGATACAGACACAAGCGCCTGTCTGCAGAGTTTTCTCCACCGTGTCTATCATGTCTATCAGCTGTGATCGCCGCTGCTGTTTATCAGTGTTTAAACCAGGCTTTACTCATCTGTGAAGAGCGCCAGCGAGTAGAGCCAATCGCAGCCCTTTCAGTTGAGCACGTGACCAATCAAAGGGCTGTAAGAAAGAACTTGCTAGACAGGACTTAGAAAGTCAGCGGGATATTTATATTTGTTTATTTGCTATAAATGCTCATGTTTTTTAAAGCCACAGTTTATACATCTGACTGTTTGTATTAGAGGACAAACTTGTATTACAAATAGTATATAAATATATTTATACATTTTAATACAAGAATTGCTGTGCTGTGAAGAAAATATAAAATTGTGTATGGAAAGCATCGTCAATGCACCGTGATATCGAATTGAACCAAATTGATAGCATGATAATCGTAACCGAACCGTGAGACCAGTGTAGGTTCACACATCTAAAATACAGTGCCTATAGAAAAATCACCAAACCCCTTTGAAATACATTAACTTTATTTGTCATACAGCCTGAAATCAAATCACATTCCAAATAACTTCCAGCCTTTGAAATGTTTTATAGCCTTCTCTTAACCTGTGCTTTTCTACAACTTTATCCCGAAGGTCTTTTGAAAGCAGGGTGTAATGTGAGTGAAGGTATAGATTTTCACAAGGTATGATGATTTTCTATAAGCACTGTAAATACAATTAATCTTTGTTCTTCTACAAACTTGTTTGAAATGCTCACACAATTATAAGCCTTAGAAACATGCAAATAATAAACATTCACTATATTATGACTATAACTATGGCTCCTGTTAAACCATAATACTTACTCAAAATTGCATACCCGTTAAGGCTGTGCAATATGACAATACAAATTGACAAAATAAAAAGTTAATAAAATAAAAGTATATAAAATAAAATGATGAACTATCATTTATTTTGTAAAGTCACAAAATATTTGATTTACAGTAATCATTTGGATGCGTGCAATACTACACTAAAGGCAGAAACATGAATAAGAGAATGGAGAGAAAGCTGCAAGCTTGTAAGTACAATGTGTACATTTAGGAGTTTATGTTGTGCCTGTAATAATTAGTTTTTTTAAGTGGTTTATATTTATTTAATATTTTTACAATCTTAATCCAAAAAAAATTGTCCTGAAGTTCTAAATAAAGTGGAAAACAAATATAAAAGGTATACAAGAAATACAAACATATACAAGAAATATACGTACTGTACAGTACATATATATAGTACCTTTTTAGTACTTTTTTCTGAAAATTTAATTTATACATGTACAGTTGAAGTCAGAATTATTAGCCCCCCTGAATTATTAGCCCCCATTTAATTTTTCCCCAATTTCTGTTTAACGGAGAGAAGATTTCTTCAACACATTTCTAAACATAATAGTTTTATTAACTCATCTATAATAACTGATTTATTTTATCTTTGCCATGATGACAGTAAATAATATTTGACTAGATATTTTTCAAGACACTTTTATACAGCTTAAAGTGACATTTAAAGGCTTAACTAGGTTAATTAGGTTAACTAGGCAGGTTAGGGTAATTTGGCAAGTTATTGTATAACGATGGTTTGTCCTGTAGACTATCAAGAAAAAAATAGCTTAAAGGGGCAAATAATTTTGACCTTAAAATGGTATTTAAAAAAATTAAAAACTGATTTTATTCTAGCAGTAATAAAACACATAAGACTTTCTCCAGAAGAAAAAATATTATCAGACATACTGTGAAAATTTCCTTGCTCTGTTAAACATCATTTGGGAAATATTTAAAAAAATAAAAAAATAAAAAACTCAAAAGGAGGGCTAATAATTCTGACTTCAACTCTATATATAATTACAGAATGAAATCTATTGTGATATATAATTTTTTTTCCAGTATATTAGAAGATTTCTATGATAAAATGAGATGTTCGCCATATTGCCCAACCGTTCGATTTCAGATGCACACATTGTGATATCAATACTAAAACAATATAGTACTGGAGAGTTTTTAATAAACTAATCCATGCTTGCTTACATTTCACACATCTGCTGTATTTTTTTTGTCCATACAACAAATGCACCTTGAAAAAGTGCACATTAATGACGTCTAATCTTAATTGCCCACTGATAAGGTGTATCAATTTAATTGATTCACCGATTGACGATTTATCATTTGCATCCCTAGACAGAAAACAGTCTATTGCTGTGTCTCACTTTGAAAGCTACGACCTCTGGAAATCACATTCGGCAGCCTCATACACTGTTGAGTCTGAATCATTTCAGAAACGTAACCATTACATTTCAAAGAAAGAAAAAAAATGACTATAATTTACACCTCAAAAGGAATAGCAGTCAAATGTATAATAGCTACTTTTCTGAAATGAGACTTCCTAAATGATGTACAGTACATGGCTGACAAATGCAAACTCCAAAGGGTGCAGTCTTCACCATTCCTTTTTTACACTTTATTTTGATGGCCCCCTTCAGATATACGGTTGACTACAAGTAACACTGCAACTATATGTCAGCTACAGCAGCAGTCAGTAGAGTATTAGTAGCCTTTTTACTTAATAACTTAACACTTTTTTTATGAACCCCAATAGGCATTTTACTGATTTTAATGTCAGAGTTCACACTGTGCGATTTTCAAAGTTGTTGAATCACCGTTGTTTTCACATTGCACAACACACTGCGGTAGCATTCAGTTGCTGCTGTGTTCACACTGCACGATGCATCAGTGACAGGAGGATACACACTGCATGACTACACTAGAAACAATTGCAGACAGCTCTGTCTGGCTCACAAATGTACAGTGTGAGAAAGGTGAATTAAAAAACTAAAGATCATGTGCAAAACTGGAAATGTTCAAAAAAATACTTTTAATAATTTGCCAGTCAGATGATCTGTGTGCTGATTTGCAGTGAAAGGGCAAAAAACAAAAGATTATGAAGGAGGAAATGTTTAGGTAGAGGGAGCAATGATTGTGTGTTCTGCAAAGAGAAAAAAAAAAAAAGTGCAGGAGGTTGATAAATAGCTTTGCAATGAGTGTTTAATGTTATTGTAAAGTTTATTTATTCTGATATTGCGGTCTATAACTCCTCCCGGAACTTTCTGCTGCTCTGTATCTTGCTCTCGTATTGGCTGTAGATCATCGCCGACATGTTGTGTCAGAACGTATTTCACACAGCATGATTTTGAATCAGCATTTAGATTTTTAGCATGTTACATATCCCACATGGTGTTTGTGACACGTCAACAATTTTCTCAGATACGTCTTTGACACTGTGTGACTGTCACTCACGTGTACAGGCACTGATTTGCCTCTGATTTGGGGAATTTGTTGGCAATTTTATAAAACCTGTCAGTGAGTGAAAATAAGGGCTAAAATCCTGTGGTGGGAACTCTGCATAACTGTACAATGTCTCATGTCAAATTGTTATACTAACTCTTTCTATTACATCTACATGTCTATTGATTCTTCTTAGTGTAGTTAACATTTAGTTGAAAATGAAATGCTAAAAAAAAAAAAGAAACTAGCTAGATTTCTATATGGTACACATCTACATATTCTGTTAGTTTTGATAATCTATAAAAATGTTTTGTTCAACTGAGGCCGAGAGCTGTGAGAAGGAACAAGGCTATTGTTTCGAGTGTCACCTGTGTGCCACACCGGTCTCGAGTCTCACAGAGAAGCACTTATAAGGAAACTTAAAAGTAGGTGAGAAAGCAGTGGAAGACAAGTGAGGGCCAGGTCTGGAGTTTTGTTTTGCTTTCAGGTCGGCAGTAGTCGGCCGTGAGGGACTGCTGCCACCTGTTTGTTTTGTTAATTTATTTATTTTCATGAGTTCACACTTAGCCGATGATTGGTAATAAGCTTGTTTGGCATTCTGTCCCAGGAGAGAGCCCTGAGCTATGAGATCCTTGAGCCCTGGGCTCCCTCCCATTTGCAGGGCGAGAGGGGAGTTTGAGCTCAGGTAGATCTCGATGAACTCCCCCTGGCTTATTTCTAGCTAAATGATGGATGTGGATGACTGAGGTGAGGTGTACTCTCAAAGAGCTAGGCTATGGTATCAATTTTGCGTGTTTGATTTACTTAGGTTGCGTGTTCTTAGACTGTGGGAGGAAACCGGAGAACCCAGGGAAAACCCACACGAGCACGGGAAGAACGAGCAAACTCTGCACAGAAATGTCATCTGGTTTAGTAGGGACTTTAACCAGAGACATTCTTGCTGCAAGGCAACAGTGCTAATCACTGGGCCGCCATGTCGCCCATCTGGAAAGGAGTTCCCAAAGTATAAGTCTATCGGTTCTCCACCTTCTTCCCGATTGCCAGAGAGCCATTAAGTCATTACTGTATCATACAAACTCAATATTTTACCTGGCCCTAATTGATATTCAACATATCTAACCCTCTGTTAAAATTTACAACCCACTCATTATGATGAAGCTGTTTTTGCCCCATTGACTTCCTTTATAATGACATTTTTTGATTGCAAAGCCATGACAACATTTAATCATTTATTCTTGATTGTAGATCGTTTTCCCTCTTGGGAAGAGGTAAAATGTGTCATTTTTACTGTTGATTATCAGTTGGCAGCATTAACCTTTTAGATAGACATTAGAGTTATATGAAGTAAAACAGCAGAGTATAGTGTGTGTGCTTAAATACACTTACTGTGCTATGTTTACTATGTTCTGAGAGCTGAGCTGCTTATTTAAAGCTTTTTTTTTGCACTGCAACTGAAGATCAACAGTAAAAAATTTCAAAATGTACCTCTTCCCAACAGGGAAAACCAGCAAAAATCAAGAATGGATGGTTATATGGTGCCATAGCTTTGCAATCAAATTAGTCATTATAATGAAAGTCAATGGGGCAGACACGGACATAATGAAAGAGTTGTAAATTTGCGCATGATGTATTGTTGAATTTTTTTTTTCTCCATTTCAAAGCATTTTCCCAAAAAATATGTGTCAAAATAAGATTTGTCACCAAAAACCATTCCATTTGCTGAAACACAGAGAACGTTGTGGCTAAATTAAGACTTAAAATCAGTCCAGAGTGAAAACATCCCCAACAGCACACGTGTTAAACTAGCCCATCCAAATAAAGTGTGACCTTTTTAAAAAGAAAAATGGTAATAGCAACACCCACAGTTGCAATCTTTTAATGTGATTGCTAAAAGCAATCAGAATGTATATGTATTTCTTGTGATTTGTGTTAACATAAATTAAATTCTCTCGCAATTAGCTTTTCTTCTTTTTACACTGAGGAAGAAACAGGCCCCTATTACTAATAGTGCAAAAAATGACATTTCACAGCTTTATATTCTCCTTTTAGAATTCTACCTACAGTCTCTCTCTGTCTTTATAAAAACACACACACACACAAAGAAGAGGGTGAGGCACAAAGGGACACAGTCGGCATTTAACAACAATTTTCCTTGCTGCAATTTGTGTCCACTCAAGGACAAAAATACACACTTTGGGCCGTTGCAGGGACTTGTCAGTGTGACCGAGTGAAAGTGTCTTGCCTCCCTCTCTCTCTCTTTCCCATCATGCACTGAACTCATCTGCTAAGGCTGAAATATCACAAGCCAAACCTGCACTGTCATGCTAAAGCACCCAAAAGCACACACAAGTTAAATACAATTTCATGCTGTATGAACTCCAGAGAGCAAAGACATTATGAGATACCATATCTGCAGAATCGCTGTGTGTCAGTCGTGAACACAGCATGAGAACGGCTCACTGTCATATAATTATATAATGCGAATGTGTCTTTGAGCTCAATGCATCACCATCTGACCTCAGATTGATCTGACAGGAGTCGTCCCACCTCCTCGCCCCCAGTGCTCTGGATTTATAGGTCTCTCCCAGGAGCCATTCACCTCTCTGACAAGGGCTTGATCCTCATTCTCAGTGTGATAGATTCAGATCTCGATTTACTATTGCCAAGAAGCAAACATGCCTCATTGGCCAAATGAGCCTCCACCACATGCCAAGGAGATTACTTACAAAGGGTAAAATCGCTGTGATGTGCCTACTTGGGGACACAAACATTAACCAATGCATATACAGTAGCAGCACACCAAAAAAAAACTGTTTTGGCCTAATTAAAAATCATTTCCCTGAGAGGTACAAATGCTATAAGGAATAAAACTTGTTTTCAAGGACCTGATGATGAATTTCTTTCTCCTTCCTTTCTTCTTCCTTTAAAAAAGGTGTTCTGTCTCTTTTGAAAGATGTACAAATGTACCATTTTTCTGTCCATAATTAAGAATAAATTTGGTTACAGTTGTTATATTTTCAGTGATGTCAAGAAGGAATTGGCTAAGAATGAACTGTGTGCCCTGCACTGCTTTTTTTAGGCACTCAATTCGATAAAAGGAATTATGCAAATCAGGTAATGAGTGCAAACGCCTGCAAAAATTTTATTGAATCAGGGCTCCAGACTGCAACTAAAATGATTGCAAATGCTGGAAAACTAAAATCCCACAACAATAATTTAAAATCTAGCAAACTTTGTGTGTATGTATATGTGGTTTTGTTGGATATTTATAGAGTGTGAAGCAGTGTTTATAGCACACATAAACTTTTTTTTGCACTCAGTTCAATAAAAAGGATTTCACAAATTCAGTTAATGAGTTAATGAGAATGCTAATAAAATGCTAAACTAAAAATGTGTGAGAATAATTGGAAATGAAGTCAAGAATGCTTTCATTCACACATACAACAATAGGTAATTTTGTCAGACATCATTTGGATTTACAATTTGCAGAAACATGTAGAAGCTATTGGTTTAATTTAATACTTTTTTTAATATTTTTTGTTGAGGTTTTAAAATTAAGGTAAGCAGGAGAGCAAAGTTTGTGAAAATGTTTTAAAAAGTTCAAAAAAAACGTCTAAATGGGGTTTAGTCATAAACTAAATTTCGAGAGGAGCACGTGATTATGATTGAACACGGCTGGTTACTCATGAACCACTCATGTCCGTCCAATCAGATGATCCCTGGCGCACTATAAAGAGCCGGGGTTTTCTCACTACAGTCATCTTTGATTTGAAGAACACACTGCTCGGCGCTACTTGCTACTGCATCTTCAACAACAACAACAACAACAACAACAACAACAACAACAACAACAACAACAACAACAACAACAACAACAACAACAACAACAACAACATCATCACAGCCTACAAACATTCAAGCAGCGATCAAAGCCATTGCAAGGAAACTAAACCCTCACCGCTCTCTGCCAGCGGTACATCAGTGGTAACGTACATCGCACGCTCCAAAGGGAAGCCTCGCCTTAAAACAACCACTCGCAAACACAGACTAAACATTTTCAATTCAATTCATCTTTATTTTTATAGCACCTATACAACGTAAATTGTGCCAAAACAGCTTCTCGTGAAAGAATATAGTGAATCGAATCAGAGTCAGTTCAATTTTCAGAGACTGTTCAATTCAGTTAGCTCAGGTCAGTGTGGGTTTATAATCACTACTGAGAGTCCAAACACTGAAGAGCATTCCATCGATGCACAGCTTCACAGATCCCAAACCATGCAAGCCAGTGGATTCATAAGACGAGACCAGTGCTAATAGGGTATACAAAGAACTCACCTTAAACATCCTGCCTGTCCACAGATCCATATCATCCTAAAAACATGAAGTAATTCGACTGCAAAAGTCCAGGCATCGCAATTGGCAAACTTTAGTCCACAGCTTATTCTTACGTCGATAAACATCCACTAAATGCATCGTTATCATCCATACTACTCTGGAAGTGCGTCCAGTAGCGCCTCCAGTCATAACAAACATTCAAAATGGCCGCCGCAGTTTGATTGACACTTCTTTTGAGCCAATAGCTGAAAGTGAAGCACCACCATCCAACGGTCCCGCCCTCTCTCTTGAGAGATTAAGAATGGACTCTGAATTGTGAATGAACTAAACTAGATACGATGGTGAGTTTTAATCACATTAAGTTTTAAAGTCATTCATGGATTAAAATTCCTCTCACATAGTTTATACTAAGTGATGACATCGCTTTTAAGTTCAGGGTTTGAAGTTAGCAGTTGATATTTATAAACAAATAAATAAATTTAATTAATAATCAACAAATAATTATAAATTAATACTCTGCCCCATCCGACAGCCATTTTTCTTCTGAAAAGAGTATTACCCAGCTAGTGAAACCATTAAACGCATTAAGCACAAAAGTCTAATTGTAACATGCCACTGTGACTCATATGTCCACATACAAGGGCCATATGCAAGTTCATATAGGCAAGTCAGTTAGATATGTAAACGGCAAAGTAATAAACTTCCCGCATTGATATGGATGGGAAGAAAATATTTCTTATATTTCTAATATTTTATCCATTGACTAAGCGTTAGATACATCTACATAAAATTCTTATCAGTAAGGGGTTTAAACTCCATCCACTATCACTACACCTACTCAGTCTTCAAGAGGTATTTCCACGACCACCAGTCAAGCCACGCCCCACATCCTCAGCTCTCCATATATCTGTCATCCTATGGGGGGGACGAATGCCCACCTCTAATATCCTTGTACATTACGTCAAGGAAGCTTTCATACTACACATTAACAAAACGCACTGCCATTTACAGTTGCCCATGCCCTTATTAAGACACCTCGCATGGATATCAGCTTAAACTATTTATTATGTTCTGCCATACATGTACCATGTTGTAAATGTCATGTCTCATTTTCTCTTGTTTCTCTCATTCCAGACATCTTGACAAACAGCTTAAAGCGGATCCTCATCCAACCAATTACCTGAGCTAAATAATCACCCTGATTCTAACTTCTCTGATTTTCTCATTTCAGGTCTAACTCACGGATTCCACCCAGGTGGAACGCCTCATAATCGACCTGTCTGCGCCTCATAACTCCTTCTTTCCCAGCATAAATAGCACTATTCCAATAGACGAATATTCGCTAAACTACCATGATATAGACCAAGCTATTTCCCTTATCAAAACCGCCGGCTGCAACGCCTGGCTAGCTAAAGTTGACATTACATCCGCTTTCAAAGTCATGCCAATCCACCCAGATTCTGGCACCTTTTTGGCATTCGCTGGCGCTCCAAATTCTACTTCGCAGTCCGTTTAACTTTCGGCTGCAAAAGTAGCCCCAAAATTTTCGACATGCTCTCAGAAGCAATATGTTGGATACTATCAAACCATTACGGGACTCCTTACCTTATACATCTGCTAGACGACTTCCTCATAGTCTCTCCTCCGTCGTCACCTCCGAACAAACATTTAGCGATCACCCAAAAAGTTTTCGCTGACTTAGGAATCCCTCTAGCAGAGGAAAAAACCTCCGGTCCCAGCACTTCCATCGAATTTCTAGGCATCAATCTAGACTCGAAAAAAAAAATAAAAATTCCAAGCATCTCTTCCTAAGAGAAAATCAACCGCATTACTTACCTTTGTCAAATTTTTCTAGAAAATAATTCATGTACAAAACGCGAACTACTTTCTATTCTCGGCCATTTAAACTTCGCCATGCGCATTATTCCCCAGGGCCGTCCGTTCATTTCGCACCTGCTCCAACTCTCCACCACAGCCTCCGGGTTAGAAGATACAATCTTTCTCTCTAATCCCAGTCGCGAAGAAATCAGCTTATGGATTTCGTTCTTTAAGCAATGGAACGGCTGTTCCTTTTTCTACAGCGATCTCATAGCATCGCCGGTAGATATTAAATTATTCACCGATGCCGCCCCTTCAGTCGGTTTCGGGGGATACTACCAGGGTCGTTGGTTTGCGGCACCCTGGCCCCCCCCCAAATGTTAGAAATTCCACCAAACGAACAATCCTCGGCACTTTTCGAATTATATCCCGTCGTAGCAGCAGCCATTCTGTGGGGCGAAGAGTGGTCCGCAGCCAGTATTCTTATCCACTGTGATAACGAGGCTACAGTACAATGCATTAACAAAGGGCGCTCACACTCACAGGCTTTAATGCCATTGTTAAGACGCCTCGTCTGGTTTGCGGCCACTAAACAATTTCTAATTTCTGCCGAACACGTACCAGGCTGCAAAAAATCAAATTGCTGACTCTCTGTCTCGCTTTGCTTTCCAGAAATTTCGGCTATTGGTGCCAGAGGCAGACCCCCATCCAACACCTGTTCCTCACTATGCAGAGACGATATTGCCATAAACCATCCTCTGCATCACCTCCGGGAAACATCCATCTCACTCATCCTCCAGGCAGTGGCTCCCAGGACCCAGAGATCGTATCTTACAGCATGGAATACTTTTAAACAATTCCATTCTCTGGCTAAAACTCCTTTTCCCGACTTTTCTCTCCTCTCTATCACCTCTTTCATCTCTCATTTACACACCGCAAAAAACATGCAAGCCAGCTCCATCAGAAGCTACCTAAGTGGCATCCAGTTTTTTCACAAACTGATTTATGGTTCCACTGTAGACGCCATCACGAATGCACAAACGATTTTGCTCATTAAAGGAATCCAAAAGTCACACCCATCCCCCCCAGACACCAGACAGCCCATTACACTTCACATCCTCACCAAGTGCATTCACACCCTTCGCAAAGGATACAAATCCTCCCATACAGCACGTACTCTAGATGCTATGTTCACACTAGCATTCTTTGGATTCCTGAGATGTTCTGAAATCACCATAACATCTCTATTCAACCCCTCTATCCACCCCACTATATCCGATCTAACCATCCTGGATAAGGGGACTCTTGCTTTCTTCATCAAGCAAAGCAAAACAGACCAGATGCGCAAAGGCCACTCCATATACATTTTCGATATACCCTCTCCCACACAACCATTCCAAACCCTCTTAGCATTCATACACTATAGAAGATCATTAGACAAAAACCCCCATGCCTCGCTTTTTACTGATGACGCTAATCATCCAGTAACTCGCTTCTGGTTCCAAAACCACCTGAAGGAGGTCCTCCGCATTTCAGGATTCCCTCCAGAGCCATTCTCTGCTCATTCATTTAGGATAGGAGCAGCCACCACAGCAGCCCACAACGGCCTCTCCCAACAACAGATACAAACACTCGGTCGTTGGTCCTCCAACGCTTTCAGGTCTTACATTCGCCTCAGCCACCATCACCTCAGAGAAGCCCAGCTGACACTCTGCAGCCATCATCAACACTCATAACAAACCATACATTCCTCGAAACCTACATCCTACCATTCTCTTCTTCACTCCTACTCCCTCATTTATCCTACAGATAAATTCTTCACAATACCCGCCACCATACGGCCGCAAAGGCCAGCGGGCATACACATTATCCAGCCACTACCTCCCTCGCATTACACCATAGCGCTAACTTAGCCAGCCTAGCAGAGCTTGCACCCCTACACATAGACCGGTACCACGTCCCGGGGGGAGTTTTAACTAAACTTCCCAAAACAGCTATCATACTTTAAAGAGGTTCTACCTAACCTTTATCACATCTCTATTATCGGAGATATGGCTAGCTACTCTACCACATCCCCCATGTTCAATGGACCGGAACCACGTTTCGGGGGGAGTTTACACAACTCCCCATCCAACGCAATGAGGTTCTTACTAACCTCTACCACGTCTCTTCAACAACAGAGACTCTGCCAGCTTAACAAGCTTCCAAGCCCCCCCCAGATTAACGGACCGGAACCACGTTCCGGGGGGAGTTTCCACAACTCCCCATCCATCCCAAAGAGGTTCCTCATAACCTCTAGCACGTCTCTATACCACCAGAGACTCAACCAGCTTAACAAGCTTCCAACCCCCCCCCCAGATTAACGGACCGGAACCACGTTCCGGGGGAGTTTCCACAACTCCCCATCCATCCCAAAGAGGTTCCTCATAACCTCTAGCACGTCTCTATACCACCAGAGACTCAGCCAGCTTAACAAGCTTACAAACCACCACCCCCCCCCCCCCCGATAATGGACCGGAACCACGTTCCGGGGGGAGTTTCCACAACTCCCCATCCATCCCAAAGAGGTTTCCCACAACCTCTAGCTCGTCTCTGCAACAGAGACCTCCAGCCGAGCTCTACCCTTTCCACACCACTGCCACAGCAGTGACGCTCAGCCGAGCTCAGACACACCTCCATTAAGGCATTTCAATACTGATACACCCTCCAGCACTGCCAAAGCAGTTAAACATCTCTGTGGAGATGTATTCCCCTTCTTACTGACCTCCATACATCTCTGCCTCGCAGAGACGCTCAGCCGAGCACACCATCCCCCTTCCACCACTGCCACAGCAGTGACGCTCAGCCGAGCTCAGTTACTCTTCCACACTGATGATCACTACTGATACATCGCCCAGCACTGCCAAAAGCAGTTAAACGTCTCTGTGGAGACCTATAGTACTGACCTCCACACACCTCTGCAGCCGCAGAGACGCCCAGCCGGGCACTTTTTCTTCCCCCCTTCCACACCACTGCCACAGCAGTGACGCTCAGCAGAGCCAGATACTCTTCCAGTTTGTTTTTACTACTGATACATTTCCCAGCACTGATACAACAGTCAACGTCACTGTGGGACGTTCTTCCTTTATATTACTGACTACCACACACCTCTGCAACAGCAGAGACGCCCAGCCGGGCACTTTTTTCTTCCCCCTTTCCGCACCACTGCCACAGCGGTGACGCTCAGCAGAGCACATGTTCATTTTCATTAATTATCCACTACTGATACACTCCCCAGCACTGTATATACAGTTAAACGCATCTGTGGAGGCGTATTTCCTTTTTTGACTGACCTCCAATGCACCTCTGCAGTAGCAGAGACGCTCAGCCGAGCTTCTTCTCCCCCTTTCCACACCACTGCCACAGCAGTGACGCTCAGCCGAGCTCAGACACACTTCCACGTAATCATCCACTACTGATACATTCTCCTACACTGCCTAAGCAGTTAAACGTCTCTGTGGAGTCGTATTTTCCTTATATTACTGACACCTTATACACCTCTCGCTCAGCCGAGCTCCTTACCCACTTCCACACCACTGCCACAGCAGTGACGCTCAGCCGAGCACAGATACACCTCCAAGTAAATATTCAGTACTGATACACACTCCAACACTGCCTATGCAGTTAAACGTCGCTGTGGAGGCGTACCTTCCTTAGTCTACTGACCTCCACACACCTCTGCCGCAGCAGAGACGCCCAGCCGGGCTCTTTTTCCTCCACTGACTCTACAGTGACACTCACAGAGCTCATCCCCCTCCCCTTCTGTCTGTCTTCTTGACACACTCCCCAGCAGTCAAACTTTCTGCTGATTTTACCAGTACTACCTACCACCTCTCATCTCTGCTAACCAGAGACGCTCAACCGAGCCTCATTTTATGCCATCTACCCATTAACTCTAGTCGAGCACTTCTTCACCTCCCTCAAGTCACTATTCCATCACTTCATCCAACACCTCCAAGCAGCCCCATGTACTACCAAGGGCAAGTTTTTCGCATCTCTGCTAAACAGAGTCGCTCCAACATACTTCATGCACCCTCATAGCATCACCACAGCATGACATCTAACCTAGAACCATTCACAGTACCTTTTACCCTGCAACCAGCAGCCGGGTATAGCATTTCTAATTTGCCTTTTGGGGGGTTCTTCAAATACGCGGCTGCTGTCCCGACTGAAGCATTTTGGGGAGTTCTCGAGATCTACCTGAGCTCGGAGCTCCCCTCTCGCCCCGCAACGGGAGGGAGCCCGGGGCTCAGGGATCTTCTGAGCTCAGGGCTCTCTCCCGGGACAGCATGCCAAAACTGCTTCATATTCAATCATCAGCTAAGTGTGAACTATTGAAATGGGGTTTAGTCATAAACTAAATTTCGAGAGGAGCACGTGATTATGATTGAACACGGCTGGTTACTCATGAACCACTCATGTCCGTCCAATCAGATGATCCCTGGCGCACTATAAAGAGCCGGGGTTTTCTCACTACAGTCATCTTCGATTTGAAGAACCTCCCCTCCTTCCACCCCTATTCCTCCTCCTTCCTAGACGGGTGACACGGTGGCCCAGTGCTTAGCACTGTTGCCTCACAGCAAGAATGTCAATGGTTCTAGGCTTTACCAAACCAGCTGGCATTTCTGTGTGGAGTTTGCATGTGCTCCCCGTGCTCACGTGGGTTTCCCCCGGGTTCTCCGGTTTCCTCCCATACAAAACATGCAACTTAAGTCATGGTTTAATCAACTCATAGACTTGCTCCCCACTTAGTATCTATCTCTCCAAAGAGAAGCACTAGCTGTTCATCATTTACCTCGAAGGGGGAGTTCTCGAGATCTACCTGAGCTCGGAGCTCCCCTCTCGCCCCGCAACGGGAGGGAGCCCGGGGCTCAGGGATCTTCTGAGCTCAGGGCTCTCTCCCGGGACAGCATGCCAAAACTGCTTCATATTCAATCATCAGCTAAGTGTGAACTATTGAAAGTAAAGTTGTTTTGCTCTCAGAAAGCTAAGTTTTTGTTAGCAGAAAGAACAGACATATGCATATTTCAAAGGGACAAGAAAAAGTATTGAATGCTGAAATACAAAGGGTCAATTTGACTGTTATTAACCACCCATTCAAGAATGTTATTATTAATTTTAATAAAATAACACTGAATGAAATCTATATGAACATTTAGGCTGCATTTACACTGCAGATCTTGATGGTTAATTTTGTGATTATATCTGATTTGAATATTAGTTTAAATTGGTTACGCGGGGCGGGGCAGCACGGTGGCGCAATGGGTAGCACAATCGCCTCACAGCAAGAAGGTCGCTGGTTTTGAGCCCCGGCTGGGTCAGTTGGCATTTCTGTGTATGTTTCTTGCATGTTCTCCCCGTGTCTGCGTTGGTTTCCTCCGGGAGCTCCGGTTTCCTCACCGTTCAAAGACATGCGGTACAGGTGAATTGAGTAAGCTAAATTGTCCGTAGTGCATGTGTGAATGAGTGTGTATGGATGTTTCCCAGTGATTGGTTGCAGCTGGAAGGGCATCCACTGCGTAAAACATATGCTGGATAAGTCGGAGGTTCACTCCTCTGTGGCAACCCTAAATTAAAAAAGCGACTAAGCCCAAAAGACAATAAATGAATGGTTACGGGGTGGATGTTACATTCTCTTTTACTCTCTCTCTCTCTCTCTCTCTCTCTCTCTCTAAATATGCTTAAATACTTGTGCTACATGACAATATAAAAGTTTTTTTGCCCTAGTACATATGTAAGGTTTGGGATTCGGCTGAAGTGTGGTCTGAAACGAAAGCATCAGAGTTTACGTCATTCGCTACGGTTTTTAATAATGTGCGACTCACATTGACCGTTGAAAATCAGAATTGGGTCACTTGAACCACGAAGTGTAAATGCAGCCTTAGAAAAAGTCAAGAGTAATATAGTTATGTGGGTCTTATTTAACAAAATAATTCAATTGTAAATTTTAAAAGTTGCAAAAAAATACTGCCTCTTTAATTCTAGTAGTGACCCATGTTTATACTTATGAAACCTAAAAAGAAAAAAGGTTTAATTGTACTCAAACAATACTGGATAAACTGAAAATCACATTTTATTACTGTCTCTTCACTCCACCTATAGCTGGTGTGTGGTGAGCGGACTGGCGCTGTTGTCCTGTGGCTGCCATCGCATCATCCAAGTGGATGCTACACACTGGTGGTGGTGTGGAGAGACTCCCCTCATGGTTGTGAAGCGCTTTGGGTGTATGGCCATACACAATAAATGTGCTATATAAATACACATTACATTACATTACATTATTAGAATTATTAGTCAATTTTAATATAGATCACTGTATTTTGAGCTCTCCCAAAATTCAGTAGAGGCAACATTAAATCATTTACTAGTGGCTCTGAAAATAAAATATGCAGTCTATTTTATTTTTATAATCATTACATTGTTTAAATTAAATTTGATTTAAAATATTGGTTTGAGTGAATGATTCAGCTCACTCAGAGACTTCACATCTTTCATCACCGAATCAGTGTTTTGAACGAATCTCTTTAATTATTTAGCGACAAACACAAATATAATGATAGCTTGTCAAAACCTATTGGCATAATCTAATCACTACAAACCTCATTTGAAACATTTTTAATCTTGCAATGTTTACAGTATATCAAAACTATAAACTACAGTCCCAGTATTTCTGAATGTATGCAACACAAATAATACTAGCCGAAAACCCTAAAGACTGAAGCAATTTCATATCCAAACATGATGACTGCTCTCTCTGGGTCAAACGCAGATTTGAATGTACCACTGTGATCATCAAAGGCTGAATAATCAAAAAGCAATCACTTACAAATAAGATTGTATGGGTGTTTGAATCAAGACTGATGATGATCTTTTAACGATTAACCGTGCAGGTCTAGTGATTGTTATTAACGGCTTTAAAAAATAGACTCAAATAACTGTTTAACAGCTTCACAAGTCTCTCCTTTAACCTTCCTTCACACACAGCCACACACACACACACACACACACACACACTTTCCCCTAACCTTCTTCTAAAATAATGTTATCTGTTGCAAGGCGGCAGCCGGCACCCAATCTGCATGTAAATGTCAAGTCATTTTGCACTTTAATGAGAAGGACAGAGAATATCCTCTTTCCAAGCATGTCACGACTAAGAGGCGTCCGTCAAACTCTTCCATCGATCTCAACCAGCGCCACATAGTAGGGTCAAACCCCATCAAACACATTCATCACAACAAACATACGCAGCAGTCAGAGGGAAGACACTGGTCTTTCATCTCGCAGGTTTGAAGAACACAGGTGGAACGTTTAATGTACGGAAAATGAATGAACGCGCTGCTGATAAGCAACATCAAAAGTGTGTGCGACCCAAATAAGCCTTATACTGTATGTTTAAATTCATGAAAAAAGAGGCTTGTCTGACAGAACATCAGCTTGAAAAAGATGAAACTTCAGAGATGTGTGAAGATAGAAGCCTCGGCTATACGTGTACGTACAAGAAATCACACCAGGCAAGGCTTCAAATTTGATGGTTTTAATTTTAGAGTGGAATGAAAATAGATTGGGCTGAAATGATGTGATAATTTGAAAAACATTTGAAGAGATGTTGATGAAAGACGCTGTGCCCACATCCCTTCCCAATGCATCTCTCTTTCTCTCTCTCTCCCTTTCTCACTCTCTGTAAGTCTGTACGTATTCATTTATAAGCTTGTCAATTTAGCATGCAAATTTAGTGTGATTAATTAATGTATTTAATTATGGTCCCTGAACCGTTCATTTAATGTATTTTTCTATCACGAGCAAATCAAACCTGAAATATCACTTTCACGTCTTTGCAAGTTCACAGCAAGTTCACAGCTGCTACTGGCGCTAAAGGGTCACTGAACCAAACTTATTGAGAGCAGACAGTAAAGAGTGAGTCTGGAGTTGAACTGAAAGACAGACTGAGAGGAACTGAACGTAAGAGTTTTTTTTTTTTTTTTTCCTCCAAAAACTGAACTACATTTGTGACCTTGGACCGCAAAACTAGTCATAAGTGTCAATTTTTGGCCGCTGAGATAAAGCTTTTTGAAAATATGGAAGCTGAGCTTTCAAATAAAATGAAAATACTGAGAAAATCATGTTTAAAATTCTCAGCAATGCACATTACTAATCACAAATTGAGTTTTCATATACTTACAAAAGGGAATTTACAAAATGTGTTCATGGAACATGATCTTTACTTAACATTTTAATGATTTTTGGCATAATCAATACTGAAAAATCAATACATACTCTTTGCTATTCCCACAAATATACAGTACTGTGCAAAAGTTTTAGGCCAACATTAAATCTGCTGTTTAACTGATGGTATAATGAATATATGTGACTCTTACACAATACCGAAGTCATAAGTGTTTTTTTTTTGTCATTTTTTTAATTGAGATTTAAGGTTAGATAGGTTAGGTTAGAGTTTGAATTATTTTGGTTAAGTTATTTAAGACATGTGAAAGACCATGTTGGAGAGCGGCTGTTTGCAGGGCCGGATTAAAAAGATATTGAACATAATTAAGAGCATAATTAATATAATCTAATTTCCACTATTTGATTTATATTCGATTATTATTCTAAATGTTTTTTATTTCACTAAAGTAGGCGTACATGCATACAAAATGAATCCCATAAAATGAACTTCAAATTTTAAACAGGCTGCCAAAATCAGCAACAAAAAAAAATAAATAAAAAATCTATTGCAATACTTCATAAATGGAGTGCTTTACAATAAATACTTTAAATAGGGTTGTCTTTAAAAACTTTACTTTAAACTTTAGCTGAGCAGAAATCCCTCAAATATCTTTAAAAGCCAAGCTTCTAATTTTCCACTTGGTCTTGAGTCAATCAATTACAGAAGGTTAGCATGTTGTTTTTCCTCAGATAGGCTATACTGTCTGCTGAAAGCCAGCACTAATATTTCATTGCTCCAGATTATTGATGTTGTTTTTATAAAAAGGGAAATTCATTAATTTAAAAATTTGCTTTCAAACAGGTCCAGTTAGACTTGAACCATGTATTTTGATAACTGTTGTGTAGGCTTTTTGCTTTGTTCAGCGCTTCAGTTATGAGTCTATTCAGGATGATTCTGGCTATCCCAGCTTGTCTTACTGTGTTAATAACGCATACTGTTTGAGTAGTATTTTTTGTTCTACAATGCACTTGGTTAGCCTATACTGTTCCCACGGTAGAGCCAAAATAAGAAACTGTCCTCGGAAATAAGGCACTTTCCTGGGACAAAATGAGAAATCTAGGTAACCCTTACTGGGCACTAAACAGGGCTATTCAAATCTCCGATTGAACTACAGCCACTCCAAACTGTAGTTTAGCAGCATCACTGGTTTTGAACAGCAGCAAGCCACAAGGAATTATCAGCATGCGAAAGCATAATGCAGAGTTTTAATTTTCAGCATAATAATGATTCACTAATTGCAGTAAAATCCTATTTGGAGAAAGAAAATAACTGATGAAACACAGACAGTCATGAAATGGCCTCCAAAGAGTCCAAACCTGAATATTATAGAGACTGTATGAAATTACCTAGACAGAAAAAAAAGATATGACAATTTAAACCAAAAGAACTCGGGAAAGTGCTAAAATAAGCCTGATATTACACAGCACATTATTTCAGAAAATGTCAGGACAATTAGAACAAAACAGTTCAAGCTGTGCTTGGTGCCAAGGGAAGCCATATTAATTTGCTGGCAGAAGAAATGTTGTGCTGTTGTTGTTTTTTGTACATATTTCCTATATTTTCAGTTTGTTTTTAATAAAGAGACTGATTGATTATATATTGTACCAAAGTTTTAGGCCAACAAAGCTGTAATAGTGCTTGGGACTTTTGCACAGTACTGCACATGTACAACATAATTTGTGGTGTAGGATCAAATTTAATGTGACATGGAATCCAAGAATGTTAAGCTTGGCAGTTGGCAGTTTATTTTGAAACAAGTTACAACAAATTACAGATACTGTACAAGAAAACCTACAATAAGCAGTAAATACATAAACACTATTTCTGTAAACCGAATGCATACAGTTCAAAACAGTTCTGAATTTTAAATCACTGTATGTGGTTTTCAACACAATCATAATGATGCACCATGTCAAGTCATTTTTGCTATTGCGACAAAAACCTCATTTAGGTTAGCCAGCTAGATCTTGCAGTATCGGCAACAATAATGTGGTATACATCACAGAAAAGCAAACATTATGTTTGCAAGGCATAAACAGTGATGTACAAGATTAATGAACGTAGGATTTTCAGTGACAAAGCATTTTTTTAGCCAGAAAGGTTTTCTATTCATCAAAGAATACTGACAAAACAGATCAAGGTTTCTATTTTAAAAATATTCATAATGTAAATAATGAGCCTGATTAAATTATTCCACATCATAGTTAGTTACCACACCTCAAAATATCTAGGTGCTTTATTCGACATTTACATTTATTTATTTAGCAGACACTATCCAAGGCGAATTAAAAATGTGGATAAAAGAAGCACTTCAATCCACCAGAAAGCTGTAATATAAAGAGGCAATGAGTCTAACTTAATACATTTTTTAATAGAGTCCTTATAAGTGTTTTTAGGAAAGCGTCAAGCCCACTCTCTTGCACACTCAGAATCGCACAATGTTAGGAACACATTCCAAGTGTTTATAAGAAAATGTCCTGTACATTTGAAAGCAATTGTTGGTTTTGTCCATAAAAGACGTGTGTAGGAATTATTTCTTGTGCATTGCAACCAAAGCCTCCACTGGCGATTCAAACAACATTTTACTAAGATAGACTTGAAGCAGACTAATGCAGATGTTAAGCATATCGACAGTTTAAGCATATATGAAGTTGTTGAATCTGCGAATTTCCCCAAGCAAAACTGTAACTTTAACTGCTTCAATAGCAGCGGGAGAACTTCTCTTTTTGATGTTGAAGATTGTAAGTGCTTTTGATATACTGTAACAGGAATTATTTCCAATGTGGTCAGATCAGCTGCAATGAATTAAAAGTACAGTTCACTTAAAAATAAAAATGTGCTCACTATTTACAAGTGGTTTCAATCCGGTGTGCGTTTATTTTTTTATGTTAAATTCAAATGCATATATTTTGAAGAAAGCTGGAAGCAATAACCATTGACATACAGTTGAAGTCAGAATTATTAGCCCCCCTGAATTATTGCCCCCCTGTTTATTTTTCCACCCAATTTCTGTTTAACAGAGAGAAGATTTTTTCAACACATTTCTAAACATAATAGTTTTAATAACTCATTTCTAATAACTGATTTATTTTATCTTTGTCATGATGACAGTACATAATATTTTACTAGATATTTTTTAGGACACTTCTATACAGATTAAAGTGACATTTAAAGGCTTAACTGGGTTAATTAGGTTAACTAGGCAGGTTAGGGTAATTAGGCAAGTTATTGTATAATGATGGTTTGTTCTGTAGACTATCGAAAAAAAAATTAGCTTAAAGGGGCTAATCATTTGTCCTTAAAATGGTGCTTAAAAAATTAAAAACTTTTTTTTATTCTAGCGGAAATAAAACATATAAGACTTTCTCCAGAAGAAAAAAACATTATCAGACATACTGTGAAAATGTCCTTGCTCCGTTAAACATAATTTCGGAAATATTTAAAACAGAAAAAAAATTAATGGCTAATAATTCTGATTTCAACTGTACATACAGAGTAAACAATTTTGTGTTTAATAGATGTCTAATAGACATCTAAACGTAGACAGCTTGGCTAAAACAAGGCTAAACTTGGGCTGTCAGTGAAAATCTAATAGACATCCAAGAATAGCCCAAAACTAGACTAGTCGTCAAATAGACAGATTAGACCATGGGTGCCCAAACTTATTCTCATAATGGGCCAAAAACCAAACTTTATTGAGGGATGTGGGCCGAATATATACCAAAACGAATGTATCACACCATATTACATAAATTTGCCATGGCTAATTTCCTAATTTATTTGCTAATATTTAAAAGTAACTAGAAAACGTTGCTTTAATGCAGTTAATTTTTTAACATTTAATAATGAACTTATTACAGTAAAAACAAAGAATCCCATTTATAACACAATGGAGTGCAATGCTGAAAACCTGCTCCAGCCTTTGCCTTGATTTGCTCCCCGAAGTCTTGTGCATTGCTTTTTGTCAAGTGACAAACTTTATATTTTAAAAGTCTGATTCATTTACAATGTTTAATTAAAACATTTCATTTCAGTTGGCTTTTTTTTCAGCTCAGCAATAAAACAAAGAAACAAAGGGTAACTTTAAAATCTCAATAACGATCTCTGTCAAAGACATTCGCCACAACCACCTCCCCATCATTCACCCTCTCTTTTCAGATGGGATGGTGGGCCAAATCAAAGGTTACCCTGGGCCAACTTTGGCCCACGGGCCCTACTTTGGGCATCTCTGGATTAGACACACTTTAAATGTGTAGTCTTTCAATTATGTTTATTTGATGCCGTCTACTTTGGGCCTATTCTTAGATGTCTATTACATTTTTTACTGACAGCCCAAATTTAACCTTGTTTTAGCCAAGACGACTAGGTTTAGACATCTATTAGACATCTTTTAAAAACATAAATTGCTTGCTGGGTAGTAAGAAAAACAAATTATCAACCAAGTTACCAATTACCAGCATTTTGAAAAAAAAAAATAAATAAATAAATAATACTACTACTAATAATAATAAATGCGTTCAACAAAAAAAAAAAAAGTATTGCAAACAGATCTGTGTCATTGATGACAGAATTTTCGGTTTTTAAGTAAACTATCCCTTTAAGCTGTGTATTTCAGTGAAAATAATTGAACGTATTAGAAAACCCATCAGCCAATCAGAATCAAGCATTAAACAGCCCCATAGTATAAATTATTCTAATGACCTTAAAGTAGACGTTTTTCCTGACCATCAAAAAGCATCAAAACAACCAATTAATTAGTATGCTACACAATTAATTTGATTAATATTTTAAAAATAAATGACACCTTTGTATTGCTCCTTAAACATCTCATTAAGGACGATTCTATGATTCTAGGCTTGCAGGGCTCAGCCTCTTGTCTGAATGTGAAACGCAGCTGCCCAGAGGAATATTTCTTTCTTTAAGCGCGAGAAGGTCACAAGTTCAAATCTTGCTCGACTAACATTTTTTAATAAACCAATTAAAGCAACATCTGTTCATCAGTAGATGTATATCAGTGACGGCGGCATATTTGGTTGCACTTTCTTTTGTCATTTAACTGCTTTTCTCGCCTACGCCAAACCCGCCCCTCACCAGAGGGAATGATAACATTTAATCTAATAAATGAAAAAAAAAACTGATAAGAGGATAATTCTGAGCGAAATAACCCTTGGTAGCTGCTGTTTTTCAGCAAACATGAAGATCACATAGTCAGATTTTTAAGGGTGCTGACAGCTCTGTTAATCGCAGATTTAAGGGAGCGGGGGGGGGGGGGGGTCTGAAAATAGAGACAGTCCCCCTAAATAAGGTCTAGAATCGCCTAAGGGTTGCACTTTTTCCTCATCTTCCTCCATGATTACCTGCAGAGGTTACGCCGCACATTCGATCGTGCCTGGAATGCAAGTCAGGGTTGACGCAGAGGATTAAGAGGCACGGCTGAGACTAAGGTATAGGACTTGGGGAAAAGTGCATGTGTTGGGATTTTTTTCCCTCCTCCTCCTCTCTCTTCTCCTATCTCTATCTTCCCTCTCAGTCGCTCTCTCCGTGTGGTGGGGGCCGAGCGTTGGATGTGCTGAGTTAGCTTACGGTAACGGGGCAGCGGAGTCTCAAAGGACCCAAGCTGTGAGGTCAGGACTCTCGCTCAAACAAACGGCAGAAACGCTGCATCATTACCTCTGCTAATGCTGAGGCGCTCGAAAGCCCTCTTTCTAACACAACTACAACTGCAGCCTCACGTCCACTGAAACCTGATCATAAAAGGCCATTTTATACCATCCGCACAAGCCATGTGTAAGTGAAACAAGTGTAACTGGAGCAGCGAGATCAAATATAGCTAGCTGTAACAACATTTATGCTGCAAAACAAAGCTGAGTCTCTACATAAATGTAAATAAATAAACTGGGTTCCAATTCTAATACTACAAATCCTAAATAGTATTTAAAGACAGAATTAGTATGTCCAAAATCATACAATGTAAAAAATAATGACAAAAAGTCATAAAAACAAATGTTTTTATACTTTAAACTAATAATAATCAATTAATCTGGTTTCAACTAATTATATACAAAGTTACACAAAGTTTAACCTAATATTTTAAGTTGAGATGTCCATAAATGTTCCTTTTATTCAATTATTAGTTTCTTGAAAAATAATTATTGGATGGACTACTATTTCCAACCCGGGCTCATTCTGAAAACGTACTCCTGTATACATTACTGGAGAGCACATCACACACAGACACACAGACACACACACAGCCACACACACTGTCATGTGCTCGTCTGAGCTCCAGAGAACAGTGTGTACGTCAGACAGTTTATCAAGGGTTTATCGCTAGAATGTGTCTTACTATAGTTGTTAAACGTGATATTTAATTAATCTTGTCTCTATCCAGGGCTTAATCTGTGCCGGAACACGCTGGATCCGGATGCGGCACCTGATTTTACCGATCTCCCTCCTCAACCGCCCTCCTGCCCTGTCCGCTGTTCATTTTCACTTTCTTCCGCGACTCCCCAAACCCTCTTCACTTTCGTCCACGACACCCCCCGCACCACTCACTTTCGTCCGCGACACCCCTCCGCCATCCACTGCCATGGTGGATGAAATGGTAGGCTACAAATAATTAATTCGTTATGAATTAATTAATTATTCATAAATAATTAATTCACCTCCGCGATGGACAATGGGATCGTCTTCATAGGCGATGTTTCACATTAGAATGATCTGCCAACTAACCCGGCATATGTTTTACACCACGGAAATCTTTCCAGCTGCAATCTAGTACTGGGAATCACCCAAACGCATCTCGCATTCACACACACACACACACACACACACACACACACAATGGCCAATTTCGTTTGCCCAAGTCACCTATAGACGGATTTCACGTGGCCGCCATTTTAAACAGCGAATTAGAGGCTGTGGTGGGAAGAAACCTTGAAGTATCGCCTGAGTCACACAGGAATGTTGTGTACCTGTAATGTAATGTAATGTAATGTAATGTAATGTAATGTGCATTTCTATAGCGCATTTATTGTGTATGGCCATACACCCAAAGCGCTTCACAATCATGAGGGGGGTCTCTCCACACCACCACCAGTGTGTAGCATCCACTTGGATGATGCGACGGCAGCCACAGGACAACGGCGCCAGTGCGCTCACCACACACCAGCTATTGGTGGAGTGAAGAGACAGTGATAGAGCCAATTTGGTGGATGGGGATGATTAGGAGGCCATGATGGGTAAGGGCCGATTGAGGGACTTTGGCCAGGACACCGGGGTTACACCCCTACTCTTTACGAGAAGTGTCATGGGATTTTTAATGACCACAGAGAGTCAGGACCTCGGTTTAACGTCTCATCCGAAAGACGGCGCCCACTGACAGTGTAGTGTCCCCTTCACTTTATACCTGGCTGTATATCTTATCAGCGATGAGAAAGTGACACAAATTTATCATTTCACCGCCTTCCAAGTGACCCGGAGGTCCGTTCTGAATGAATAGTGAAAATAACAAGGGATATTGGACCTCATTTTTAGCTAAGTTAAGGGAAATGGCACTAGCTAGCTAAAATTTTCTTTGCCAAACACACATTTTAGATGCCTTTCATCAAACTCAAGTTAATGATCTGATTCTTTCACTATATTAGACTTGTTACGATACAAAAATTCGGTACTGAAATAAAAAAAAAACGTCCATTTCTCGTTAACATTTAAGCACTGTTGATGGCGTTCTTAAACAGCGCTGATTTGCCATCGTGTTTACGTGCTCAACAGAAATGACTGTGAAGGTCATCAGTTCACCACACTTCACCGATGTTTACCGAGTGCAAACACAGACGAGTGATCCACTGAGGACTCGACTGATCTTCATGGCTTAAAAACGCTCCAATGTCCGTCTATCTGTGTTTGCAATCTGTGAAGAGCGGTGAACTGATGACCTTCACAGCCAATCACAGTCATTTCTGTTGAGCACTGGTGAACACTATGACAAATCAGCGGTGTTCATGAACGCGCTCATCAGCGCTTAACTGTTAGCGGGAAATGGATGTTATTAAAACTTCAGTATCATGACAACACTATTACAGACAACACGAGGATGTGCTACAGAGGACTGCATTGTTTAATTGCTCACCGGGTTACATAGGCTGAAGCAGAGAAGCATCCCCACGGTGTTTACCTGCTGCCATGAACTGCAGCCTAGGAGGACACTTTAATGCATTACTCTTAAAGAGATTGCCATGTTGTTGCCTAATATGCTTTTAATTGTTTAAATGAAACTGAACTGAATGATATCAAAGTGATGTTTACACCATATCTGCATTTAAAAATTGCAGCAACAGCTGAAGGTTTTTAGTACACAGCATGTTGTTGCAATGTTTACAGTGCTAATCCTATACTTCCGGGTTTCTTCCCACCGCAGCCTCGCTTTCGTGTTTTAAAATGGCGGCCGCGTGAAATAAGCGTATACTGCTTGTCTTTGAACTGTGGGGTAAACCAGAGTGAGGAGAACATGCAAACTCCACACAGAAATGCCTCATGGCCCAGCCGGGACTCAAACCAGTGACCTTCTTGCTAACCACAGTGCTAACCACTGAGCCGTGCCACCCAATTAGCATTTAACCTACTGGAAAATATTTAAATCATGTTTTGCACATAATATTTAATCGGCAACAGCAATGTGAACTTTTATAAAGACGTGTTTGGCCGTTAACTTCTGAATGTATTATTAGACCTAAGGTGATTTCTCTGTAAATGGCAGATTAACATGCTGCTGCTTCTCCAATATGGTAGAAAATTAAATATGAAAGAAAAAAGGATGATGTGTGGAGATGATTGACAGGGCACATAACTAGGCAACATAATGGTCTGTTCATGAGGATGTAGTATGCACCAAAGCTAGCATACTCTTCTGTTACACACTCTAAAGTATGTATTTTTACTACACATAAAAGTACATACTTTTAAGGAAATAATATAAATAGGCAGGTATCAAAGTGGTGCAGTGGGTAGCACGATCGCCTCACAGCAACAAGGTCGCTGGTTCAAGCCTCAGCCGGGTCAGTTGGCGTTTTTGTGTGGAGTTTGCATGTTCTCCCTGCGTTCGCGTGGGTTTCCTCCGGGTGCTCCGGTCTCCCCCACAAGTCCAAAAGACATGGGCTATAGATGAATTGGGTAAGCTAAATTGTCCGTAGTGCATGTGTGTGAATGAGAGTGTATGGATGTTTCCCAGTGATGGGTTGCAGCGTAAAACATATGCTGAATAAGTTGGCGGTTCATTCCGCTGTGGCGACCCCAGATTAATAAAGGGACTAAGCCGAAAAGAAAAATGAATGAATAAATGATAAGTAGGCAAGTTGGAATGAAGCTATCAATAATTATTATTTTTATTGAAAAACACAATACAGAAAAAAAATCTTGTTTCTTATGATCACAAATTAATCAATGTTTAATTAATTTAATATAAAAACACACTTAGTTTCTGTTGATAAAAAAGTTTGAGAACAAGCAGTGTTGTGGTTATAACAGAAATATCTTCAAATTATGTCTTTGAGTATTATGTTGAACAATTATGGGCCTTTGAATCAAAGAAGCTAAGAATGTCTGCTATGTATTTTATTATCAACAGTCCTTGATAAATTGGTTATCTGGAGAATTATGATGTGAAATCAATGTGAAATCTATTTTACAAGAGGGCAAAAAAACTTGTAATTAAGTCACACAAAACAGTCAATACTACAATTTGCTTGAAATGTTTGGATTTAGTCAGTCTATGAAATGCAAAGCAGCATCAGTCAATGAAGAGTTCTGATAACAGTCAGATAGTACAGATTAATGACCAAAGTCATCTTTGTGATTTTCTGCTTAGTTTTCAATGGTCAAAATCAGGACAAAGATCCAAACTAGTCAAGTACAGATTAAAGTGTTTCATATTGCTGGCAGGGTTCCCACTTTAAGCCAGATTTTATATTCCTTGACATTTCCCTGACATTCACTGACTAAAAAGCTGAATTTCCATGACATCTAATAAATGGAACAACAGGCCACTGCTGTGCTTAAATATTAATAAATGAACATTAAAATATTAAAATGATAACAATATGTGTATGGTTTTAGCTTGAATATAACTTTGCATGTCATTATGGATAATTTATGACTTACTGTTTACGAGACTGTAAAGTGCTCCCTCTTCCATATTTCATATGTCAATAGTAGTTTTACAAACTTTACATTTATCTTTTCTGTCATCTATTTTAAACACCATCTTTGAAGGGGTCATTTTGAAGCTGGAGCTCTTAAAATGGACATTTTCTTGCCATGTTAGGCTTAGTTAACAGTCTGGTAACTGCATTTGACTTGAGTGACAGCCAGTTGATGGAAATGGAGCTAAAAATAGCATAACCATAACAATAGACATCAAGCAAACAGCATGGCACAAAAATCGAAATGTTTAATTAAATAGACAATTAAAAGTGGCAAACAAAAATCACTGGTATTTCATGATTATGACAAAAATATCTATAAAAATTCCCTGTCTTTCAATGTCTGGAATAGATCTTTTATAATGACGTGCCCTGTAGCAACCCTACACTGTAAAATTAATCTGTTAATTAACAGGTTCTGTATTTTGTGATTCACAAGTGTTTTCCGTTTATTTACGGTTGTGAATTGCATTATAACACCATCTTTGCTCTGTCAACAAAAGGACTTTAATTGACATTTTAGTAGTTTGTAGTGATGGGAAGTTCAGATCATTTTACTGACTCGGACCTTTGAGTCTCATTCATTGAGATGAACAAATCTTTTTTCAATTCATTTCGGTCAAAAATATTATTAAAATGTTACGAGTTGCTTTCAAACTCATCTACAAACTGCACCAAACGTTGATCAAACTACAAACAAGACATAACTAGAATGCTATAAGAAAAAGAAAATGATCATTTATGGTTTACCTGGTGTTTTGTCTGTGAAAATGTCAGCTCACCTCTTTTGACAGGTCTTCAAATTTCAGTGGTTCGTTCTTGTCACACGGACAGTCCCATATAATCTTAACCAATGAACACAGTCTGAACCGAAACCAGCCATGATTAGTTCACCTTTCGTGTCTTCTGGTTTTTTGAGTCGCTCGTTCATCACGTGACAGACCAACATAGGCTCATTCTAAAATCGTAGCCCTATATACACTTCTGGAGATCACGAATTATGTAGCCAGAAGTACGTATGGCTGCATTTCCTTTTTAAAATGAATGCTACGGGGTAGTATGATGCCATTCCTTTTCGCGATAACCAGCTGACCGCTTTCCTCCGTATGGATGGCTTTCCCGCTGTTACCAGTTTGTCCCGTTAACTCGCCATGTACGTCGGTGGACTTGAGATGCAGAGAGGAGTTGACCACGACAACGGGGTTCCAGTCCAGTGAAGAACGATTCCAGAAAGCAGGTAAGACAAAAACAGAATCCAAAAAATTAAATAAACAGGGCGAGAATGTGGTAAAAATCCGAAAACATGGTAAAAATCAGACAATGGTTTTTCTTTTTCTGGACTGCTTTATAAAATTGTTGGTTGGGTTTAGGGAGGGAGAAGGGTGGGTCAGTCGATCGGTCAGTCAGTCAGTCAGTCGTTCAGTCAGTCAGTTTACAGCAGCCTCTGGTGGGTTTACGTGAGAAGAGCAAGCGCGAATGGCACTCGCGAGAGAAATCTGAGATCTCAAAAAGCATACACAGCAGCTTCTGGTGGATTCATGAAAACAAAAACTGCAAAAACTGCAAAAAAAAAAAAAAAAAAAAGCAAACATAGCTCCTGTGATGTATTTGGTGCTCTCCAGAAATGTATATAGGAGGTCAATTTTCAGAATGAGCATGGGTTGTGACAGACGTAAAGAGAGTTAACTTGAACCCGAGGATTCGAGAAATGAACAGATCAAATCTTTTTCTCTAAATGCATATGATTGGCTTCTGTTTTTCACGTGATGAACGAATGACTCAAACCCAATAGAAGACTCGTAAAAGGAATTAAATGTATGTGCGCATGTGCAAATGAACGGTTCACTCCCTGAGAGGACTCATCGTTTGAGTCCTTGAACGATTCGTTCATTTTGAACGAATCTTTTGTATAACAACCCATCACTAGTAGCTTGAAATAATACAATGTAAAAGAAAAAATATATATAGGAATAAGTCTGCAAAATAACAGAAATAAATACTGGCAGTTTATTACAAGGATTGTGCCATAATATACAACACCAACCCAGACATTATATCATTAATTCATTTTCTTTTCGACTTTATTAATCTGGGGTCGCCACAGTGGAATGAACCACTAACTTATTCAGCATATGTTTTACACAGCGGATGTCCTTCCAGCTGCAACCCATCACTGGGAAACATCCATACACACTCATTCACACACATACAATACGGACAATTTTAGCTTACCCAACTCACCTATAAATCGCATGTCTTTGAACTGTGGGGGAAACCGGAGCACCCGGAGGAAACCCACGCAAACAAGGGGAGAACATGCAAACTTCACACAGAAATGCCAACTGATCCAGCCGAGGCTTGAACCAGCGACCTTCTTGCTGAGGTGATCGTGCTACCCACCGTGACACCCAGACATATCACTTTACACTATTAAAAATGTTAATAAAAGCCACTTTCATTAACATTTTAAAGGTTAATAGTTGTTGGAAGAACAATCACGGTCGCATAACGCAATTCAAAAGCATAAATAAAGAGGGAAAAATAAAAACATAAGATCAGAAAATATACAAAACTGCTCATTTATGGACATTTACTTGTTGCATTGTGATGATAGAGCTCAACTTACATCTGTTGATTGTGGTTTGAGGTTAGATGTTGTTCTTATAGTTAGATAACTCTAAAAAAACAGAGCATCAATCAGCCTTAGTAGTTTTTGAAACGATACGTCTCTGATGACAGTTTTTGTATCTTTTTTTTCCTGAGAATTTCAGCCAGCTAGAAATCACTGCTTACAAATCACAAGAAATGCATAATACATCACATACAACCAAACATTTTGCAATGCATAAAAATGGACATAAAAGACCTCCAAACATATAATTTTCAATAGGTGTGCACTACCATGCACAAAAGACAAATGACAGTTCTGTCAACTCAACAGTTCCAAAATCTATTAGACCGGCCCTGGAATAAACCATCCTTAAAATTCAGCATCCAACTATAATTCAATCTCGGAAATAACATTAATTAAATGAAAGAGGTAAAGTCTGCATCGCATTTTCTTCATCCAAACATGTCTGCGGTCTTGTTAAAATTTCCTATTTTGGTCTCACATCTTGTCCACAGTCTTAAATTGAAATTAACAGTTTACATTTATAATTCTGTCAGCATGTGTTGAGTGCATCTTTCACTTTGACATATAGCACGCACAGTTGGTGATGGACCAATTTCTGATTCACACTTCTAAAACCTCACAAATCTGCATCAGTCCCCTGGTCTGAGCTTTAATAATTCAGTGACGCAGAGTAATGAAATATTAGAAGTGAAATAAATTAGCTGAAATTTTCGCTCCGTGTGTTAAAGCCTGTCACACTGTTAGAAGTCACACTGAGAGACCACTTCCCGTCAGCGTTCCGAGAGGTGTTGGACAGATGTAAAGTCAAGTATACATTTAAACGTACAGCAATCATTACTGATGACAGGCATTAATCTGAAACCGCGGTGAGTCATATGTTCCCCACTAAAGCATATCACAATTATAGCACTCACACACAAACATACTATGCATTTATTCATAAAAGGATGCAAGTTTTGCAGCATATACAATATTTGTTAGCTGCGATGCAATCTATATGAGAGTAGATTTCTAAAACTTGGTAAAATAAAGTTTTAGCTCTCAAGCTGACGCATTTAAAAATGTACGAAAATACCCATGAATCATGTTGTACGTAGGAGACAGAAATTTCTATCCAATAAAGCGCTGTCAAGGAAGATAATGTGCTCTCACTATAATATCATCTAGACTTGCAAGTACCAAATCACCATGTAATGGTTTTGATGCAAAAGACCCCGAACACTCTCTTAAAAATATGGGTTCCAAATAAAGGTTGTAAGAGAAATATGTAGAAGACAAATTTTTGGTTGCTCAATTTCAATAGTTTTTATAAAAGGACAATTTATTTCTGTGTGAAAAACATTTTAATTATCTAAATTAATTAAATTACTTTTATTTACTTACGATACGATACATCGTTATCAGCCGATAAATTCTATTTTTAATGTTATCGATCTAATATCAAAATTAGGCAGTTATGTTTAAGTCTATAGATTACGTAATTGAACAGAACTGCCTGCCTCACGCATGCGTGGGTCGAACTTGCTCAGACTTGTCCGGCGCACTATATCAGAGCTCACATTGTTTATTCCTTCAAAGTCTGTCCTTTCTTTGTGTGGTATTGCTGTGCGTTGTTAACTCAGTAAGTAACCATATTCCCTATCATTGAGGATTTGTTTGATAGTGTCGTTGTGTTTTTTGGTTTAAATCGCCTCAGGAAAATATATTAATTGTGTAAGCATAATAGCAGCGATAAAACAACTGTGCTAAACAACTGGTTGGTTTGCTTGTAATCTAATATGATTATTTGTTATTATCAACGCGTTGCCTACAATGTGTTGTTAGTGTAAGATTGTATTCAGTTTGATCTGCATATTTATATTGATTATAACGAGCGCATGTGATGGCTATCACCATGCACACACACATGTAGTGATCTGACAAAGCCTTCACAGAAGCCGGGGGGAGAAGTGTGCCAGTCACTGAATCCAGCATAGGGCTTCTCAACTCTCTTTATATCATGCACTGTGTTTGTCATAAAGTCATCTGTGCTCAATGCTCAGGTGTTGTATCAAAATCGAGGACAAAATACGAGGACAAATATGACGCGTCACACAGCGCCTGCAAGTTTCCAACTCACAGTGGTTTATCATAAACCTTTCATCGATCATTTTTCCCCACATTTGACAGCAAGAACGAACATAGAATCATTGTCTGATTAACAAGCAGCATGTGTTCAAAAGAATCTAAAATGCCAAATGGGACGAATTTATGCAGCATATTCTAAAGTAATGCTACCTGTACTTAGCTTTACGCTTGTACGGTGGCTCTGAACTGTCAAAAACACCTCTCAAAATGCGTTTTCAGACATTAGATATTTGTACATATGTACATTACTGTAACATGTTTTATTCAAGAACATTTGAGCTGGTTTCAGTTCTTAGTTCTTTCATTTTCATTTTATTTTTTAAATACCATTTTGTCATTTAACCTTACATGCTTAAGTTGCATGTTATTTACTATGCAAAGAAAAGAAAATCATTTATTTTTGGCATGCTGATTTATGTGAAATCGTGAATATAGGTCTATATAATCACCTTGCAATTTTGAAATTATTGCTTTTTTGCTATTCAGTTCATAAGATCAGTTCAAACCTTTCAAAAGTCTTAAAAATAAAATCAGTTCCCTTTATAAAAATATAACATTTTGAACTATATATATTTAATCGGTATATATATATATATATATATATATATATAAAATATATATATATATACATATATACACATACATACATACATACATACATACATACATACTGTATATACTGTATATATTAGTGTTGGACCAATAGACAATGCCATCACTTTCTTCCGCGACTTTCCAACCCTCTTCACTTTTGTCCGCGACACCCCAGCTCTGTTGACTTTCGTCTGCGACACCCCTCCGCCATCCACCGCACCAAACAAATGACTGACACGGATCACTCTGCCTACTCATGCCGGAGTCCCGCGGAAAAAGGGATTGACAGGTGGCATTATGTGTGTAACTTATCTTTTTTTATTTATGATTTGGTTATGACTAAAACAAAGACCAGGTAGTTGAAATGAATTAATCATAAATAATTAATTTACCTCCCCTATGAAGACGATGCCATCGTCCATCGCAATGTATCACATTAGACATTGTACGATGCTAAATTGGTCAAATCGCCCAACCCGGACGGATGGACGGACGGATGGATGGATGGATGGATATTAGTTTTCGGCCTCCAAATCTAAAGAGTTATTGGTTATCGTTATTGGCCCAAAAATCCATATCGGTGCATTGCTAATAAGGACCTTCTATTTTTAAAAGTGTATGATGGTCCCAAAGAACCATGATATTTATTAGGAAATATCAAAGTTAATAGGAAATATAAAAATCCCAAGCCTTTATCTTTCATCAAAGTTATTTTAAATGCATCTAAAAGACATCAGTGTCAAATGTCACTTATTATTGGAAATAAATGTATCTATAAATTGAATGATCAGAAATAATTGTATACACCAACTCATCTGTATACCTCAACCATCTAATATAATTGTAGCGTGTAGATCATTTTAGTGAAAGATTTTTCTTCCCTTGAAGTTTTATTAAAGGACCATATCAAGATCATTCTGTATCTATTTACAAAAGTGTATCGGTTTTCTTTAGAAGCATCTCTGAAAAGGAGGTTTAGCTTACAGAGTCATGGCAGTGAGTTTGCTTCTGCAATGCTGTCTGTAAAATGTGTGAGCCTTGTTTTTTTGAATGGATTCTGAATGCTTGTTAGAGTTTTCTCATTTATCAGTAGAAAGAAAGAAATGTTAAAAAATGCATTTGTTTAATAGTAAGATTGATTTCTTGCTCAAATAAAACATCCATGCAAGCCATTTACATATTGTCTTTCAAATGCATTATTTCAAATCGTTTACGTCAATATTTAAGTACAACCAAATGAAGAGAGGAAACTGCATTTATATGCAACGTGAACAGCCCCAGAAAAAAAAAAATTGGAGGGCAGACAGAAGACCCTGTTCTTGGTTCTCGACAGTTGGCTGTTTGTCACAAGAAGAAGATATGCTTTGCTTCAGCATGGTTCACTGCCACTTGCCATTATTGGTGTTGTGTTTCAGCTATATAAAAATGCTGTTTCCTGTGTTGCCTTTCCCTTGTTTGTTGCATGTGTAAGTGACATTTCTCTGTAAACCAATATGATTCATCAGCGAGTCTAGTCTTCATCAGTGAGTCCACCCTTTTGGTATCACACTGTTATTATGAATTATGCAAGGGTCCCAAAAAGGTGGTACACTTAGGCCTGTCACAATATCTATTTTTGGTGGTAAGATATATATATATATATATAAACAAAATTGATTGCGGTAAACTATATTATTGTCATTTTAAGACCATTTTGACACTATAGTAGCATCATAATGCAAGTGCACTCTTCCAAACAACACGTTATATTTTATTCTTAAAGGGGTGGTTCACTACGATATCATATTTTAAACTTTAGTTGATGTGTAATGCAGCTGTGAATGTAATGCACTCAAAGTTAAATGCAAAAGAAGACATTGCCTTTTATACAAAGTGAGCTTAGCAAAGCCTACAGCGAACAAAGTTCGGGGACTACAAAAAAATACATCCAGGTTAGTAAGATTACAAATGCTTCAGGTTACGTGCATTCACCATGCGCATACACCCCACGCAGCGAAGGGGCGTGGCCAGAGGTGCTGTAATGTTATAGCAGAGAAAGCAAAAATGCCATCCAAACTCTGCTATTTCCACAGAGCTTCTTCTGTTTCTGTATTTGGGCTTCTAAAGGACATGACACAAAGAGAAAAGTGCTTACAAATTAATTAGAATTATGATCCGGAGAATTATAAATTATATATAGTTAGATTTTGACAAAGGACAGCTTCCAAAATGTTTGTCAGTTCAGTGCTGGATTCTGCTAAAAACTCCTCAAAGAAGGAGTGGCATTAATTGATCCATTACATGCACATTTTCTAGCGTTAACGGTAAGTTGTAGCAAGGAAGTAAACAAGGATGTAAACAATGGGAAAAGCTGTTTGGCACCGCTAACAATTTAGCTACAAATTCATATTTATTTATCAAATCACTGACCCACAATCTTCACCAGTGCTGCAGTGTCTCTCTATGCGGCCGCTTTCCCTGCGTTCTACAGTACATCTCAAATAATGAACTTGCAAAACATATGTGAACGTTTCAAATTACTTGCACATGGTTATAACCCGAATATATATGAAAGACACTTGTCAGATTTTATTTTAGAGAGCAGGCATGAGGTTCAGCTGTTTTATCTTCATTTTATGTCTAATTCAGGCTCACACTGACATGGCTACACTAACTGACAGTATTTACACAGCAGAGGCACAGCACGTGCTAGTGACTGGACGTGACGCTTCCTGGTGACGTGGAGCCAATACACGAATCACAGCACATTCTGTTAGCTGACCAATTAGAGCAAGTGTTAAAGGGCCACGAAACCCCCTGTCTCAGCAGGGTGTTTTCACACCTCTGTTTTGAAAAAAGTCAGGAAAGTTGGGCGTGTCCAGCTCTGGGAGTGTGGGAGTGTCGGGGGAGGGAAAGAGGGATTGGATTTGCATAAAAGGGAGTTTCCATTTGGCCACGCGCTCATTTCACAGGCAAAACAAACATACAGAGGCTGATTTGAGAGAAAAAAAAATCCTCCGCATTTCTCTGTAACTTATGTACTCGGTAGGTAGCGTCAGAAAGCCGTGTTTATAGACTATCCTGTCACAAAATGGAGCGAAAATCCTGCACGACGGAAATAGTTTGTGTTTACATGTTTACACTCGGAGAGCAGCATTTACAGCGGATCTTTCAGTCTATAATATTGTACTGTAATATTGCAGTGATCTTAACATACTGTAAACTTGGTAACTAAATCATTTTGACTATGGTATGTCTTTAAAAACTGAAAGAGCTCTGCTAACCACGAACTAACTTTGCAATGTGGGTAAAACAAAGAGCACAGTACTGCAAACACTTACCACATCTGTAGACAGACAATCAAACTGGAGCTGTGTCTTTTTATTAAAAAAAAACGAGCGGAAAATCCGGATTTCACCATTTCCAGATGCGAAAAGCTCTCGGGTAAAAATGTTCCTTACAAACGCGTTTCTGTCGCGTGTCGCGTGCACTGTAATCCACACGCGAGTCCAGCAGCTCTCTCATAGAGGGAAAATGAAAACAAAACCTTCGTTGAAGCACAACAATAAACGCAACACCGACGACTCGTGTCTCCAAATTCTCGTTCTTTCACTTGTTTTGGCAACACAACGTGGCGTCTCTCTGCTGTCTGAACGCTGTAAACAATCTCCGGAGCTATCATGCATATTAATGAAGCTTCGCGTCATACACAATAGAGCGCGCTGATTGGTTTGAAGCACGTCTTTCTTATGAATTAATCCAGCACACTCACATACGTCAGAAAGTCCGCGAAAAGACAGAGAGCCAGTCTGCTGGCTGGATTTACACCTAAGTATCTCATGGCCGTGACGTAGCTTCAAAAATTCGTTTCAAACCGGAAGAACGAATTTGCTCAAAATAACGCAAAAACAACCAATTTTCACTTTTTAGTGCAATATATGTGTCCTAATAGTGTTTATAGCAGCGTGGGACACATATATGACTGTCAACAGATCAAAAAATGTGTTTTGGTGTTTCGTGACCCTTTAACATAAATTTCCAAGGTAAAGAGCAAAAAAGTAACAGATCTATTTTTAGCCATCAGGCACCCACATAAAAATATACTATAGTAATTTATAGTAAATACTATAGTGTTTTTAACCATACTGAAACTGACACCTCCAATAGAGATAGAGATGCTACACAATCAGCTAAAATGTGGCTAGAATTGGTTATGATGTATGGGCAATATACACTCACCGGCCACTTTAATTATTATTTATTACACCTGTCAAACTGCTCGTTAATGCAAATTTCTAATCAGCCAATCACATGGCAGCAACTCAATGCATTTAAGCATGTAGACATGGTCAAGACTATCTGCTGCAGTTTTAACCGAGCATCAGAATGGGGAAGCAAGGTGATTTAAGTGACTTCTGTGGGAAGTTCTGTGGGCGTAAATGCCTTGTTGAAGCTAGAGGTCAGAGGAAAATGACCAGACTCAAATAACCACTCATTAAAACCAAGGTATTCAGAAGAGCATCTCTGAACACACAACACACCCAACCTTGAGGCGGATGCGCTACAGCATCAGAAGACCACACCGGGTGCCACTCCTGTCAGCTAAGAACAGAAAACTGAGGCTATAATTCACACAGGCTCACAAAAATTGGACATTAGAAGATTGGAAAAACGTTCCCTGGTCTGATGATTCTCGATTTCTGCTGTGACATTCGGATGGTAGGGACAGATTTTGGCAACAACAACATAAAGCATAGATCCATTCTGCCTTGTATCAACGTTTCAGGCTCGTGATGGTGTAATGGTGTGAAGATATTTTCTTGGCACACTTTGGGTCTACTAATACCAATTGAGCATTGTGTCAATGCCACAGCATACCCGAGTATTGTTGCTGACCATGTCCCTCCCTTTATGACCACAGTGTACCCATCTTCTGATGGACTTCTAGTAGGATAACGCACCATGTCCGCGAATCATCTCAGACTGGTTTCTTGAACATGGCAATGAGTTCACTGTACTCAAAATTGCCTCCACAGTCACCAGAAGTCAATCCAATGGAACACCTTTGGGATGTGGTGGAACAGGAGATTTGCATCATAGATGTGCAGCAGAGGAATATTTGCAGTACCTTGTTGAATTTTATGCCAAAAAGGATTAAGGCAGTTCTGAAGACAAAAGGGGGTCCAACCCGGTACGAGTAAAGTGTACCTAATAAAGTGTGAGTGTATTTTGCATTACCAAAAACTATTAAGAACATGTACACGTGTTGTGCGAGAAGTCAATATATTGAGTATTGTGACAGGGGTAGGTACACTGAATTTAAACAAACAACTTAAACTTAATGATGTTCAACTTAATTTGTTTGTTTGAAAAAAATGATTCATTGGATTTACTCAATTTTACAGTGTATACAGTTCGCTATTTTGGTACATCTGACAATGGAAACAGAAATAAATACGTACTGTACCAAACCATTCCGCTCAGTAGAAACAAACCATTAAAGACGCACAGTACTGAGCTGCAGCAGTTTGGGAAAGAAATAAGGCTGTGGGGGAAAAAAAGAGAAAGAGAGATTGATTGGCTGTGCCTGGAAGAACCAATAACTACTCTGAAAAGCTTCATGGCTAAACTATTGCCTTTTTCTTTGCCTGCTGCTTTTGAGGTCAGTTCAAGGTAGCCAGAAAAAAAAAAATTCATCATACCATTTCATGTGATAAACAAAAAGGAACAATGAGGGAGAACATATGAGAGACAAAAACAGGAAAACAACTTAACTACACAAAATGACGGTGTGATGTATGGAGGAGCAGGGGGTTGGATGGATGAATGATTGGAGGGCGGATGGATTGAGTGATAGAGATGAAAGTCCTTTGATGAAAGCCAGCTGTTTACAAAGACTCCTCGCATTGCATTTTTAATTCTGTTAATGATGGGGTGTCATCAAGAAAGAAAAAAAAAACTAATTAAAAATCTGCACAAGACGCTCGCAGGAGTGGGCGTCCTCACTCATTGTTAAAAAAAAAAAAAAAATACAGTATCAAAGAAATATCATTGTGTAACATTTAGTAAAGGAGATATTAAATGTGAGTGAAAAGGTTAATAACAGGCTGCATTAATGGGATTCATTCAAGTGTGGCTTAATTGCAAGCTGTGTTCAATAAACTATTAATCAGGCGTTTATGCTGAATAAAGCTTCTCCATCTGCAACACACTAATTGAGTAGGAGGCATCCCCTGACCCTTAGCCATGGATACTGAAGGTCTGGATGGATGGGCTTGTCTTCTGCTTCTTGTGTGGTTCAATAAAGTATCGGTGACTGAAACTGTGGGAAACCGGCAGCTCCTGCTTGTATTTTCGGTGCGTTTCAGGAAGCAGGCTATTGTTTCTGTTTGTGTAACTGCAGATGAACATCTGCTTACAGTGCGTGTGTGCTGTATGGATAAAAATAATCCTAGATGATTCAGTCGTTTCCGTTCCTGAATATTCGTTTTGCTAGCAAAGGCACAGCGAGAGAGAAAACGCTCTTGTTACTGTTACACAAGCAATTAAAGTAAATGGGAGAACAATTGTGGCTTGTGTGGTCTTAATTTGTGGGGTTTTTTTGCATGGTCATAAGAAAAAAGCAGACGCATTTATTATTATTATTAATGTTTTAAATTTATCAAATAAATGTAACGTTTCCATGAAAACTAGATTTCACCCATTATATTATATTATGTTATATTATAACAGCATTTTTTAGCCAAAAATCTTCTTTTTTTTATTAAAAGGTGCCCTGTAAAATATTTCTCTTAACCAAGTAAACATCAAAGCTCAGACTGAGAATGCAAATGGTGTTTATATTCAAAACAAATAAAGTGTATTTACATCTGCTTTAGTCGGTTTACAAAACAAGTTTCATCTCACATCCAAAACTCTTCTTTTGAGGGCACAAGTGAAAAGTTCTTAGCTGGACATCATTCCTCTTATCCGTTGATCGCTATGTAAGCCAACACACTATCTGAATCCACAAGATTGATGATTACTGATTAATTAAAAGGTCAGATGGAAAAAATATTAATAATAAAATAATATATTTACATTTATATATTTATACACGTATATACATATACACGCACACACCACAACTTTGTAGTCTTTCATCAAAATGTCCATAGTACCAAAAGTTCTTTTTAGTTGAGCTTAACTTCTCAACAGGAGCAAATAGATACCATATCCATACACACCCATACACTATGGACAATTTAGCCTCCCCAATTCACCTGTACCGCATGTCTTTGCACTGTGGGGGAAACCAGAGCACCCGGAGGAAACCCATGCGAACGCAGGGAGAACATTCAAACTCCACACAGATATGCCAACTGACCAAGCCGAGGCTCGAACCAGCGACCTTCTTGGTGAATCGGGTAGGCTAAATTGTCCGTAGTGTATGAGTGTGTATGGATGTTTCCCAGAGATGGGTTTGCAGCTGGAAGGGCATCCGCTGCGTAAAACATGTGCTGGATAAGTTGGCAATTCATTCCGCTGTGGCGACCCCGGATTAATAAAGGGACTAAGCCGAAAAGAAAATGAATGAATGAATAATAATAATAATAATAATAATAATAATAATAATAATAATAATAATAAAATTAATAATAATAATAATAATAATAATAATAATATATTATTATTATTATTATTATTATTATTATTATTATTATATCACAGTGACACACAATACAATCCTAAATACGGTTTTGCCATTGGCTTTTTGCAACCCCAAATCAGAAAAAGTTTAACCAATTTTGAAAACACAAAATAAAAAAAAAATTATAATAAAAAAGTGATTTATAAATTCACTTCGACTTGAATTTCATAGCAGAAAACATGGACACATTATTTCATGTTTTGTCTGGTCAACTTTATTTCCTTTGTAAATATACATCCTTTCCTGTCATTCAGACCTGAAACATTCCAAAAAAAAAGATGGGACAGGAGCAATTTCGGGCTAGTATTTAGGTAAATTGATTAATTAATGATGTGACTATTTGTTTAAGGGGTTGCAACTATAAAAATAAAACTATTTTATTATAATACAAAAATTGACTGAATTATTGCATTATTACTACTATTATTAAAATTATTATTTTTAAAACAACATGCAATATATGAAAAAAAAATTTGATTTGCAAACACTGCGTGCGTTGCTTTCTATTCATTTTCTTTGTTATACTACTATTTAAATTACAATACAAGTAGTTTGGTGTATTTTTAGAAAACCATTGCTTTTATTTGGCAAAAATTCATTCCGTTTGTCAAAATTGCATGTAAAAGACATTTGCGATGTTACTTTAACTTGCTCTCAGGGCCATTTATATCGAAGTTGATATTTAGCCGCACCATATTGGTGTTTCGTAACATCTAGTTTTTTTGAGGAGAGTTGTCAGCCCAATGCTCATACACACATACACTACGGACAATTTAGCTTACCCAATTCACCTATAATGCATGTCTTTGGACTGTGGGGGAAACCGGAGCACCTGGATTAAACCTACACGAACACGGTGAGAACATGTAAACTTCACACAGAAATGCCAACTGACCAAGCCAGGGCTCAAACCAGTGACCTTCTTGCTGTGAGGTGACAGCGCTACTCACTGCACCACCGTGTCACCCATTTGCAATGTTTCATTTGCAATGACACATCTTTATATGCAACATAAATCGCTTATTAAAGGTGCAGTAAGTGATCTGCCTAAATGCTAACCAGTTAGCATAATATCTTTCAAATACAATACCTCCCCGTCGTCCAAATGACACATCAATGACACATCTTTTAAAGTACCTCCTGAACGCGCACATTAAAGATGACAGAGACCCACTAGATCCAGTCATTCGCCAGTTAGAAAATGTATAGTACTTTAAATACTACAATTCCAAACGAAAAACTGTATTATATCTAGCATGTTTACAGTTGTGTAGTAAGCAACACTTGTCATCACTCTCTCATCAGTCTCACTCTCTCACAGGCTTTGTCCTAAAGCAACTACTGTATGCTTAGTGGTTGGCCGGCAGGCTGCAGGAATTACACTTGTTACTAAGCCATACAATCTAGGGTTGGGCGATGTTGACCAATTTGGCATCATACGATGTCTAATGTGAACATCGGCGATGGACGATGGTATCGTCGTCGTAGGCGGGGTGGGGGTGGTTGTTGTTAAATATCAATTAATTCACAACAAATTTAATAATTGTAGCCTATCGTTTTCACTACCTGACCCACATGGTCTTTGCTTTACCCATAACCAAACCATAAATAAATAAAGTTATACACAAATTACAACCTGTCAATCACTTTTTTTTCCGCGGGACTCTGGCATGAATAAGCAGAGTGATCTGTGTCCTTATAATGGCTTTTTCCCCACAGCTGGTGGCGGAGACCAGACGAGAGTTCGTTTGAAGTTCACTATAATTTGTATTGTGATTAATGATAACTTCCTTATTTTATTACTATTATTATGAGGAAATAATAACAAGTAATGATGCTAGTTGTCGACCAATTCGGCGTATGCGACCTAAAATATATGTTTGAAAGCATTTGTGCTAGTGCATAAATTGTTGCTGTGCTATCTGTTTTCACTGCAAAATCCTCACCGCGTGCGCGGATTTAGGAGACATTTATGCAGGATGCATCTTTGCACCTAAAGACACCAAACGCAGCGCTCAGGAACAGATTAAAACAGTTGTTATGCGATTGTGAACTTGCTGAAGTAAAAAAAGCCAGGAATGCTTGCCACGCCTTTGTGCTCTTCTTATTGGCCACTGCGCTAGAACTAAAGTCTGTGAAACGGGGTCTGCAGGTAACAGCGTTTGCCACTGAATCTACACATTTTAAGCACGAGAGGTACTGTATAATCCTCACGATGTATTTAATCCTCACGATGCTGTCAGCCATGCAAACGGCAGCTATAAGTAAAATATAACACAGCTCATGAAAAGACCGTTATTGCTATTAAGATGACATGCAAATAATAAGTTATATATCAATATAAATGTGGGGCGGGGCGATGGATTGCGATGCCGGCTCAGCATCGTGAAGTTTATTGGCCATCGGCGATGGACGATAGCATCGTCTATCGGCCCAACCCTAATACAATCATGCTATTTCAGACCAAATATTCAACGTAGATGGTGAACAATATAGAGACCGCATCACATGTTGTCAATCTTCAAAAATGAACCAGTGTGAATATAAAACAAACTTCACCTCAGTAAAGCAGGCTAGGTGGAATAGCGCCATTTACTGATGTTTTGTTGACATTCACCTACTGCACCTTTAATTAATGTCATTTTTAAAAAACAGAATATAACATTGTCAATACAACCGTTTGTATGCGCATAGTGAAAGAAACATATGAAGTATTTCGAATCAGTCACTTTGACAGGACGTCAGCTCACTAACTTTCAGCAGAGACCTCTTTGTTCTATACGTGCGTGCATTTCATAAAATTTGAAAGTGTGAAACATTTGAAGGAACTGCTGATGATGCAACCGAAACTGCTTTGCTGCATCAAACGGATCAGATCTGATCTCTATCGGCTGCATCCTGCCTATCTGTCAGTCATCGGGGACATCCAGAACGAGCTCACTTCACATTCATCAGCACACTCTTTTTGTCCATCTGTTGTCTCTTTGCCTGACTCACTTTATATACGGCACCCCCTATTGTTCAGTCGTGTCACCTTCAGTTGGGAAACGCTAAACCAGATTTTGCCTTGAGCACAACTTGTGCTGACGTGTAAATGCAGCCTCAACCCAGTTCCTAAAAGAACCGCTGTGCTTCAGGGACAAAGCGTCACAGCACTTTTATCTGTAAACTGTAGGTGTTTCTAACTACTCTGACAGTCTACGGACATTAACAATCTGGGTTACCGCAATTTTAGATATCAAACGGCCAAAAAACAAGTCTAGTATGAACTGTGGCACAGTGGGCAGTGCACATGCTCACAATGTTTAACAGTTGTTGTGCTTGCAGGGATGCGGGTTTGAATCTGGCCCGTGTCACATCCTGTTCCCATTTTTTTCATGCCTGCTTTGCTTTCTGAATAATAAATACCAAAAGGCCATTAAATAATATTTTTAAAATGACAATAGTAAAATAATGAAAACGTCCCAGCCATCCAAGGCACTTTACAATGATAAAATATTAAAGTTCCATTGTAATAGTCATTTCTTTTTTCTTGTATCATACAACAAAGTGCTGAGTTCAAGGTACCCATACTGTATATCAAAGCACAATACAGCTTTTCAGGCTCATGCATATTTGTGTATGGCATCTCTAGAAATGTGCTTTACAATCCCCATGCGCTAAGGGGAAAAACAAAAGCAAGCACAAACAAGTTCCTTTTTCTTTATCTGATTCAATTGTCACAGTGTCAATGCTAGTGCATCACTATTTAAATGGACAGAGCCGTGAGCTTGTCTTTTAACATAAAAAATATATATATTTCAGTCAGAGATTTTTATTATTTACCCTCATTCCATTTCGAATATGTTTGACTTCCATGAACAATAAAAGCAGTACATTTTGAAGCAAAAGCAAGTGTCAACACAAGCCTCAGGATGGCAGAAGATTACTGGTGAATTATGACTTAAATGCTGTCCTGCACCCCACATAATGTTATCATAACAGCTTCGAGATTTACCGACTACATCTCAGACCTACAGCTTTGACCCACAAACACATTTTGAGTTTAATGCCCTGGATGAAAAAGGAAACGCTCAGCTTCCTAATGATATAATTATTATCTTTTGCTGAGGTCAAATAATGAGTATGTGATCTCCAGAGAATAATAGCAGAGTTTAAATGGTGACTGTCGAAAGAAACGGTCTTCAGGAAAATGGACTCTAAAGATTGCAAAACATGCAGAGTTTGGTTAGGATTTTTAAATTACAGTTATTTTCAAAACAATATTATAAAAAGAAAAGTTGTCTAATGCAAACCAAACACAATTTGATCAAAAATGCAAAAAAAACTGTTTCTATTTTAAGATTTTTAAAATGCTCTATAAAATATATTTTAAAATAATTTAATATAAAAACAATTATATGTATTCAGCCATTACTAATCAACATTGTCAGAAATCACAATATCATTGATAATGGACAGATGAATGGATGCGATCGTTTAATAGTAGATGGACGAATGAATGGATGATACTGTTTAATGGTGGATGGACAGATGAATGGATGAGATTGTTAAATAATGTTAGATTGATGGATGTGATTGTTTAATGATGTTGGATGGATGAAATCGCTTTAATGATGAATGGAATTGTTTAATTTTAGATGAATGGGTGGATGAATGAGTGTTTAATGATGTTGGATGGATGAAATAGTTTAATGATGGATGGAAGGATGGATGAGATTGTTTAATGACGGATGGGTGGATGGATGAGATTGTTTAATGGATGAATGGGATTGTTTAATGATGGATGGAATTGTTTAATGATGGATGGATGGATGAGATTGTTTAATGATGGATGGATGGAGGGAAGGATGGATGGATGAGATTGTTTAATGATGATGGATGGGATTGTTTAATGATGGATGGATGAGATTGTTTAATGACATATGGCCAGATCGATGGATGAGATTGTTTAATGATGGATAGAGAGATTGTTTAATGCTGGATGGATGGAGGGAAGGATGGATGAGATTGTTAAATGATGATGGATAAGATTGTTTTAATGTTGGATGGAGGGATGGATGAGATTGTTTAATGATGGATGGATGGAGGGAAGGATGGATGAGATTGTTAAATGATAATGGATAGGATTGTTTTAATGTTGGATGGAGGGATGGATGAGATTGTTTAATGATGGATGGATGGAGGGAAGGATGGATGTGATTGTTAAATGATGATGGATAGGATTGTTTTAATGATGGATGGAAGGATGGATGAGATTGTTTAATGGGTGAATGGGATTGTTTAATGATCGATGGAATTGTTTAATGATGGATGGATAGTTGGAATGATGGATGAGAATGTTTTAATGGTGGATGAAAGGATGGACGAGATTGTTTAATGGATGGATGGATGGGATTGTTTAATGATGGATGGATGGAGGGAAGGATGTATGAGATTGTTTAATGATGATGGATAGGATTGTTTTAATGTTGGATGGAGGGATGGATGAGATTGTTTAATGATGGATGGATGGATGGAGGGAAGGATGGATGAGATTGTTTAGTGATGATGGATGGGATTGTTTAATGATGAATGGCCAGATCGATGGATGAGATTGTTTAATGATGGATAGATGGAGGGAAGGATGGATGAGATTGTTAAATGATGATGGATAGGATTGTTTTAATGATGGATGGAAGGATGGATGAGATTGTTTAATGATGGATGGATAAGATTGTTTAATGAGGGATGGATGAGACTGTTTAATGATGGATGGATGGATGGATGGATGGGACTGTTTAATGATGATGGATGGATGACATTGTTTAATAATAGATGGATGGACAAACAAATGAATGGAAGAATGACATTGTTTAATTATTATTGTGGATGGATGGATGGAGTTTATAGATTAGATGTAATGGATGTACTGCTGGGATGGATGCAAGGAATTACTAATTAATTATTAATTACAATTACTGCTAAGTTTAACTTTAAACTGGCCCAAGTACACAAGAATAGAAGAATCTGGAAGTTTCTACAGTTGTATACGCAAGCTTGTTGCCTTGCTGGCAGACAATGACTGCAGGCAGGTCTTCCTACAGTATCCTCCTCCTAAAGTATCTAGGAATTATCACAGAGGTCATAAAAAAGCACCACACACACACCTACGAACATCTCCCAGTGTTATAACCTATTATTCACAGAGAGGGGGATCTCTCGAATGAAAATGAACAGAATGTGCCCATTACTAAAACACTAACAAGCCACTAACCATCCAACGTGACACACATCAAAATGGAGGCCTTGAAAAGTGTGTGTGTGTGTGTGTGTGTGTGTGTGTGTGTGTGTGTGTGTGTGTGTGTGTGTGTGTGTGCGTGTGTGTGTGTGTGTGTTCAAGTGCTGAACATGCCTTGTGGGCATAAGCAGATTGGAGAAAATGAGTTGATATAGAGGGAATTGGTGGAGGAGTGGAGACTGATGTTCTACATGCAAGTTACTGTAAGACATTGATTTCTGATGTATGATGAAAAACAAGAGCATCTCAGAAAAAGGATGTGTAGGTACTGAAGCCTCCCCTTAGCCCAGCAGTCCAGAAATAAAACCACGTG